>CM037854.1:128720425-128756444 GCA_021234595.1 Delia radicum
ATTGTTTAAATTACAATTTTATTTTAAAATTTCAGAAAAAGTTCTGAAAATTTTCAAAAGCAGATATCACTAGTCGATAGCTTATAGAAAAGTCAATCGACAATGATTTATTTCAACATTTTTCAATGCTCCACTTAAGCACAGTAAATTCAAATATTAATACACTTTTCCTCAGAAGTTGTCACTTTTTAGAAGTTTGAGCCCGCCTTTTTTGCCCACTTATTTGAAAAATTAAAAAAGTAGTTCCATGAAATTGATATGTTTTATAGGACAACACTTACAGTAAGTTTCAAGTAAATCTGGCAAACTTTTTTCTGAAGTGGGGCAGTTCAGAAATAAAGTGTCATATATACAGGGTGGGCCAACTTCGACTGACTGATTTGAAATGCTTATAACTTTTTTATTTTTATTTATGTTTCAAATGAAAGTATAACTTATAGAATTTTTTTCGCTAAGTATGAAGAATGACATTCATTAAATCCTGTTAAATTAATGGCTCTTTTCAAAACTTTTGGCATTACGTTGCGCAAGGCTTCTGGCTCCAATTCTGCAATTTCTGTGAGAATACTCTGTTTAAGTTGCTAAATGTTTGTGGTATGTTGACGTAAACACATCCTTTCAAGAAAACCCCCACAAAAAAAAAAACCAGGGGCCCTCCAATCGGGTAACGAGGTGGCCACACAAAAAAACATTTTTTTTTTATTATTCGGTCGTCAAAAAGATCTCTCAGTATCGCCATTCTCGCGGCATGAGCTGTAGCTTCATATTACTGGAACCATATGTCAGAAATATTGAGAACTACCGGACATAAAAAATTTTCCAACATGGTCCGATATACCGTCTCGGAGGAGGTTTCTGGTTCCCCAGCTTAATTTTTGACAAAATATGGTCCGATAACTCTATCAGCCATAATTCCACACCAAACCGTGCATCTGAGAGGGTGTCCCTGATGCACAGCTCTAGGATTTTCGTACTGAAGCAGGTAATTAAGCTTATTCATGTTAACACTGGGAGCTGTTGCAGTATTAAGATATTTATGGTATTTTCTTTGTGTTATAACAATTGATAGTCTGGAAAAATAATGAAATTCAAGAATTTTTACAGGCATTGAGTATAATGACATTGAACAATTTTATTAAATTGTTTATTACCTGCAAAAAATAAATAAAAAATATAGAAACAATGGCCCACCCTGTATATAAATATACTTAGAATCCATAAACTATATTCGTACATTACTTAGTTTTAGAAAATGTGTTTTAACAGTTTACTTAACTCTTAAAATTATGGGAATTATGAAGGTAATTTTTAGATTTTTTGCGTAAGATGAGTTTAAAATCCGGAGAAAATTTACATACACAAATGTAAAAAAAAACGTTTCGTTTTGGAAGAGAAAAAAAAGTTTCATGTGAATGTGGACATTTTTTGTGTGTTCTAGGTGTTGATAACTGGCAAAAGGTTTTGACATTTTATATGATGGATGATGTGGAAAATTTTATTTAAATTTCTTTTTGTTAGCCTTAAAATGGTTATTATCAAGAAAGTTGCAAAATTTGTTTGTGATTGTTTTAAATTAAAATTCTTTAGTTAAACTACAAGAATTTCAATTCAAACTTAGGTGTATAGAAAAATCAAATGATAATGAGGCATACTTTCAGGGTAATGATAAAGACAAATATTATTGCATACTTTAAGTGGTCAAATTCATTTTATGTGAATTTAATTATAAAGTTTAAGCTATTAAGGCACTTCAAATAAATGTACACACACTTGCATATGAAATTCGATACTTCCAAATAAATTGTTATCGAAAATGTTTAGTTAAGTAGCTTCAGTTTATTTTTTTTGATATATATTTTTTTTAATTTAATACATAAATATTGTTTTGGACTTCTCAACTATATACAAATTTAAAAATGACAATATTTTAACAATAATCCTAAAATTTATATTATAATTTTAACCCTCTAACCGGCAAGTTCGGCACAAAGTGGGGTATTTTGAATTGTTCATAAATGCATCAAATTGGTGTTTTACAACATAAAATTTAGCTATTTCGGCGGAAAAATAAATTTACAAAAATTTTGTGAAGAAATTTTTATAGCACGGTTTGGATGAGAGAAAGTGTTAAAGTTAAAATTTCGTAAAATTTCAGAAAGTAAATATTTTAAAAGGAACACAATTTTCAAAAATCTTAAAGCATATTTATTGACTAGACTCCGTTGATACTTAGCACAATGTAATATTGAAGCTTAATTAAAAAAAAAAAAAAACAATTGTTTTGGTTCAAGGACATACAAGATTCCCAAAGAATATGGACGAATTTTTATAAAATTTGTTAGAAAGATTATATTTTATAGTAGTCGATAGGAAGTTTAACCAATATACATTCAAAGACCGATATAAATGAATACTCGGTGTACCGAAAACTCGATATAACGAAAGAGCAAATTGTCTGCATTGACTTCCTTATACAGTAGAATCTCAGAAATTAGAACCACTTTGTACATCGGGCAATTCTAATTTCTGAAAGGTTATAATTTCTGGACATTTTTTTTTACAGAAAATTATAATAAAACTATTTATGTAAACTTTATTTAAACACAAAACAATTTTTATTTAATAATATTTAATTAATTGAACATATTAAATTAATAGAAAAACTTTAAAATTTTAATTTTGTACAAGCATATCAAATCTCACATACATATGACCGAATTGTACCCACCACGAATAACGGGGGGATTCCCGTTTTATTTTTACTTCTATGAGCAAAAAAATAAATTGTAGTGAAAATACAAAACAAAATAAAAAAAATTTCCAGAAATTAGAACCACAGGTTCTAATTTCACAGCGTACAATACATTAGAGCGTTCACTACATTGTAAAATAATAATTTGTAGTGAAAATACAAAACAAAATAAAAAAACTTCCAGAAATTAGAACCACAGGTTCTAATTTCAGAGCGTACAATACATTGGAATTGCCGGTTCTAATATCTGGACGTTTCTAATTTGTTAGAGTTCCAATTTGTGAGATTCTACTGTATAACGAATGTTTCGGAAAATTTATGTTCGATATAACGACAAATTGGTAAAAAAATATATGAAAACTAATAAAGAATTGATAAAATCGTAATAAGAAAAGAAGTTTTTGATGGAAAGCCTTTTAATTTAGGATTGTACCTACTATTCCAGTTTTATTTTTCATTTTCAATAAACTGAGCATTTCGAGAAACGTTAAATGTGCAGTCGATTTCGTACAAAAAGTTGTTGCGATATAACGAATTAGCCTGACAATATATCATTTGTTATACTGAACTTTGACTCTGCAAACAAACTAAGACCGGTTTGAAGGTTAATATAATTGTTAATTGTCTTAATCCGCTATAATAAAAAAGTGTTGTATACTTTAAGGCTCAATTTAATTTTTAAATTCCATACGACAAGCAAAACATAGAAAACTTTACATTAAATCTAAAAATAGAACTTGATTTACCATGAAATGTTTCTTTAACAATATAAGTCTAAAATATAAAACGAGAAAACAAAATAACCTAAAAATCCATGTTAATCCCTTCATTTGGAAAGAAACCAAAACGTTCGAGCTAAACAATCAAATCAAATGATTTCGGGTTCAGTGACTAGTGTTGTTATTCATTGTTTTGCCACAGATAGCGACACCAAAACTAAGCGCTAAAGCTGAAAACATAATACATCTTCATACCCTCAAATTATAGGCTCTTATTCCCGCTCCAATCTCCCACCAACAAAAAACAAAAATTGTAACAAAGTCCGTTTAGTAAAAACAAAAAAGCTTATTGTTGAATGAAAAAAATCCGCACAGACTAGTGATGAATATATATTTTATTTTTGACCACCTCATCATTCACTACTATCCTCCATTTCCTGGATGGAGTTACATTCAATCACAGTCATTTGAAAACAAAATGTTTAACATACACATGAAAGCAAACAATAAATTTACATCAGGAAAAATGCTCATGAATGTTAAAAAGGCAATCTTTTTAAATAACTTTTCCCTCACCACCAAAAACAAAAAAAAATTGTTTTGAGCTTTACGTCTAGCACAGTGAAACGAAATTTGTCAATTTTGAAAAGTATTTTGGGTTTCTAAACATAAATTTGAACTCAAAAATTTCCATCAAAGGTTATGGACCATTTTCAAAACTCCAACCCATGAAAATATACATTATGACTCTATATAGCAGAGAAGTTTTATAAACTCTTTTAATTTATTGTGCAATTGATTGCAACATTAAATTGCTTATAGGTGAGGTTAAACGGAAGCGCGCTAAAGGAAAAATTCCTTTGTTGGCCATAAGGTCAATTGTAATTTCTTCTGTCATCTCCACATCCACGTGAAAAAACTACGACCCAAACGCCTATCCATTTTCCAACAAAAATTCTGCGAGACCGATGGAGACACATCCCAGCAGACTATCTTGGTTATAGAAGAATATGCTTTCCAGATATCGGAATCGCCGAACGGTCTGTATAATCGAAAAACAGATTCTACAGTGTCTCCTTCCTCTCATGACCTCTGCCCCTTTAGTAATTCGCACGGTTCAGTAGCCCAGTGAGTAGCCTCTCGGCATATGGCGCCATAGCACATGTGATCTCCTATAAGACACTATTGTATACAATAGGGTCTGAGACATCGTAAATGTGCCCATAACAGTACACATCAGCTCCAGTTTAACAATCCGAGAAGTCCAATCCATCTGTATCAGGCCCCCGAGCGACTCAAAGCCTTTCCTTGCACACTTATCAGTTACTTCTTTCCCCATGACCAAGTTTTGCCTGGATGTGTGCATATGATTTCGACCAATGGATTCAATACAGTCTCCAACGCTATTCGAGTTACTTGTATTGGATTTCATGGCTTTTTAAATAGCAAAACTGTTTACGAAGATACTTATTTATAATGGATTAATATCTCATTTAATTTTTATCCGTGCGGCTTTGTAAATTGCATTGGCTTCAGACTGAAAGCATCTTCAATTATCTAGAAGTTGTATTTAAACCAGAATGTCCTACCCTGTTACCATTTTCAACTAAGAATATTCAGCGGAACAGTCTTCTCTGGTCGATACAATCAATGCAGAAGTTTGTGATCGGTAAAATTTAGTCCAAATCACAATCCATTCTGGCATAACCAACCTTGTACAGTATGCATCCATTCTACATCTCTCTTAATACGGCCTATTGGCTGAATTCTAAGTATCACCTCTAAACTAGCCTGATGTGTCGAACGGGAGTCACCTTAACGAGATATGAGAGATATGCTCGGAAACGATCCGAGCCCCACTCGGTTAAGAATTGTAAACTCATCGCCAAAAATTCTAAACTCAACCAGGTGGTTAGCTGTTACAAAACAAAAATGCTAATCGTCGCCATGTACATTAAGCGGATAAAATTTGACTGAAGACATAACCCAGTAAAAAACAACTGCTTACAAGCTAGCAGGTTTGTAAGGGAGTAAGCCAAATAGAATCCCTTACAAAGCTGATTACATATGCCATGATTTTTATATGGCGAATTCCCACTTGGAAGCATTACTTTTGGGCAAAATAAGCGCGGGTTTTAGCGCTTACAAAAAGCTGTGATTTCATGGCTTTCAGTAAAATCATATTTCATGTCTACATTATTACGATTAAAAGTAATAATATGAATAATATATAATTTATTTCACATAAAATTCTACAGACATTAATTTTAGACATAATATAATAATTTTTTTTACCGCACCTCGTGGTAGCTCTTCAGGAACAGTGAAACGACTAATTGTTTTTGTTAACATACTCGAAAATACCAAACACAATCGGAGATCACTCGGGAAAACTGGCTAAGATCGTTTATAATCTACGACATGAAACTTTCTGCATTACAACCCGCATCCTCGTAAGGGATTAACGTAAGCTGCTTACAACCTGTGTCATTGTAAGGGAAAACAGTAAGCTCAACAAAATTTTTTGTTTATTTTTATACGAACAACATAATAGTAAGCACTTATTTCAGCGCATTTGTTTTATCCTGCTTCTAAAAACACGAAAAATTTTTACTGGGAACTCCCCCAAAAGTCCTCCTACATCTTAAGAAATCACATACGTCTTATTTAATTCTGGCTGCGGTATTCCAGGAAAGTTAAGATTCCGAAACGACACCCAGTTACTTCACCTCCTTCATTTCCTTTTAAACAAAACATGTTTGATTTTCGCCATTTTGACTCCTACATAGTTCTCTTTTGCCTATGTAGATAGTCTCACCAATGCTGATTCTGTATGATCGTTTGATGAAATTTTTCCCTGATCCGTAACACAATGTCGCTATTTTAAAGATTTTCTGGCCAGAACCCTAAATGATGTTTTATCGGAAATTTGGCAAGGCTATTTGGTGGAATGTTTTTAGATTTTGTATAAAAATTGGCATGATTGGACATGATTATGGCTACTTTTAACGAATTTAAAAATAAATGTATTAATTATAAAAATGTATGTGAATAAAATAATCCTAAAAATTTAGTCAATCTATAAACATCAGCACAAATGTATTTTCACCTTTACCTATTTATCACTCACGATAAAGATAAGTCACGTGTGATTCCCTATGGCACACGAAGTTTTGGCACTACATTTAATACAGCATTCAGCATTTTACATTAAGCTAAAGCGAAAAAAATCATTTAAAAATTTTCAAGATTTTTTATTTCTGAACACATTTTTTGTCTTCAGCAATCCCTAGTAAAATTTGCAGTCGAACTTATTCATGGAACATTTTAACCCTCAACTATGTAGAACTATCTACATCATTTGGCTTCATTCAAAATTGTCATCATTTAGACAATCATGAATGTAAGTAGCTGACAAGATATATTTGTTTATGTTTTATATAATTAATATTAATATCTTCACATATTAAATTAATTCATGTCGTCAATGTATGTACATTTTTATATTTTTTAATGCATTGGCAATTATTTTTTTTTAGAATCACAAACATTTTTTCAGAATTTTTAGCAAATAAATTAACTTAAGCATAATTTTTCTACAATTTTTGAGCGTAGAACAATTTTAATTAATGTTTAGCAAAGATTTTTTAATTTTCAATCAACAAAATGTTAGCAAAACTTTTGCTGAATTAACTAATTTTGCTGACATTAACAATTTCTTGCAAGCACCCTCCTGATTGAAATTTTGCTGACTTTACTAACTATTTTTTGAGTGCATGCCAATTTTGCTCCACAATATGACATACACACAAATTGGTCATTTCTGTTTGAATAAGCTTCCCCATTTATGTATGAATGGCTACAGCAACCCATAACTTGGGGAGTCGGTATATCAAAGGTAGGTGTTGTACACGTTTCCACTTAAATCATATATAGATTTTGTCTTTCCCGTTGTCTGTCGGTACGTTAGTGGGTAACATGTGTCCATATTACACAATCATTTTGTAGTACATCATTGACTGTAAACAAACATAATATCGCGCTCAAGCTTTCCCTGGCTGGGCTTACATTGTCTTTTTTTATTGTATTTTATCATCATACATGTATCGACGTTGTTATTTTGTAGTCTATATCCTCGTATTTTATACATTACACAGTGGGATGTTTCACAAATATTTTAGAAATCATACAGTCATTTATTACAGGCTATGAAACTTCACAGTGCCTAAACCAACGTAATTTCAAGATTAAGCTAGCAGGAGCTGATCAATAAGACTTCGAAATAGGACGCCTATTGTATTCAAACATTTTAAGAGCTTGGCAATTTTATATTTAATAAACGCAAAAATTAAACACATTCTGTAATCTCTTTGTAATGGCCAACAATCATTACATTGACCAATGTCGGTTATCTCTTAAAGTGCATAAGTTATGCGATTTGCAAAGCCAAAAGTTTGCATTTTTGCAATAGCCTAGTCCGTTTTTTTGCCAATGAAAAAGGCAAATCAAACCCGATTGCGTTGATAAGCGTTATGATATTGACAACAAGTTATTTAATTAAACAAAACAAATCTATGCAATATCTGGTTCGCGATTAAAATAAAATGCCTCTAAAGTTTAAAATTATAAAAAAAACGTAATTTTTGTACTTTTTTCGTCAAAAAGGTAGCAAGCCTCTTTTGCATCCTGGTTAAAAGTTTCTTCAAGAATATATATATATATAATGTCCTATCGTTCCTTAAGAGGAACAAAGGGCCACAACGAAATCGTTGCATTCGGTTCTTCTTGATGCAAAATGTTTTATCTCTCTCCAGCTTAGGCCGCTTTGATTAATTTCAAGCTCAAGTTGCCGTCTCCAGGTGTGAGATGGGCGTCCAACTCTTCGTGTATTTCCATGGGATTCCAATCTATAGCAGCTTTTGTTGTGTCATTATGTGGTCTGCGGAGCGTCTGACCAATCCAGCGCCATTTACGATGAAGAATATCAATGTGGATTGGGCGTTGGTATGTTTTCTCCCATAGTTGCGTATTGGAAATGGTATTGGGCCAAAATATTTTTAATGTATATTATAAATATACTGATTTTAGTACGTTTCGTGAGGTCCATACAGATCGTTAGATTCGAAAGGCTATATCATCACTGCAGCCGCCAGTTTTTGTTAGTATGCTGCCAAGATAACAGAATTTATTAACTTCTTCTAGCTTAATATTCTGTATTTTAAATTTAGTGGTGTATTCTTTATATTTATCTTTAACCCTGCTTTTGAAGCCTCATTGTCAAGGGCTTTCAGTTTAGCAGACATGTGGCGATAACTGTGGGATAAGATGTCGTCAGCATATTCTAGGCTCTCTAGATGTCCCCATCTTATGCCCCTATTTGCCTGAGTTGCATTTCCTACAACGACGTCGAGTACAGTTATCACGTTAAAACTATTGCTTAGTGCGTTGTCGTGGACAACTCAGCATCTAACATCTTTGTACAAGGACTGGATTAGCGTAATAATCTTAAGTGGCACACCTTTACAGGCAAGTGCGTTCCATATTGCGTGGTGGCTCAAGGTGTCGAACGCCTTTTCGAAGTCTATAAATATCATATAGAGGGGAGATTGCCATTCGGCGGATTGCTCGATGATTATTCGCAGACTGTTGACATGGTCGACACAAGATTTGTGTGGCCGGAAACCAGCCTGCTCTGGTCTAAGATCAGGGAGCACAGCATCCGATACTCGTCTATTTATAATATGCGCTATTATCTTGTTAACTGCGCCAAGAATTGTGAAGCCTCTCCAGTTCCTGCAGTAGGTAAGGTCACCTTTTTTAGGGAAATTGACTATAATACCTTCCTTTAGTTGTGAATCTAGTTCCCCAGTTTGCCAGAACTTCACGATATGGGGGTAGCAGTAGTTGCGCTGTTATTTGGGGATCAGCCTTCAGCAACTCAGCTGCAATATTATCAGCTCCGGGCGCTTTGTTATTCTTTAAGGCATTCGGTAGTGTCTGGACATTCTATGGAGATGTCTTGTCTCTCTCTGTGGGAAGTGCAAGAGCAGACACTTCTTCAAGAATATAAGTAATATAAACTATGTCTAAATGTTAACCGATTATTTTTGCAAATTTTTCGCATCTTCATTAAAATATTATGTGGCAAGTTTCAATAGAATTGGATAACAGTTTTTTTTTAATTTTTCATTTGCAAAAAACCGGATCAGTTTATAACAAAAACGCCAACTTTTTGGGTTTCAAATGCGTATAACTTATGCACTTTAAGAGATAACCAAATGGAGTAAGCGTATTTATTATTGACTACTACAAGCTGATTACAGAAATAATTCAAATGCAAATTTGGCAAACTTTCAAAATTTTTGAATACCACAGGTGTCCTAATTTGGAGTCTAGATCTAGTGAGGTCTTCTTTAAAACTTAAGCTTGATATTACATTCATTAAATTCATTCAGCCAGTATTAAATCGCATTCCGATCAGCCAGTAATAAATCGCTGAATTATATCCAAAATATTTATGAAATACCCTACTGTGTATTCTAGAGGAACTTTTGTTGGTTTTGTTTTTTGGGTCTTTTCTCATATATGGGGATTTTTATATATTGTTGCCTTGTTCTGTTTTTTTGTTTAATGTTGTAGACATTAATAGACATGACGAAAAAATAACATTTAAGAGTCAATAAAACTTGTTAACGCAGTAATTGCCAGCAATTTATTTATTTCACTTCATACATGTATTGTCTGTCTATATGAACAGATTCACTGGTCTATCGTTCTTTTATTTCACATATTCTTTTTTGCCCCTCAACTGTATGTGTAAATATTTGTATGAGTGTGTGTTCGGATTTTTTTGGTCAGTATTTATATATATGGTAAAACTTTTGGTGTCCATATAGCTTAGGGGCGTTTAAAAAGGGATTTCATTCATCAGTTTTTTTTCTTTTTTTTGCTTTCTGTTTAACTGTGGCTTTTCTGTGTTCTGGAATTGTTTTCTACGTGGAGTCTATTGTTTTTGGGGGATATTTTTGGTTAATTTATGTGCGAAAATAAATTTCTTTAGGATTTAGTTAAGTTTCTGGATTTATTATTGTATTTTAATTGTTTTCCTTTATTAGCACTATAAATTATATAATAAAGTAATTTGATTAAAACAAATTAAAATAACTATGAATCGGAATATAACATTGAATACAGATTCGGAGTTTGTTCATATACTTTGATAAGAGACATGAGTGAAAACATGCACAAAAAAGGCATTCTCTGATGTTTTATCTTTTTTTTTAGCTTATTGTTTGATATTTGCTTATTTTAGCTAATTTTGTAAGTATTAACTACTTTTTTCTTTTTTTTCTTTAAATATAAAGCTTATTTTAGCTTTTTCCTTTAAAAATAGAGCTTTTTTCTATTTATTAGAAATCGGTATTTTGATGTATTTTTTTTTTTTAATGAAAATTGCAAACCAAAAATTTTGGTTTTTTTAAATGAAAGTTTTGTTATCAAAAAATGTATTGATAAACCAATTAAAACTTTCAAGCTTAGCCAAAACTATTTCTCTATTGAACCTTTGTTTGACTGACAAAGTTCCAAGGAAAACATGTTACAAAAATTGTATTTGTAGGAACTATTTTAATAAACATTTATGAAATTAAACGGTTAATAAGGAAATAAACCCTGGAGTGGTCTGTTCTTCATAGACTAGATGCAGCCACTTTTCAACTTTCGAACAGGGTAAAGTACCTAGGTATCATTGTCGATATAATTTATTGGAAGAGAAATACAGAGGAATGGATTAAAAATGTTCCAAGTGCTCTTTTCACCTTAAGGAATATTTTCGAAGGGGGTCCAACAGCCGTGTACTATCCACTGCCCAGCAAAGTGCATCTTATTAAGCATTTTCATCGATGAATTTATAGGGTTACCATAGGGTGGAACCATTCCCATTGGATTCTGTGGATGTTCTTTTTCGTAATTAACGTTTTGAAAGCTCTTTAGGCATATAATTTTCCTTGGAATTTGTTTTTAAGAGCCATAAGTGTTATAATGTGAAACTGAAGAACAAATTTCAAGGAAATCGATTAAATTTAATCGGCATTAATATAGCTCAATACAGCTGTAATTCTTTAACAAAACGCAATTTTTACTGAAATTGAAACCTTTTTTTTTTTAATAACAAAAAAAGTTATGTTTAGCATAACAGTTTATGCGTCTCCAAAAACTATTTCATTTGGTACCCCCATTTGTCTGAAATTTTTGTAAAAGAATTCAAAATACTCTAAAAAAAGAAAAATAGGTGATTTTTGAACCAAATTTTTAATCACTAGACATGAGAGTGGGCCGCTTTTTCGCCTAGCCGAATTTTATTATGATCAAAGAGGGCTCTCTTTGTTAGCCAGGCTGGCATGGTTCCAATTGACGTTGGGATACGAGTTAGCTAATAAGTGTGCGAGAAATATCTTTGGGTCGGCTGTTAGTTATTCTAGTGAAACTGTGTCATGACGAGTATATCGGATATGAAGACTAGAGCAAAGTGAAAGGCCATGTCTGATTTTAGGATTTCACGGAACCTTGCTTAATCCAAGTAGAACGAAATATGTTATTGGTTTGAGTAATCCGCCGACCAGTATGCTTACAGAAATTCTTTCGATAGCCGAAAAGCTGCATTTAAAAAAAAATGTTTCAATGTACCTGCTTCTCTTGAATATTGAGCTATTAAGTATAGACTGTTTGATAAAACGGATCTTTCGTTATTTTCCGTTGCACGAAAATTTATATTTTAAAAAGTTTCGACGTTAATAAACACGTTTTTCGCCGTTGAATTGGGCAGTTGCAAAAAAAAAAAGCAACACAAACTAGTGTAGAAACGTTAATGACATGTCATTACCTTTCTCACTACTAGTGATGACAATGTCTTACTCTCTGCATTACTTTAATACTTTAATACAATAATAAGGACTTCCTAATAACTAGATAATTTTCCTTGTTATATGCCACTAATAACTACCCAGGCAGAAAACACAATCGGCACAGTGTTGGAAAAGCGTCGGCTACGGTCGGTTATGCGTTGGCAGAATGTAGGAATCACAATCTTGACTGTTTTGTCCTGTTACTCGATTGATAACAGTTGCCAACCGTTGGTTTGAGCAAACTTGCCACCGTTGGCATAATGCTGGTAATTCAAAAAATTTGGTGCTTTTAAGTAGCTTTAAATTTGTGTAATAAAACACATTTAAGAAGCAGCAATACAGCTCGGTCTTGATCTCATATATCACATTTAAATGTGTGAAATATAAGAAAATATAAAAAAAATGCTTCTAATTGGTTGTAATGTTGGTAAAAAACTATATTGGCAAAGAATTTTGAGAGTGGTACTGGCTATGCAAATACAACTGTGTTTTTCTAGTACAATATTAGTTCTACCTTTGGTAATTTTTAACACGATGGGTTTTTCAAAAATAGCATTGGTTTGCCAGTACTATATTTTTGATACGGTTGGCGATTTCTACCTGGGTAGTGATATATACCTAAGCAGAAATATACAATTGGCACAGTATTGGCAAAGCGTTGGCGAAGGTCGGTTGTACCTTGGCAGAACGTGGGATTAACAATCTTGACAGTAGTGTCCTGTTATCCGATTGATAACAGTGGCCAACCGTTAGTTTAAGGGAACTTGCCACTGTTGCATAACGTTGGAAGTTCAAAAAATTTGGGTGCTTTTAAAATGCCCCAATTTTAATTAGTTTGGAGAAATAAGTATAATAAAACACATTTAAAAAGCAGCAATACAGTTCCGTCTTAGTCATTTACATCACATTTAAATATGAGAAGTATAATAAAATATAAAACAAAAAATGTTTTCTATTGGTTGTCCTATTGGTAAAATTGGGAAACACATGCTTTGCAAACAAAATAACACTTTTCTACTATACCATTAGTTGTACTAGTGGAAATTTTTAGTACGGTGAGTTTTACAATAATATCAGTGGTTTGCCAGTACTAATTTGTTTGTACGGTTGGCAATTTGTACATGTTTAACTACTTATTTTTGATTTTTTATATGCTGGAAAGTAATGACATTTGCTGCGAGCAGGTCTTTTATGTTTTTATCTGTCAAGTATAACATGTCTTGATAGCACAGATGGTAGAGCGGATGACTGGCAACTTGGAGGCTCTGGTTCGATTCCAACAAAAAACGTATTTTTTTTATTATATTTAGTGCTTTGTTTTAAATTTACTTTTAGACTTATTATTTTCGTCCATACTGGTAGCCACATATTTTCCATTCGTTACCAAATATGTACTTATATAACCACTTCTATAACCACTTATACGCTAACGCTTTTCTACACTGGCAATATGATATTTTTCGTTAACATAAAAAACTGATTAACAAACGAGTTTTCAAAGTTGGATTTTGCAACCGATAAGAATTTAAATTATAACGTTAAAAGTTAAATTTTTATCATGTTCAGTAATGGAAGCATGTTCGCTAAATCGAGCCATTTGGATTATTTTGACTTTGTTATATAACTTTCTCATATTATTAGTGCTTCAACAAAATGTTCTATAGTCAAAACGTGCCCAATGTGTTGGCCTATAGGCTGCGTTATTTACAAGTAGTTTTGCAATATTCCACTATATTTTTTAAATACATATAGTCCAAAAACCAGGTAGTAGCTCACATTTGGAAATATTCAGTTACACAATACTGAAATATTTTTTGTATACAATTTAATATGGCTATCAAACCTCCTAAAGGTTCTCAATATTTTTTATTGATTACAAATAAAAAAAATTTTAAAAGTTAAAGCCACACACAAAGTAATTTATCATTTTTGTAAATTATTAAAAATACAAAAACAAATTAAAATAAAATTTGTCACCCTTTGGTAAACTGTGGAAAGCCACATTTTTATAAAATAAATAATAAATACAAACATTTGTAGAAAACTTCTGCTCATTAGATATGCTACAAATGTTGTATAACGCACACGCCTAAACATATGCAAAAGCATAATAGATACAAATCCTAAAGGAGAAGTAGAAAAATCAACCAAAAACCAACAAAAACCAAAAAAACCAAAAAAAAAAAATACCCAGACAATGTCATTCATACTTGGGGTACAGTAAATCACTCATAGAAAGTATAAAATAGAACAAAAGAAGAAAAAAACATTTTTAGCGCCAAGTGATGATGAATTATGATTGATCAGCCTTCTAATTACTGGGCAAACACATTACACAAATACAACACAAACAAAAAACTCTACAAAGAAAAGTTTTGAAAAGTGACAAAAACCAGAAAAAGGACTACAGCCACAAATGCTTCATAAGTCACATGCGGCATACTTTTTGCTGATTTTGTGCTGATGACAATTGAACAAAAGATTAAATATCCTTAATCTACATACAGTATAAGTCCTCATATGATGCTTATTAAACACCCATAAAGGACATATTTGTAGATAAGTATTTGTGTGAGGCTAAGTTAATGTATTATTTTTGTAAATGAGAATGATTATGAGAGCATTTTCAGCATTTGCATAAAATAGGAGATTAAATATTTTTAAATACAGTGGAGTATGGTTATAACGAATACCGGTTATAACGAACTTTTTTCTGGTCCCAACGGATTTACTAACATATTTCATACAAAATAATATGAACGAACTAATTATTTGGACTCTTTTATAAGTTTTCATAGAAATTTTTACGCTTATAAAACGCGCATAAAAAAATTGTGATTGTAAAATGAAAATTCTACTGCAATTCTTAAAAACGTTAGCTTTTTAATTACAAATTTACTTTAAAAAATTAAAAACTGTATGAAACGTTATTTAATGGAATACTTGTTCCTTAATTAAAAACAAAAATTTGAACATTAGGAGAATTTAAGAAAACTTCCTGAAATTTTAATAATTTTTTGGAAAATGTTTACCTCGCTTATTACGAACTTTGCTTATAACGAACTAAATCGTTGGGTCACCACGAGTTCGTTATAACCGTACTCCACTGTATATACAAATATTATGAGTCTGTTTCAATAATTAAGGCGGGAATTTAACAAAAATGTGTTAAATTTTAGTAGGATCAAATGTATAAGTATTAAGGTTGTCATTTATTCGGGTTTGGGTCGAATAAGTAATCAAACGAATTTTAATCGAACAATCAAACAATTCATTTTTAAAAATTATTCTATTAATCGAACACATAACGAATAAAAAATATAAAAATAATTAAAATATTTTAATATTTTACTATATATTGGCGATAGTTTTAGTATATCAAGATGTTAAGATCATTTTTGTAGAAATTACATATATGTTTAAGTGCTAACGTGCTATTGTTGTAATATAGGAACATTTTTGATAGTTTTCTACAGTTTAAACTTCAAACAACATCACTCTATCAGTGAATTCCTTCATATTGTTTGCTTGAAAGTCAAATCATATATCTTTAGCCATTATTAACCCATTAATGCCCATTGGCAACTTAAGTTGCCAGCAGAGTTGTTACAATTTAGCATGCTCTGAAAAAAGTGAGAGTGTTAAACAATTTTGTCTCAAAATTAAAAAAAAAGTGTGGGCAGTAATGGTTTAAAGAGTCCATATCTTGAAAACGATTAATAAAAGTTTTTATATTTCAGTTATTTCTTTAATACACTGAGAGAATTATTTTCTCTTCATTAATGAATTTCTTCTTAGCTTTAATGAAAATTGTCCATTGAAACTTTTAATAGAATCAATGAAACAGGTTTCATTAAAGTTAATGTTTATGAAATGCTTTGTATTATTAACGAAAATCATCATGAAACTAATAATTCACTCCTGCAATGAAGCGTTCATAGAATTTATAAAATAGTATCATAAAATTCTATAATATAAACAAGTTTTATTGAATAAATGAAACCTTCATAAATGTCTTGAAAAAAATGCATTGGAATTAAGCCAATGAAACGCTTCATATAATTAATGAAACGATTTCATAGAATACCAAAAATTAAAAAGAGAATTAAATATTAAAAATACATTTAAATATGTATGAAAATTAAAGAAATTTTATGAAAAAATTAAAAGTTTAGTATTTAAAATAATTTCATAGTTCCAAAGAAAATTTTCATTAAATTTATGAAAGGATAGTTTATGAAATTGAATGAAGCTTTTGTTTTATGAAACTATGACATTTTATGGATAAAAGTTTATGAAAAATTTCATAATATTAATTTAAGTTCTTCTATATAATGAAATTCTTCTTTGAATCCACCAAAAAAATTCTATGAATTTCTTTCATTAATATCATGAATAATAATTCTTTCAGTGTAGACATTTTGTTTTGCCTACCCGCTTAAAAATCAACATATATGAATCCATTTATGAACATGTATGAACTCATTCATGCTCATATATGAAGTCATTCGAGGTTATACATGTCCATGTTAGATTCATAGATGTTCACACGAGTTAATATGTGATCATATATGTAAATACTACATCAATTTTCATTAATGTACACATTTGAATATGTATGGAAATGTATGGATATATATGATTATGTATGTACATTTTAATTTGAAATATTCATGAGTCTAAGAATTGATTTTCAAAAAATGTTCAGATCATTAGTTTATATTTAAAATAATGATAAAAATAAGTACTTATGGGTAACGCATTATTTGTGGTATTGAAATAATGCGGAATTTAACTTCTTATTTTTAAACGCTTATTATTTGTAAAAAAAAAATGCAGTAAGCTAGTGTCCCAAAAATCATGATATATCATTACACTGGGTATATTCTACCTGATCATATCCATCGTTTCTCTCAATTCAGATAGCCTTGAGAAATAAGAAGCATCTGAAGTCCGTTTCAACTGGTGTCTAAGTTTTTGAAGTTACTCATATAAAGAAATAATATTTTGTCCTAAAATCGCTCAAATTCGTTAAAATTGTTTATAATCAAACGTTTTAATGAAAAAGACGATAAAGGTTATTTATAAAAATTTCCAAAAATTGCCAACCAAGAGTGTTTTTTATAAAAAGCGCTAAAATAATTCAAGTTTTGAGTAGTACAAACGCTAAATTGACATCGCATCTCAAGTGTGTGTTATTAAAAGTCCCAATGACTTCCTATTCTACATGCTATATTATCACCCAATTTTACTGCCAGATATAATATTAAACTATTAACGTATGTTAATATGATTTCATTAAACTTTATATTCATATGTTACATATGGAAATAAATATTTTCCATGAGTTTTATGTGTTTTTCAAATCATTAGACAATTGATAAATGTCAACATCTATAAATTACACACACGTACTATGCCAAAAACGTTTTCGCACATAATAAATGTCATCGAATAGCTATATTATATGGGGAGGGGGGATGCTTTGATTGCATCCCCTAAAAAAAAAAACACCAATAAAAAAATAACGAAAAAACTTAAAAAAAAGAATAAAATCAAAACTCGTTGTGTTAATACAACAAAGCGATTTTTTTTTATTTGGGAAATGGAATGTCTAGAAAGTTTATCAGGGCGTTAAAATGTCACACATCCTCATATGTGAGTGAGATTGCGGTTAAGCCAGTGAGATGTCAATAAAGATAAATTTTTTGCGTAAAGCAGGGAGAACATTTTTAGGCGGAACTGAAAAATAAGAATTTTTGGGGTGGAAAATAAGAATAACACGTAAATATGATCCGTATCAAAATATAAAATAAATGACAATTAACGCATTATTGTCACAAAAAGTCAATAAGATTTTTAAATATGAAATATTTTTGTTACACACAGAAAAAAAATTTGATATTTGCCAACTAAAATTCGGTTACTACGACTCAAGTTGGTTGAAACAACTGAATATTAGTTTTCATGACAAAATTCGGTTAACACAACTGAATTTTAGTTCCATCACCCAAAATATATTTAGAAATCACAATTAAATATGGTTGTACTAATCGGATTTATTGGTTGTAGCTACCAAAATTCACTTTCCAATTCGGTTGGCACTTTATTTTTCTGTGTGTATGTCAGCATAATCATAAGAAAACATATATCGGCCATTCTATGAAAGATCAACCAAAAACAGGAATTTTTTTCACCTGGGTCTTCCAACTTGAATTATATTATGCACGCATTAATGAAGCCTCTTATAGATTGCGGCTTTTGTTTTCTCAAAAATCTATAAAAACAACTCCCAGTAGAAAAAAGTTGAACACGGTCCTAGAAATACTAGTTTTCAGACAAGCAAAAAACAAACTTGTTCTCAAAAGGTAATTTTGTACCACGTGCGCCCCGGTAAGCTAGTTGGTAGCTTGCTGGTTTCTCAGTGCGGGGGTCATGGGTTCGATTCCCACCAAAGGCACTGGTCTGTTTTCGCTACAACACGCCTAAAGCCATAGTAGCTAGTACTCGGTTAGGGTAATAGTATATAATTTGTAATTTGCGTACTAGTGTAAAATAAACTAAATATGTTGGGTCTGTTTGAAATTTATGTTTTCCCAACTATATTTGTGTCTAAAAATATAATTTGAGTTTAGTATATTTAGTATATTGAACAACACTTAATTTTTTTTATTGTGAATTGAGCTGAGGTGCAAATCAACTGATACAGTACTGGGACCAAATAGTACCACTTCAGAATTAGTTTGTGTGTTTATTTTTAGAACCAGTTTAGTTTCATATTTTGCTTTCGAAAACAATCATTTTGTGTTACATTTTACAGTTGTTTGTATGGAGAGGCGGTATAACTCGTAATAGTTGCCTGGTTGAAATAAATTAGTACAAAACTGGTTCTATGCTAGTTTTTTTGCTACTGTTGCCAGATTCAAATTTGAAAAATGCTTGACATTCACCAAATAAAAAATTTTGATTTGGAAAAAAAATCTTGACAATTAAAAACAAAGCGAAGAATATCTGATACATATTTGTATAAAAATATATTTTTTTTTTATAAAAAGTATAAAAAAATGGCATAAAAAATTATCCCATTCATTATTTAATCTTTTCAAATAAACTGTATATCTTGCATTTTTTGTTGGTCCAACAGCCTCGTTATTTTCCATATATTTCCACGAATTAAATGTCTTAAAATAATCTTTAATAAAAATAACCCAATTGTTAAAAACCAGTTTAAAGAAAAATATAACCAAATGAACTGACCATTTGTCAGCTGGTTAATGTTTTTAATTACACTGTGCAACGTGAAATTGTACCCTAACTGGACCAAAGATTTTTGAAAACTTAGCTCGTATTTTATTTTTATAACCTTATGGTATTTGGGTATTTCCAACTGTTTTTTTCATTATGGGAAAAAATTTAAAGTAAAAAAGATTATTTGATGGGCTTATTGTAAAAACTAGATAAGCCACATTTATTATTTTAGAGATTTTCGCTGTTTTCTGGACATCCATTGATTAATATTGGTTAGAAGTATTGCTTGAACACGTATTACTAGTACATATATTATAAAGGTCCTGCAAAAGTCATAGTTTTTGCTTTTTTTTTGACAGTTAAAAAACGAATATTTACTTAGAATAAAATGTGGCTTATCACGTTTTTTCATTTTGTTTAATGCACACAAAAATATGTTTTCAAAAAAGTTTTTGTATTCTATAATATTTATAGTTTTTTTACTCAAAACTGCTACCTAAGAATTTAGATTTGTTTGCTAAATTTTAAATGTTAAAAAAAAAACACTAAAATAAAAGTACTGTCTCTACTTAAGGAAAGCTTGTTATTAAAAAGTAAAACACACTCAGACGAATGAGTAATATATAAATATTTCGTATAATTTGTATTGCGTGAGTGTTAGTGGTGCAAACCAAATTTTTGTTGCATTCTTTCGAGAAACATATTATGAAAGCAAAGGGCCCAGACGTATGAGTGATATTTAAGCTTTAATAAAAATGAATTATAAGCTTGTATGTGTTGGATTTTTTAAACTTGCAGTTGCATACTTTAGAGGGCTTTAAGGCGAATAAGTGCTTTTTATAATTTATACACAGAGAAGACAAAAAACGAAAAAGTCCACTGATTTTATGGCAAAAAAATATTGGAAAAAAAAAAAAAAATACTCGTAGTAAAACTACAATAAGGTAAAATAACAACATTTTTTAAGTGAAGAATTGAAAAATTTTAAGAACAAAAGCTTTTAAAGTGAGGAATATCTGAAAAAGGCAATTTTAAAGCTCAAAAATCTTAACAAAAATCTGTAAAAATGTTTTAAGTAATTTGAGTAAAAATGTAAAAAAAATGGCAAAAAAAAAGAAGAAAAAATACATAGCCCTTCTTTAATTATACTATTTTTAACAATGAATTTTTTTAAAATAAAACAAATTTTCTGCATATAAAAATAAGTTTCATAAAAAATTCATTTTCAAAAATAAATTCTTTAGATATTAATTTTCGTATATTTTTTAAAGTATTTTCATAAACAATACCATATATGATCATATATGTTTAGCAACATCACATTTCGTCTACGTATTTTGTTCAAACATATAAAATAAATCGAATAATTGCAAAGTGCAAGAGTTCAATGAATTTTTTTTTTGCTTTTTACAAAACTATGTCTAAGGAAAACTTTGAAAAAATTTTAAAAATAATTTTTAAGGTGGTAATTGGTTGGGATTTAAAAATCTTGACGAAACATATTTTTTCATGATTTTTGGCGACCATTAAAGGTTCTAGTAAATCAATTGAAATCAAGGCAATCTGGCAACCCTATACTTGGCTGTTTAATTCTGGTATATTTTGGACACTGAGGCGTATGAAATTTCACTTTATATTAATTGCTGGAGCCGCACATGCATACACTCACAAGAACTTTTCCATAAAAAATCGACAGTTATTTAAAAGTTTAGTTGTTTCAATGGAATATACAGTTAAATTACCAAAGAAATATATTTTCTAACTTTCTGTCTGTTATTCAATAAACAAAATAAACAAATAAACGGACTTTCGGTAATAGTTAAAATATTCAGTTAAAATTTTCTATATAAAACAAAAAAATGTTATATTATATTGAGTATTGAAATAAACGAAAACAATCAATTGTTTTATGGATTTTTTTCAATTAATTTTTCAACAGTTGAAAATAAACTAAAAAATACAATTATTTTAAACGACAAGTAATTAGTCCTGTTTTTAACTGATTTTCAGTTAATTTAATGTGTATATTCAGAAGTCTTTACGGAAAATGTATTGTGGGTGTATATTGCTCTATATGAAATTATTTAGAAACTTATAACATTATTTTTTAAGTGATTTTAGATATTATAATGTAATATCCTGAGATAACATTTCGAAGTTAAAATAAAAAGTCTTGATTTTGGCTCACAAAAACGGATTTAGCTCCCTTGGGTGCACATTTGAGCAACAGAATACATTAACAAAAAAATTAACCATTCTCGCAATGTAATTCATTTTTTGATTCACGTTGATCAAAAATTCGAACAATTTATGTAAAAAGTTGTAAGAAAAAATTTATAGTCAAAAATTCTGAAATATTAAATTTTTTTACAAAACCGAAAAATATTATTTTATTGAACTCTTCGGAGTTAAAATGATTGTTTAGTTCATCTTCGTAAAAAGACTTCAAATAATATTCGCCAACAATATTTTCAACAAAAGGTCAGTTTAATAACTACAAACGTTATTACTAGAGATGTCTCGAATATTCGATTACTATTCAGTAAAGTACATTTTTGCATGTTTTTGACCATTCTACCGAATTGAGAATATTAACACTATTCGGCAAAATTATTGCTTAAAAATATGTATTTTTCATCTAAAGAATTGAGAAAAAATATAGTTTTTCATTTACTCTTTAATATGATAAAGATGGCTGCTTATATTAAAGATGAAAAAGTATTACGGTTCAGTTTTATGTGGTCTATATATCTGTGTCATTTTAGCAATATGGACAAAGACGAAATTTGTTGCTTTGAGATATAACGAATTTTATCTTCCCGATTAAAAAAAAACTAATATGTAGCTTTATATATTTTTATCTTATTTAATATGACCCTATAATTATTTATATAAAATTTTATCCAAAAAACTGTCCTGATTGAATTGTATTATATCAGATTAATTTAGATACAATTATAAATGATTTGATAAAATTTTGTCCGAATTTTGTAGTCATCCAATTTTATTAAATTATACACTCAGGGAATTTCTGATATAGTTATTTGTAGTTGTTTGAGTTGTAATACAGTATCTTTATTTTTAAGTGAAAATAAAACAGTCATTTGTAGAAGAAATTTCAGTTTTGACTAAAATTGTAGTTTATTTAAAAAAACAAACCACACAAATTACTGTATTAAGATTTTACATTAATTTTATACAGCAGCTTTTTTTTTATTTAAAAAATTAAACAAATAAATGTTTGTTTATTTTTTACTACATATATGGTTTATTTTTACTATAATTTTGGTTGAGTGGTTCATTTTTACTACAATTGTGGTTTACTACAATTGTGGTATCAGTTGGATGTACTGAAATGTAAGTAGTCCTTTCTGCAAGTGAAATTTCATTTGTTTTTAACTACATTTGCAGTGGGGTTTACCTATTCTAGTGTATGCTATCATATCTAATTAAATATAATATAATGGTATACATATTATTTTAAATGTGAATATCGCATAGTTTCTTTCAATTTTAAAAACATCTATATTAAGTCAATTCATAGAAACTCGCATATAACTTGATAATATGGTAAAACTATGAAAAACATAACATAGATTTCAAGATACAAACGAGTTTCTTATATTTCTTTATTTACCATTTCAGTTGAAATTGAGAAAAGTTTTAAATTAAAGTGTTCTATTTGAAATGCATACAATTTTGCAATTGACAAACTTTTATTTGCAATCAAATGAAGTATAAATTAATTAAATATTTATTTTTAATTTGTAAGCGATGATTCGAATATTCCAATTGAAATTTATATTTTTTCATCTTACTTAAAATTTAAGTTAATCACAATTTAATTTATAGTATTTGCAAGTTCTAATGCAAAACTGCAAACTTATTCCCAAAACTTATTTAACAGATTGTGAAAAATAAGTTGTTGTTGGCTGGTTCTTGCGCACAAAAAAAGTAAAACCCATTTCAATCACGGAGTCCAAAAATTCAATAACTTTAATTGCTGAAATTCCGCCAACAACGAAAATTGCACAGTATGCACAGCGCATACTCTAGAGACATTTATTCGTTCCCCCGCATAGTTTAGGGACATTTGCTTACTTTGGGGACTGTCCATACATATATATATATATATATATAATATATGTATGCACAGCGCATAGTTTAGGGACACACCCAAAATTATAGCCGGAATATACGGTGTATAGAAAAAATTGTCCTCATCTCATACGCTAGACATTTGCTTACTTTGGGGACTGTCCCCAAAGTTTTCGAGCCTTTTCATACATCTAGCGTTTAAGATGAGGACAATTTTTTCGATACACAGCATATTTCGGGTACAATTTTGGCCATATCCCTAAAGTATGCGCTACGCATACATATATATATATATATATATATATATATATATATATATTAGGGTGGGTCGATTTGAACATCTTAATGGGCGCTTTGCGTTTCTAATTCTTGGGATTGTACTGAGCAAAAAAGTCCACTAGACCATACGTCTACGGTGAAAATCGAGCCTCCAGATTTTGACTTTCAAGCAGTATTTTGTGAAAGTAACAATGTTTGGGATGGACATATCTCAGGAAGTAGGAGGAGCTTATCCAAGATTATGTTATCAATCTCTTCTTTGGAAGATTCTCTAGCAGATTAATGCATCAACCATATTTGTGGGTGGGTTTAAGGGATTAATTTTTAATTTCAAAATAGGACTTTTTTGCCGTAAAGTCAAAATCTGGAAGCTCGATTTTCACCGTAGACTTATGGTCTAGTGGACTTTTTTGCTCAGTACAATCACAAGAATCAGAAGCGCGAAACGCCCATTAAGATTTTTTTCCTTCCATACAAATCGCCCACCCTAATATATATATATATATATATATATATATATATATATGTATGCACAGCGCATAGTCTAGAGACATTTATTCGTTCCCCCGCATAGTTTAGGGACATTTGCTTACTTTGGGGACTGTCCCCAAAGTTTTTCGCGCCTTTTCATACATCTAGCGTTTAAGATGAGGACAATTTTTTCTATACACCGCATATTCCGGCGACAATTTTGGGTGTGTCCCTAAAGTATGCGCTGTGCGTACATATATATATATATATAGATCAATTGAAATGTATTTAGATATTACTATGTATCTGACCATATCAAAAATTTTCGAAAAACTAAATTCGCTATAAAATCATATATAATCAGATGCGCCATATATCCATATTAAGCTATATGGTTCTTTATAACATTATATTAAACAAGATATGATTGTGGGTGAACGTGTTTACTCGGGTAATTTTTTTTTCTGTTGGATTTTTGTAAAAATAAAATATTGTAACGTGTAATAATTAATGTTAATTAAAATATGATGGCCAAGTGAGAAATCAAAAACCAAGATAAATTAAGACATTTTGATGTTTTGTACATAACTGATTACCTGATTAAAAAAATTTCATGTTCATGCATAACCAATGTTTTGATTAAACTTGCAGTTCATTTAAAAAACAAACCACTGTAAATTACTGAATTATGATTTTACAGTCAATTAATGTTTGTTTATTTTTTAAGTAAAATTCCATTTGTTTTTAACTACATTAGATTTTAGATCATATTAATTTTTCCTGAACTCAAAATTAATAAGAAATTTTCTTTTATTTTCCTTTCTTGAATTAGGTTAATATTCTTTAAAAATTTTAGAAAATGTATTTCTTTAAAGTAGATTAGATTAGATTAGATCAGAAGGCACTATGCACCGCGACCAATGTAGGTCTTTTGTGCTGCCTAAGGTTACCTACAGATTCAAGCTACCTATAAAGCCAATTATCCTATTAGGCAAAATCTTCGCGATGTCGGAAGGCGAAATGAAGCGATCACCTAGAAACCTAAGTCTCCTATCACAAAGCCTGGGACATTCGCAGAGAACATGCTCCGAGGTCTCAGACACCATCTCGCAAAACCTACACAAATCCGTGTCCGATTGACCCTTCTTGTGCAGATGGTATCTGAGATTTTCTTTAAAGTAAAAAAATCTTTAATTTTAGGAATTTATTATTAAGTTTTATATCGTGGATTATGAAAGATCTGCACCAATTTTTCCGAGTGATTTCCGATTGGTTTTGCTGTTTTCGAGTATGTAATAAAAAAAATAATTAGTCATTTAACTGTTTCTGAAGAGCTAGCACGTATAGTGGTAAAAATAAAATAATTATATTGTATGTCAAACATTTTAACAACAAAACTCTAATATCTGTAGAATTGTATGTAAAATAAATTATGTACATTAATATTACGTATTACTTTTAATCGTAATAATGTAGACAAAAAATATGATATTACATGAAATCACTGCCTTTTTAATCGCTGAAATCCGCGCTTATTTCGCCCAAAAGTAATGCTTCCAAGTGGGAATTCGCCATATAAAAATCATGGCATATGTAAGCAGGTTTGTAAGGGATTCTTTTTGGCTTACTCCCTTACAGACCTGCTTACACGCAAGCAGCGTTTTTTACTGGGAAACACAAAATTACTTTTTGCATTTGAAAAATAAATAAATTTTGTGAACCGAAGTAACAAGCTCACACATGAAAATCATTAATTGTTAAATCATTTTTTAATATTAACAGTTTTTTTGTCATAGTTAAAAATTCCAATAAGCAACTATTAAATTTATATATATATATATATCCTTTATTTATTTAAATATAATATGCTGACAATGTTGTGATTTAAAATATTTAAATAAAAAGTTCACGAGGAACATAGGGTGTTAACAAATTCTCTCCATCTAATTCTGTCTCTGGCAAGTAGTTTGATTTCGCTCCATGTTGTTTCAGATTTTCATTTTCCATTCTAATACATCGAATTCAAGTATTTCGTGGTCTACCTTTACGGCGCTGGCCTTGGGGGTTCTATTCAAGTGCACCTCTGGCAATATCAGTTGATGGTGGTCTGAGAATATGACCAATCCAATTCCATTTTCGTTTACGTATTTCATTCTCGATAGGACAGCAACCTGCCTTCTGCCAAAGAGCTTCATTGGATATCTAATTTGGCCAATATATATGTAATATTTGTCTCAGACACCGGTTTACAAACGTTTGTATTTTACCCACAGTTGATTTTGTTTAGCTCCATGTAGTGTAGCCATATAAAAGCACCGATTTTACGCTGCAGTTGAGTATGTGTATTTTTGTCTTCTGCGAGATATAGTTTACGCGCCAGACTTTATGTAACTTCAAAAACGCAACGCGTGTCTTATTAATACGATCGTTTATGTCTGCTACAGATCCTCCATCTTTTGTAATTTTGCATCCGAGGTAGGTGAAAGATTCTACATCTTCTATTTTCGTTCCATCTATTATTAGTGGTGTCTGTCGTAACTTGAGTGTCAATACGCATCAGCATTGTTTTCTTGAAATTTATTCTCAATCCTACTTTTTTGGAATTTTCGGAGAGTCTTTTTATCTTTTCTCCAATATCCACAAATCGATGGGCCATTAGACATATGCCATCTGCGTAATCTATGTCGTTTAAGTGTTCCGGAAAATTCCACCGAATGCCGGTGGAATTTGCTTCCATAAGAAGCAAAAATAAAGTAGGGGACATATGCGCCTGTAGTAGTGGTAAAAGGTCGGCTTTCTTTAAATTTAAATTTATGGCTGTATAAATTATTATAAATCCCTTTTTCACATTCACAATAGAGATTTACTTAAGAAATGATTGCAATTATTTGGTAACACATCAACTAATATCATTTTTTTTCCCAAAAATTATGCAAAAATTTTGCCAAGTTTTTTTTACATGTTCTACTTATACTTGCATAATTACTGACATATTTTTCATTAAATTTCAACGTTTATTTTCAGAGTTTTTGTAATGTGAAAACAACAAGCAACTCTGATACTTATATTTTAAGCTAAAAATTTGTTTCAAAAGTGTTCGATTTTCTTTTAAATCGTTTTAATAATTTTAGTGCTGCACTTTGAAAATTCTTATATACACTGAAAAAAATCCATGCAACTTTTTACGAAAAAAACTTTCGTAACTCGTAGAATACAATAAAGTTACTTACATTTTACAAAAATAAATTTAGTGCAGACTTTTAAAATTTTAAGAAACCAACGAAATCATTTGTAGCCATTACATTCGTAATACACAAGAAAGTTTCTTTTATTTTACGAAACAAAAAGGCTTTTGCAATTTTACGAAGCTAACGAAATAATTTCGTATAATATTTGTTCGTAAAATAAAACAATTTTATTTTATTTTACGAAATAAATTGTCTATTAAAAAATTTAAATATGTGACATTTTAAAATTTGCAAAAGCTTTCTTGGCTTATGATATTATTTTGTTTGTATTTATTATTATTATACATTTAACTCAGTTTCGTAAAACAGAAAATGTATTTCGTAAATTATACGAAAGACTTTCGTACATATTCGTTATATTACATTAAGCTTTTGTGGTGCGAAACAACTAAATATTTCATACAATGTACGTCAATTTTTGTGTATATAACGCATGTATTTTTTTCATTGTATATATCCCAAATTGCACATTTTTCTTGTAAATTAAATATAAAAACGAAGAAATTTTTAACCTCAATTTTTCACCAATTTTTTCTGTACCGTCTATCATATACCAATTCGGAGTGAACCACACTGCCAATCTTCCTTATTTCACCTTAGTTCATTCCCCATTCAGAAATTGCAACGAAGTTTTAATGTTTTATGGGCATATATTTATTTTTATCGGAAATCATATTTTATTAAGGTAATAGTAATATTTTCCTTTTGTAAAGTTTTAAATTTTTTTTTTTTAATTACCTAAATGAAAAGTTCTTCGCTTTAAAACAAAATTCTTAACAATTTAAGAGTAAAAAAAAACAGCTAACTTTACACAGGAGTTATATAAAAAAATAAAGGTCCTTTGCTATTTTATTTATTATATAACTAAAGGTCAATTTGTTTTATTTTATTGGTATAATATCCTGTCTTTTGCTTTAGCCATTACATTTTAATTTGGGACTGTTTGTTCAAAAGTTTTGATAAACTTTGTAAAATTTGTTTTCGAAATTAATAATAAGAAAAATATAAGAAAGAATATTTATATTAGCCTTCAAATTCTAGATTTTTTTAAATTACAATACAAATTTGAAATTGATTTACAGTTTCTAATTAAAACTTTGTATCTTGCTTTTATATACGAGGGCGGATCACTAAGTCCGTGGCTTTCGCTCTTCCCTCCTTGTTATATGAAATGCAACACTGCTCCCATTAAGTTGCACCTGTTAATAGACTACTGTCAATTTTGAGCAAGTTCCGTCATTTACTTTGCGTTTAACAGCTGTTCAAAACATACAACCACGTGGATTTTTTTTTTAAATGGAAAAAAGTAAATTTCGAGTGCTCATTAAACATTATTTTTATCGAAAAAAAAAACCGTCAATCAAACCAAGGAAAAGCTTGAGAAATACTATGGAGACTCTGCATCATCGATTTCAATGGTAAAAAAGTGGTTTACTGACTTTCGTTGTGGTCGCACAAGTACAAATGACGCTGAAAGTTCTGCACGTCAATACACCCGAAAATGTCGAAAAAAATCCGCGATATGGTGTTGGCCGATCGAAGAGTAAAAGTGCGTGAGATTGTTGAAGCCAAAGGCATATGGCAGTGTGGTTTCGATTTTAAATGATCAGTTGGGTTTAAGAAAGCTGTCTGCAAGATGGGTGCCGCATTTGGTCTCAATTGACCATAAACGTAATCGTGTGACAACTTCAAAGGATTGTTTGGAGTTATTTAACACCAATTCGAATGAGTTTTTGCGGCGTTTTGTAACTGTGGATGAAACATGGATCCATTACAACTATTATGTGATATGAATTATGTGATACCATGTTATTCGGTACAAAATTTAAACAGATATAATTCAATCAAATTGCATTAGTTTGAATATAATCGTTTTTCACGGGCGAGTTATTTAAAACAAATATTCAAATTAAAAAGACTTTTAACTTCGGTGCGAAAAGTTTTTGATCCGAATTGACTTAAAAAAACTGTATTCATTAACAGTACAAAATGGTCAATACAGTCGTGCTCTCTAATTTTTTTCACAGCAAACAAGTGATAACCCTAGTGTGAAAGTCTCAGCAGTAATATAATATTTATTAATTTTAATCAGATCATTACCATTTAAATTGCATTTTCATGGTTTACTCCTCTACTTTTATATTGTGAAATAAACATTTTTTTCAGCATAAAAAAATTGCATTTTTTAAGCAATTTATTTTTAAAATGCACTTTTCTAAAATAAGGTCACTCTCAACTTAGAACGTGAATGCATTTTTGCAAAATACAGTATTTAACTATTTTTACCGATTTTTTAAAAAAAGTTAATAACATGTTTACTTTAAAAAAAAAACAACAATTTTTTATTTATTTTTATTTTTAGATTTACGAAGATATTAAATTGGCTGAGTGTGCCATGCCAGTGCAATTAAAAGCGTATTGATCCGATAAATATTTACGAAACTACGAATTTTGAAACTTATACACTTTTTGAATATTTTTAATTTTTCAGAAAAAAGAGCCTCTCGCATAAAACAGTGTTTTTTCTCATTTCGAGAAAATGAAAACGCCTATATCTGCGTGCCAAATATAATTGAAATCGGACGACCCAAGGTCAGATTTTGGCCCATCTATTGTGGAAGAGCTGATATAAATTTGACATGTTCCATAAAACACAGATATTATGATGCTTGACATATAGCAACAACTTACATAAATTTAAGTTTATAATTACTTTTTTTTCCTTTGCAAAAATTACTTTTTACAATGAGCCCTAGTAATAGTTAGGGAACCCTCTGGGGATGTGGCGTAAAAAATACAAAAACTTTATTGCTGTAAAGTTTTAATTTGAAATGTTATATATTGTGGAAATTACTTGAATGAAGGCTTCAACATTAACATGTTCAACACTCCTTTAAACTTTAATTGAATTGAAATGTCTTTTTGACATGAATTGAAAAAAAAGTTAACATTGTAAAATGAGAAAAAATAATATTACAATAACACAAAAAGAACATCAATTGTGCATAAGGTGGCCAGAATTATGAAAATATTCCAAGTAAAATAAATATTATTAGAGATCGTAAGAGATAAATAAGCACTAAATGATGTAATTTTGTATTTTTAGATTTAAAATATATAAATTAACTAAATTTGAAATTTTTTTAATATCTAAACTAAAATCAAAAAATTTAAGAAGAAGTTACACTAAAAACAACGAATTGATAATTCACCAAAAATACGATGGCATATATCCACATTCTGTTCCAAATATCGTTTAAAAACACAACATTTGACAATGTTTTAAATGCAGTTTTAAAGTGGCATACGTCTACACCTTTTGCAAGTGTAATTCAGAAAAGGGAAATTCAGAATTTCCCTTTGAAATTCAGAAAATATCAATTGAAATTAAGAATTTCCATTTGAAATTCAGAAAATATTAATTGAAATTCAGAATTTTCATTTGAATTTCAAAAAATATTAATTGAAATCCAGAATATCCGTTTGAAAATCATTAAATGTTATTAGAAATTCAGAAAATATCAATTGAAATTCAGAAAACACCATTTGAAATTTAGAAAATATCAATTGAAATTAAGAAACTCATCAATTGTAATTCGAAAGATATCAATTTAAATTCGGAAAATAGCAATTGAAATTTAAAATATTTCAATTGAAGTTCAGAAAAAATTTCATATTAATTTGATTTAATATTTTTGGAATTTTGAATGATATTTTCTGAATTTTAATTGACATTTTCTGAATTTGAGATGATATTTTCTAAATATCATAAAGGGTCCGCCGTCTAACGTTTTTTTTCAACTAGTGCTTATTTCGTAAATGGTAACACTTAGCTCATGTCTGATTTGCCAGATAATTAGTTTTATCCTTCCGCTGAACGAATATGGTTGTGTATACGCTTGAACAACGCTGGGAAATATTGCGACATTACTTTGAAAATCATGGTATGTTGAAGAATGTGTGCGAAAATTGCCCAGAGCTGATGTCGTTTTGGCCACCTCGGAGCTGCGATTTGACACCGTTGGACTTTGTGGGGTGCCGTCAAAGATAATTGTTACGCCACAAGCCAGAGACAATTGACGCTTGAAAGGACAATATTCGTGAAGCTATTGGTGAAATACAGCTGCACACAATCGATAATGTGCCTAAAAATTGGACGTATCGTGTAGGCTATACTGCATGGCCAGCCGAGGCAGCCATTTGAAGGAAATTATTTTCCATTATTAACCAGAAGGATTAACCAAAAGAAATTTGAGAAAATATTCAGTAGTTTTTTTTTATAGCATTTTCAAAAAAAAAAAAAGTTATTTGGCGGACCCTTTAAAAACATATCAAATCAACCACTCGATGTGAAATTCGAAAAACATCAATTGAAATTCAGAAAATATCAATTGAAATTCAGAAAATATCTCTTGAAATTCAGAATACATCACTTAGAATATTATGTAGGTAAAGACGACAGCTATTGTAGTCAAAAACAAATGAAATTTCATTTACAGAAAGGACGACTTACATTTCATTAAATTCAATAACATTGTAATTTGTTGTTTAATGTTCAAAAACGACTAACAATTGTAGTAAAAATGAACCATATGTTAGTAAAAAATAAACAAATATTTTTTTTTTTTTTTTTTATTAATTAATAATCATATAATTACAAATTATATACTATTACCCTAACCGAGCACTAGCTACTATGGCCTTCGGCGCGTTGTAGCGAAAAACAGACCAGTGGCTCTGGTCTGCACGACCCCCGCGCTGATAAGCCAGCACGCTACCAACTAGCCTACCGGAGCGCACTTTTTTAATTTTTAAATAACAAAAACAACTGTAAAAAATGAATGTAAAATCATAAAACAGTCATTTGTTGTAGTTTGTTTTTGTTTTTTTTTTTAAATTCTTCCTATTAATTAATGTGTTGCTTTCTTTGGAAAGGGGATAGTGAAGAGATGAAAGGTGGTGAAAGATGAAGGGCTTCAAACATGGCAACACTGTAATTGCACGAGTAGATAAGTCTTAGAACAGTTGTTGCTCGCCACCTGATGTAGAGTTGGCGAGTTTATTGAAGCTTTTTGTTTCACAGCCCTGATTCATTATTTTACTTCGGTGGGGTTAAGTGCTATAGGAACACCGAAGTTGGGCGCAGCGATACATATAAGTGATAGAAAACTCATACATATTATTTTACTAAATTGATGTTGTCGTCACCGGGAATCGAACCCGGGACCAACTGTGTAACAGTCCAACGTGCTAACCATTACACCACAACGCCTATAAATGAACTACAAGGTTAGTAAAAAATATAATTTATTCTACAAATGACTTACATTAAAATAAAGAAACTGTATTACAAACCCAAACAACTACATATTTTTAATTAAATTGATCCCTGAGTGATCAATTGAAATTTAGAAAAAATTTCATATCAATTTCATTTATATTTTCTGAATTTCAAATGTCATTTTATGAGTTTTAAATGACATTTTCTGAATTTCAATTGATATTTTCTTAATATCAATTAATCTATTGACTGAGATCATATAAATCAAATATTCGATTTATAGTTCGTTTAAAAATGGTTTTAAACCAGGTTTTTGAAATACAGCGGTTTGAACCGCTTGAAAAAAAATTATTTTTCCGTCACGAAGAGTATAACTTATGTATACCAATAAAACCAGAATTTAAGTACTCGTACCTTTAAAATAAGGTATTAATGACTCTTGTAGCTTTAGCCGAGAGTTTAAAACCCTATGAGGAATGAGGAGTGACTGGTTAAAGAAGAACTTATCACAGGACTGGTATAATTTAATACTGAAGTGGGTTAAGCAGTGTCAACTGTCATAAAATTATCAATCCTGTGACTGATAAAGGGAGGACATACCACTTAACCAGAATGCTTATTAAACAAGAAAAAGACAGTTGGCCAGAATTTTACCCATTGGAAGCTGTTTAGTTTTCGTTTATTTTTATGCCCATCTTCGATTAGTCCTGTGATATGCTACTATGTGGTTTAAAGCAGGACAAATGATCCACTCCTATGACAAGCCCATGTTAAAGTTGTCAGTTGTTTACATAGGGTAGGGTTTAGCAGAGGACCGGCCTCTGGCACGAAGGGACCGATCCTGTGGCACACGCAGGACCGGTCCCATTATCCATAGGGAAGAGATATGGACAATTATGTGCAACTACTATTGTAAAACTGTTATTTTCTTTTTTTCAATAAAATATTTTTTATGTAAATCTTTTTCCTATTACATTAGTATCTTTTTTCAGATTTTTGTCCTTAACTTTTGATCAACATTGGGATTTGGCCACTGCAAAGTGAATAATTTGTAATTAACATATATTTTTTTTAAGAATTTTAGAAAACAGTTTTGTGAAATACAGCGTTTTAAATAGAGGATTTTGAAAAAAATGTCTTTTCATTTAAAAGAATTATTTTTATTGAAAGCTCGAAAGTAGTAGCTTTCAAATGAGTATCAATCAATGACGTAGCTTTAAACCGTTAAAGAGATATGAAAGATTATGCAAGACCACTTTTGTTAAATTTTCGATTTTTTTTTCATACTTTAAAACGCAATACATATTTCCAAACCCGTAAAAAGCCAGCAACTTAAAACTTAAGTGATAATATATAGGGTCCGCCAAATAAACTTTTTTTTTTTGAAATGCTATAAAAAAAACTACTGAATATTTTCTCAAATTTCTTTTTTATTTGAAAGTACAATCCTTCGGTTAATAATGGAAAATAATTTCATTCAAATGACTGCCTCGGCTGGCCATGCAGTATGAGCTTCATCTGAAAAGATGATTTTTTTTGGCAAAATCGGTATCGGAAAAAAAACGTTACATGGCGGACCCTTTATCTATATGATACTTACCTTATGTACCACTTTTGGTTAAAATTGATGGGGTAATAGTTCGAAATTATGATATTTGTGATGCTTTTATGTGGAATGAGTCTATTCTGAATTTCAATTGGTATTGACTATTAATAGGTATTTTCTGAATTTCAATTGATATTTTCGTCATTTCAAATAGTATTTTCTGAATTTAAATTAATGTTTTATGAATTTCAAATGTAAAATCTGTATACAAAATTATGATAATTCTACTGATAAGAATAAAATAAAAATAAGAATATGCCTGCCGAATTTCAAAGCAAACAAAAATCGTGATGTAAAAATCGTTGGATTTGACAGGGAATGACTCATATGGCTTAACCCATTATGAAGCTTTTTCATAAGGCTAAAGAAATTTTGTATTCTCTTTGCGAAGAAAATGTCATTAGTTTAGTGCAAACTTTCATTAAAACTCGTCCAAGTACAAAATATGAAGTAATCAAGATTATTCCAGTTCAAGATTATTTGTTTTTTGTTAAACAAAAAACCGTCCAATGTTTATTTATTAATATTTTACAGTTTTATTAGTTTTTTGTTTTTATATAAATCGAGATTATTTTTACGTCATTTTCAAATTATAACGAGGCTTTCAACCTCCGTATATTTACAAAAAGAAAGCAAATCAAACATATTAGCTAGGTTGATACTAGTATTTCGATCTGTCTAAAGATCTCATCAGAACCGGAAGTTTTAGAAAAGCTAGAGCCTCCATAATAGGCAGAACTTTAACAAAAAAACTATTAATCATCAATTTTGCACCATTCTTGTCTTCTTAGTAATCAAGCACGTTTATTAATTTAAATTGTCTTCATCCGCTAATTTAATGCAGACTTTATCAACTGAGAGGTCCTGCTTCATTCGCGTCACCAAAAATCTTCAGAAGACAAGTGTAGAAGTGCTAGAAGATTTACTCAAATTATAATTTTTGAAGAAAAAATATCGACGCTTTACCCGCTTTGTTTTATATACTTGAAAACAAGTAAAAACACCTTACTTATACATTTGTCCTCTGAAGATTTTCGGTGACGCGAAATGAAACCTGTAACGACCTGTCAGTAGATAAAGTCTGCAATAATTTATCAGATGAAGAAATATTTAATTAATAAATAAACATTATAAGACTTTTTGTGTAACAAATAATCTTGTTCCCATCATAATATATGATAAAAAAAATCGAAAAAACAAACTTTTGCTTTTAATTTTTAGAAATTTAAAAGTGAAATGTTTTATATACAAAATATTTAAAAAACTGTGGTCACTCTAATATCATCTACACTATTATATTTATGAATAAAAATTATTTAAAAGCTTAACACATACAGTCACATTCATTTAAATGTACATGAGTATAAATATAAAGAGCTGGCGTTGCATAGTATGCGTTTATTAATTTATTTTT
>CM037854.1:128756544-128808544 GCA_021234595.1 Delia radicum
TATATACTAAACATAAAATCGAAAATTGGTGCGAAATTCATATAAGTATTTCATATTTCTTCCAATGAAACTATGTATAAATTTGTTATCTGATGAAAATTATTTGAAATGCGCATCACCAGTATAAAGTAGTATGTCCGAGTATGGTCAACTTTTAGTAGTAATCGAAAAAAACGCATAAATTTGGTATGTGGCTTGCACCCAGAGTAAACCAGCAATAAATTTCATCAATTTTCGTCCAATATAACAATTTCATAAATATTTATGAAACATTTCATAAACAACAAGAATTATAATGGACATAGCACTGTCTCCATTTCTACACAAAAATAATGATTACAAAATATCTTTCATATATAATGTAAAACAGTTCATAAATATGAAGAAATTTATTTCATTGGACAATTAAATTTTTAATAAAAATTATATTAAATTTGTATACAAGACAAAGTACAGACTAGTTTACTCCCACTGTTTTTGTTTATAGACAAAACAAAAAAATAAAAAGAAGGCAAAAAAAAAGAAAACGTGTATTGAATATCCACCAACGGTGGACCTTGCACATAACAAACAAGTTTTCAATTTATTTTTTGATCAATGGTTATAATCTTCAACTTCGAGCTCATATATTAGTTCTCATGTAGTGAGTAAACTAGTTTATATGAATGCTTGATGTTTTGCATGGGACTATCACTTCTTTCAAAACGTATTCACATTCCTGAAAGTGGTCAATTAATAAATTTGAAAAGAAAAAAACTCTATAGATTATTTGTTAGGACAATATCCTAATAAAAAAATATAGAGTATCGCCTCGAACTTGAATAATTTTTATTTTTAAAATAGTTTGTTTTTACAGATTTGTTTTTTTTTTATTTATAACTATATATTATAAATCAGATTTTATTACGTGAGTTTAAAAAGCTTCCCCACGATATATAATACAGTAGACATTTAACAAGCATAAACATAATAAAAGCCAAAAACATATTTTGCGAGCGCTTTGTATCAAAAATTATAAAATGTCTAAATTAAATAGTCCCTTGTAAGGTAAAATGCTCCCTATTTCATAAACGTACAACCGATTTTGATCATTTGCATCTCTTTTTGGAGAAAAGAAAGTTTAGTTTTTAAATTATTAAAAAAAAAAAATTTTAAAAAATATTTATCATGTATTTATTTGTTATTTAATTTTTTTCATCAAGTTATTATTTTGAATATATTTCAAAATTTAAGCTGTTATTTTAGTTAAATCTAATTTTTATTGAAATTGAAAATTTTCATATGACATTTAATTTAAAATTTTATGTAATATGTGGTACAAAAAAACTTTTGTAATAATTATAAAAAATCCAAACAATTATCTTAATACAATACAAATTATTTTCAATAGAAACGCTCAGGGAACTTCTGCTTTAAAAATATGTAGTTGTTTAGGTTGCGATACAGTTTCTTTATTTTAATGTAAATGTCAGTCATTTGTAGAACAAATTAAATATTTTACTAACCTTGTAGTTGATTTAAAAAAACAAAACCACATCAAATGACTTTTTAATGATTTTACATTAATTTTTTACAGTCATTTTATGTTATTTAAAAAAATAACTGTTTGTTTATTTTTTACTACCATGTGGTTCATTTTTACTACACTTGTAAGTCATTTTTTGAACATTAAAAAACAAATGACAATGTTAGTTGATTTTAATGAAATGTAAGCCGTCATTTCTTTAAGAGAAATTTCATTTGTTTTCAACTACACTTGCAGTGGTCTTTACCTGCATAGTGTTCGAAGTGTACCAAATTTATATAAAGTTTCTTTAGACGAAATATGAAAAAATCGCAAAAAAGCTGAAAGCTGACCTTTCTTTTTAAACCCTAAAAAAAGTACGGGTCTCTTTATTTTTGATTCTTTATTACATATCCAAATTTCACTATAATCGAAGGGAACCCATGAGCGGACTCTCCTTCTTAGTTCTTATGATAACGAACATTTGCAAAAATCGTTGTAGCAGCATCTTTGGCATTTTTGTAAGGAACGGTATTACCCTGGGGAGTTCAAAAGGGAGACATTTTTTCTTTCTGCAGATATTTTAAATTGAATTTTTGATATTTCTTTTCAAACTTGAATAAATTATATCAAATAGAACATAAATAAATAAAAATGCAATTATTGGAAATTGTTCAATATTTTTTTTTTCACGTTTATAACAAATTAAATTCAATTCATATAAAATTATAAACTTAAGCATTTTAAAGCCATAATTTAAAAATATTTTGTTGTGAGTTTAAATATAACAAAATTACATGGCAAACAAAATGCTAGCAAATCTACACGTCAACACTTTAAAGAAAATCTATACATTATGTGAACACTATGCCACAACAGTAATTGGAATTAATAAAAATAGAAGTCAAGAAGTATTTTTGTAATGCTTTTATCTCTTGAATTTACGAATTATAAAAAATGAAAATTAACATTCTTATGCTGGGAATAATGAGACAAGTGATCTTTAAGGACCCACCCCGTGATAGGTAACAAGCGAGGGCACATCTTTGAATTGCCACAAAATATTCTTGACTAGTAATCGTGTTTTTCTTATCAAAATTTTGAGCTTCAAAAATTGTTTTTGAATTTTTGTCAAAATGTTAAACAATTATTTCGGAATATAATATTTGCTAATTTTTAATGAAATTTAATATTATTATTTTAATGAAATTTAATATTAAGCTGTACTTTCCACTGTTTTTATTAAAACAAAAAAAAAATTATATAAGACTAAGGAAAATCTCACAATTCCAAAAAAAAAAACTGTAACTAATTTTCAAAAATATAACTTTTTACATTATTGCCCTATTGTTCTCATTTGAAGCGATATTAAAAAGAAGGGACTAATTTCGAGCCCCTGCACCAGTTTTTCATTTTCCAATTTCGGTGATGCACTCAGAGAAACAATGGTTAAAATTTAAATTTAAGTGGAAAAAAAAAAACTCGAAGGTGAATAATATCCAACTGGGGAATATTATTTTCATAAAACCCAACTTCTCCCCGGTAGGCTAGTTGATAGCGTGCTACCTTATCAGAGCGGGGGTCGTGGGTTCGATTCCAACCAGAGGCACTGGTCTGTTTTCGCTACAACGCGTCGACGGCCATAGTAGCTAGTGCTCGGTTAGGGTAATAAATAGTATATAATTTGTAATTATATGATTATTAATTAATAAAATAAAAAAATATACATACGTTTTCCTTAAGAAACTTTTGGTCTGGAGAAAAATATTACTAAATAATTATTAATATAACGATTCTATTCAATTTTCAGTTTAATTTTAAGTGTGAACGAGATATTGCATTGAAATTTTTTTGTTGAATTAAATAACTTGTTGTCAATATCATTAATTCTCTTCTAAGCAATCGGACTTGTTTTATTGATTCCATTGGGAAAAATCGGACCAGGTTATATCAAAAATGCAAAATTTAATTTTTAATTGTGAATAACTGATGCTTTTTAAGAGATAGTCCACGTAAGTAATTGCCCAACAGTCAATGAGAGGTCCATTTTCCCTTAAGGGACATATCTCGTGACTGGTTATAACAGGGCTTATCGCAGGACTAGTCAAATTTAATATTACTGTATATTAAGCTTTGGCAAATATACAAAAATATAGCCCCAATCTGGTCAATCGTGAACATAAAATTAAAAAAATTAACGGAATTGAAAAAAAATCGACAAAAATAAAAAATCGACAAAATTTGAAAAATTAACTCCAAAATTGAAAGAAATATAAAAAAATCGGTAATATTGAAAAAATTGAAAAAATTGGAAAAAAAATTTTAAAATGTAAAATAATTTCCAAATAATGGAAAAAAATTTCTAAATTAAATAATTCAAAAAATAAATTTAAAAAAAATTCTCAAAATGTAAAAAATGTAAAAATTAACAAATTTAAAATAAAATGCCAAATTTGGAAAAAACGCTAGTGATGTCAAGAACATATGTTTATTAGAGCGACTCAAGTTGTGTGGAAGCGAAATTCGTGCAAGGTGTACCCCCCTCAAAATGACATTGAACAACATTTAAATATATTCTGTAAAAAAAAACGGTTTTTGAATTTTTTGTTCGGGGTTGTTTGTAATAAAAATGCAAATTAACATATTTTTATCTTTTAATTAAATACGGGTCTCAGTTTTTTTTGAAATTCGTGCTAGTTCGTGTTCGACAAAAATGCAATGGGGTGGTAACTCTTCGTTTTTAATAAGGCAATATGGGTATCAAATTTTTTTTTTGCCAAGTACATCATCTTTGTATGTAAATAATTTAGATTTTTGCAAATTAGATGCATTTTACACGGTGCTCTGGAATATACATAAATGCAATTTTTCTAGATCATGTATGGATTAAAATAGGACTAAAGAAAAAAAAAAAAAAATGCAAAAATATGAAATGAAAGTATGCTGTATGAAAAATTTCATGCATAAAAACAAAATTGTAAATATGCCGCCAAAAAGTCGTGGATCATTTTTTTTTCTTTAGTCCTATTTTCATCCATACATGATCTAGAAAAATTGCATTTATATATATTTCAGAGCACCGTGTAAAATGCATCTAATTTGCAAAAATCTAAATTATTTACATACAAAGATGATGTACTTGGCAAAAGAAAAAATTTGATGCCCATATTGCCCTATTTAAAACGAAGAGTTATCACCCCATTGCATTTTTGTCAAAACGCGAACTAGCACGAATTTCAAAAAAAGGTGAGACCCATATTTAATTAATCGACTAAGATAAAAATATGTTAATTTGGCATTTTTATTACAAACAACCCCGAACAAAAAATTCAAAAACCGTTGTTTTTTACAGAATATCCCTAAAAAAAGGACATGGATGATCGTCCTTGGACAAACTGTATATACAGTTGGACGCGCCTTAAAAAACCCTTTCTTATGATACCCATATTGTATATGTTGGTAAGGAAACAGATTCTCAGATTAACAAAACATGCAAAAATAAACCCATTTTCAAAATGGTCCAGCCCACGAGAGGTCAAAGCTGGAGCCGAAATATTTTAAATGTCATCTTAAAAAAGTCCAAGGTTCAGTTTTAGGAGGGTACATCGAGCACTTTTTTTGGTGAGTCGCTCTAATGTTTATTGGTGATCATCGATACATGCAAAACTTAAAAAAAAAACTATTTAATTGCAATATAATCATTAAATTAACATTTTAAATGTTTTTGTACTTCTTCTTCTCTGTTGTTGTTTATTTTTTTTAGAGATGGTAAAATTTGATAGCTATCACCGATAATTCTTCAAGCGTAATTTAGAATCATGGTTGGTGAAAGTGAGTCGACACCGACAAAGTGATGTGAGTATTGTCGAATCGACATGATTGTCAAAATCTAAAAAGTGGCTAAATGGAAAAAATTGTCAAAACAAAAAAACTGTAAAAAAACAAAAATTGACAAAATTTAAAAAAAAGAAATTTAAAATTTAAAAAAATTACCAAAATTTAAAAAAATTGTAAAAATTTAAAAAAATTGTCTAAACTGTAAAACACTGCATAAATTAAATCAAAAAGCCAAAATTAAAAAAAATCGCCAAAAAATGTTAAGAGAAAATTGTCAAAATATAGAAAATCGGTATAAATTAAGAAATTGCCAAGAACATTGAAAACCCCCCACAATTATAAAAACTTCTAAATTTAAAAAAAATCAACAAAGTTTAAAAAAAAATCAAATTAAAAAAGTTGTCAAAATTAAACTAATACGCCTAATTATGGAAAAAAGAGATTTTTTTTAGGTTTCTGTAATGTTAGCGATTTTTAATTTTTGGTGATCTTTTTAAATTTGTGAGATATTTTGAATTCAGTCGGTTTGGTGACACGTCCTTTATAGGTTTGCCCTGGCACATATCACAAGGTGTCTTAAATGGGGAAATATGTCACCACCAATGACAACGTTATGTTAAAGTCACATGTCCGTTTCATGTTAAAAGTCCTCTCATGGACGTGTCACCGCCACCTTGGGATATATCCTGCGCAGCAATGCTAATTTGTCGATTTTCGCACTAAATTTAGCGCTTTTGTACTACACAAAACTCACACTATTCTCTGTTAATTTTAAAGTTTTTAAGCCAAAGTACTACTTTTTTTGTACATATTTTATAATTTAACATACAAAAAGTTTTGAATTGTTCTTAAATGTGATAATTTGCTATAAATTTGCACGAAAAATAATAACAATTTTAAAAATCTTCAACATTTTCGAAACTGTAGGGATGTAAAATTTAGTTATTTATTCCCTTTAAAACAAAATTGCATTTAAAATACAAAATCAGATCTCATTTGATATAGATCGATATTTATCTCAAAATTGACATATCCAGTAATATCCGATTAAGTCCCTCAAACATATTACTGGATTCAGTTAGATCAAAATTGATCTTAAATTGGGGGATCCAATAATATCTAATTTAAGATCCTGATAGATCCAAAAATATCCAATGGGATTAAGATATACATGCATCCAATTAGATCCAAAAAGTTAAGTAATTTTTGGTTGATCGAATAAGTTATTTTGAAATTAAATCGGATTTGCTTAAATCCAATTACATATATTATTTTTAATAAAATTTTAAAAATTTATAAAGAAAAATAATTAAGACATCTGCGCATATATAATTATGGATGGAATTATATATAAAAATATATAATTATGTCATATACGCATGCAAAATATTAATGATGGTGGACCATGTATACTCTTATCTCAAACTAAAAAATATTTTGTATACGACAGTATATATTATATCTTAAATCATATAGCTTATATGTCGCAATATATAATTACATATTGTGTTATGTATGAGAATGTATTATTATATATGACATAATATATAATATAATATATAATTTTTATATATTTAACCACATAAGAAATATATAATAATATATGACACTTAATCAATCAATCAATCAACAATCATATATTATAATATATTTTAAGACGAAAAAACATATAGTATTTATATATATTTTTACTAGGTTTCCTAAAATTAGTCTTTTTACTGGTTCGAAGCATAAATTAGTAAAAAAAAGTATACATTTTGATTGAATTTATCATCTATGTCTTTTTAGCGCATTTTCAAAAGCCTGCTTTAAGAAAGTGACTTGTCATTTTGCCTGAAGGGTGTAGTTTGTTGTAGACCATTACAAGCAAATTCCATAAATGTTATGTTTTTGAAAATCGGTTGGTAAATATAAAATTGGCAAGCTCTCAACATTTGTGAATACCACAGGTGCCATAGTTATAAGTCTAATTGATCAGTGCCTGGTGGTTCTAGTGGGCCCTTTCTTAAAACTTATACTTGAAATTTCGTTGGCTATGCTCATGTCATGAAGTTTTATAGAAATCCCATCAGCCAGTAAAAAATGGCTTAATTATTTCCAAAATATTTGTAAAACACTCCAATGAGGAGAACTTGGCACCATTATGTTTTCTGATTTTTTGTAACTCAAATTCTGCATACTTTTTTGTTATAGTGTATGTACTCGTACGTTTGTTTGAATGAATGTATAGAGACTATTGTTAACAATAGAGAGAAATACTTACTTTGGATATTATATTAAATTGTATTTTCTTTTAACAAACCATAAAATAACATTGTAAATTGTATGTGTTTTTATGTTTGTCTGTCTGTCTGTCAGTTTTTCTGTCTATAAACACGATTTAGTCTGTTTGTTGTAAAAGTAATTGAAGATCATACTGGCACTCATCGCCGTCATCATCGTATCCATACAAATCCTATATAATCTTTGTAATACATATTGTACACGCAGAGAAAAAATATGATTGTACATAATTAGGGACAAGAAATGATCATATTATGATAATTACAATCTTAAACATGATTTTGACTGATCATATTATGATCATTGAAAATTATGTTATCATCATTTAGATTCACAATATAACTATGAGAATCATATTATGATTGTTAAGTCTTTCAACCATAACATGATGCTCTTAAACAATCATTACATAATGCGCTTTTCTCTGCGTGCAGTTGCTGTTGTCGATGTACATATGTTTAGGTATAATTTTCATTGCATTTCTCACAGACAAATCTCTAAAACCAGGCCACCATACAAAAGCCAAACCGTGCCAATCCAATTCAATTTCAAATCCAAGCCCAAAATTAATAATAAATTTGTTTTATATTTTTTTTTCGATTTTACAAAATTTTTTTTATTTTTTTTTTTACCAACCACGCAGTTTTTGGTAAACGTTGTAAATACATAATTCTTCTTAAGGTTTCTTTTGTAAATTGTACCATTTGATTGTACAATTGCATGTATTTCATGATTCATGCCTCTTATTCTTTTATAGAGATTTGTTGCAGATGCATTTATGTTGCATGTAGAAGGAGTTGAAGTTCAAGTTGGTTATAGTAAAGTTATTTAATGAGATTAGTAATAATTCAAAAAAAAAATTGTATTCATAATTGTTGAATGAATTTGATTGTTAAAAAATATTTTCAGAAAATATGTCAATAGTTAAAAATTGGTGGAAACAAATATTTTAGGGAATGTGCACTAATGTGGGTCTTAACATGCATTTTGAGATATATAAAAAAATTTAAGTGTCATATTTCAAATCGTAATGAAGCAGCTTATAGGCTTACTATTTATGCATGTTTTGGCTATAGATAATTTTCTTGTGGTCATTTATTTAAAAGCGTTAAATAACGATTTTTGAAACAGTTCAAAAGGCTCACTTTAGTGAACATGCTTGCTAAAGTCAGCAGTTCACTTCAATTTAAAGGTAATAAATAAGAGAATACATAAGCCGTTCACTTCAGCATAAAAACGAGAATAAAATTTTGATTTTTTTTTCTAATTTTTGTTATTTTATTTATAAAATAAATACTCGTACCACACTGTCACAAAATGAGAAAAAGTCGATTAGTTTCAGATGTTAAATAAAAATTTAAAGTAATTCTTCTAAAACCTATTTAAATAATATTTAAGATATAAGGCTAAGCCATTTCTGTGCAATAAGTTATTTAGTGAATAAATTTAAATCTAAAATTACTAAAGTGCGCCCCGGTGGGCTAGTTGGTAGCATGCTGGCTTATCAGTGCGGAGGTCGTGGGTTCGATTCCCACCAGAGGCACTGGTCTGTTTTCGCTACAACATGCCGAAAGCCATAGTAGCTAGTGCTCGGTTAGGGTAATAGGATATATAAAATGACTAAATGTTGCATTTTTAAAAGTAGTCTAGGTCATGCATCCGACCAGCTTAAATTTATGTTAAGGTCACGATATAAACTCTGAAATTTCACTTTTTTTAATGTAGGCAAAGAACTTTAAAACTATAACATTAAGCATGTTTAATAGCATTTTTTCTTACAAAGTCGTCTTATCAACACGGGTTTTTTACGGGTAGATCAACGACAACGAACCTTACTGTATTTAGTGAATATTGTATTAAAGCTCTGGAACAGGGTAATCAAGTTGCCTCTATTTATACCGATTTTTCAAAGGCTTTTGACAAAGTGTCTCATACCATTCTGTTTTTAAAATTACATCAGTTTGGTCTTCACTCTGTTTTCCTAAATTGGACTAAATCATATTTATCAAATAGAGTATGCAAGGTTGTTATTTAAGGTTTTGAGTCTAAGCCTTATTTTCAAACGTCTGGCGTGCCGCAGGGCAGTGTTCTTTTCAATTTGTTTATTAATGATATTTCAGCTTGCTTTAAAAAATCGAAATTTCTTTTGTATGCGGATGATTTGAAAATATTTCGTAAAATTTCCTCATTTCAAGATGTTTCTGAATTACAGGTTGATTTTAATAATCTGGGTGCATGGAGTACGTTAAATAACTTACATCTTAATCTTTCTAAATGCTTTCATGTTTCATTTAGTAAATCTCTGAATCCTATTATATCAAATTTCAATATTAACAACCAAAACTTGAAAACTGTTAAGTCTACACTTGATCTTGGCGTGGTTTCGACTCGTCGTTTTCTTTTGTACCACATGTGGATTATATTATCCCTAAAGCTTATAAAATGCTGGCATTTTTGTAAAGAAATTCTTCTGATTTTTCTGATCCTAATACTTTGAGGTTAATTTATACCTCCTTTGTTAGATCAAAGTTAGAGTATGCTGCAGTTATTTGGAATCCCTATAACAATACTCCTGTCACTCGCGTTGAGAGAGTACAAAGAATTTTCATTAAATTCGCTTTAAGGTCACTTATCTTTGTTGATCCCATTTCTTCTTATAAATCGAAATGCCTATTATTAGGTCTGCAGACTTTAGAATATCGCAGATTATACCAGTCGGCGTTACTTGTCTTTGATATAGTAAATGGTGTAACTGACGAGGCACGTAGCTAGGGGAGGGGGCGGCAAGGGGGCTAGAGCCCCCCCCCAAATGATTAGACAAATTTAAAAACTTAATACAATTCGTTAGGAAGTAACAATGTTATAGATAAATTTAATATAAAATATTTATTTTTGACTTGGATCAAATAGGAAATATTTTATATGGTTCGAATCTTAAAATTTCAAAATAGAAAACATCGCCTGCAAATGGGCGGCTATCATTGTTTGAGTTGATTTTCGACAAAAAGCATTAAATAAAATCATTTCATAAGAGATTTCGAAGTCTTTGACTTAAAATATAATCAAAAAATTGTTTGAGACAATGCAAACTAAAAATTAAATATGTCTACACAGAAAAAACTAAAATTGAGTCTGAATTAAAATATTTGTTGATTCAGTAAAAGTTTAACTTAATTCGGTCGTGTTGATGTAATTGTAGTAACAACTAAAATAATTTGTATCTATTTAATTAATATTATTTTCAATTACATATAGTTTTATTCACATCTATTCAAATTTTAATTGAATATTGTTTACTATTGGGAAAAATTGGGAAAAAATTGTTTAATTAAAAACAAATCGCCAAAATTACAAAATTTAAAAAAAATCACCAAAATTGTAAAAAAATCAATAAAATTTAAAAGCTTCCAAAGTAAACACCGAAATTCGAAAAAAATTGAATAAAAACACCAAAATTAAAGAAACGCGAATTTTCTACTTTAAACGATTTTTTGAATTATAAAAACTGAATTTTTTTTTATACCAAATTTTCAATTAAACAGTTAATTGAAAGTAAGTTTGATCTCGAACAATAGTTTAATTGAAATTTTTTTGACAATCATTTTTTCTGCGTATTTTGAAATAATCTTTTAAAATGGAGATACCACTAAGACTCAAAATTAATTTTACTTGTGCCGTAAAAGTCGTTTCTTTATTTATAGTGCAATCTTTTTATTTAAATTTGGTTTGCTCCGCACGCATCTGGTAACATAGTTTTCAGTATTTTTTTACGATATATATTCCGATATCTCAAAATCCATTAAAGCGACCGTGTTCCACACACAGAGGCCAAATTTTTTAATTTTTCGAAACAAATATAAGCCTCAAACATTGATCGATATGCATAATGTGTTAACGTGGTCCAATGTGACTCAAATTTTCTCAATTTTTTTTGTAGACTAAATGTAAACAAATTTCGATCGGCGCTCCTTGAAATGCGACATTTTAAAATCAAGCAGCTAAACCAGTCTTTGTGTTATAACGATGTTGTTTTTTTCTTTTTAGAAATTTTAAAGAGTTTTTATTTAAAAAATTGATGAAAGAAAGTTTGAAAAGCATTTTAAATTGTCCAAAATATAAATTAAAGTGATTTGGAAATACATAATTTAATTTAAATAAGACCTGGGCGATGCCAGGTATATTTTTAAATTTTCCAATTGTATATTTTTTCTTTATCATTATTTCTTTCAGACTACAATCGCGTTTGCTTGGAAAATTTACAATTTTTTTAATACAAGACATGAACTATAGCCCCCGGTCTTAAAAAAGTCGGATATATGAAAAAGGGGAAAAAATAGTGAATAATATGTTAAAATAATTCAAATAAGTGGCAGCCTGGGTTTACGACATAGTGTCAAAATGGTTTTCAAAATGTGTGTTTTCTCGAGCATTTTAACACTGTTTTCAAATAAGTCTAAATTACCTAAACTAATCTTTAATTGCACGAGTTAAAACGTTTGCATAAAATAATACATTATTTGATATACACTTATGAGGGTTTGTCTGCCAGTGTATTTAACCGGACAAAATTACATAAATTCATTTATAAAATTAATTTCGTAGAAAAAATTTAATATGATGTCATATATAGTTGCGTATAATTGTATATTGCATTTAGAATACGCCAAAAACTAATCCAATTAATAATTACGTTATATTTATATATCTAGACATTGCAAAATAATATATATTTTGATATTATATCATATTTAAAAAAACACAATTTTATTTTAGATAAAATTGTATACTACCCCATGTAAATCATATTTTGGATGTAAATATGTATTACATCAATACAATAGTACAATTAATTGTATGATTTTGTGTATAATTTTATACACAAAATTTACTCCAATTTATGTCTTTTGAATTGATTTCTTTCTGGTTCTTAACCATAAAAAAAGAACTTGTTTCATTTGTAACATTATGAGTTCTTAATTTAGTCTTAGATTTTTTTTCAATGTAGAACTCTAAATTTAGTTTCAACGTTTTTTTCCGTGTTTGTTATTCAATGGTGTAAGTTAATAAATGCCACAAAATCTTCATTTTCAAATTTTTTTCTTAAACATCTTATGTTTTTTTTGGTAATTTCAAGATAATTTTTTGAATATAATAAAATGTCCAAATGGAAAGGAATTTGTTACAAATTATGAAGTTGTAAACCTTTTGCAAGTGGCTAAAGTCTAAAAGGATTAATAGATATTTCGGATTTTCATGAAGTTTTAAAATCAAAAACCGGATACAACTATAGATTAATAGATATTTCGGATTTTCATGAAGTTTTAAAATCAAAAACCGGATACAACTATAGCTCATTTTGTATATATCAGTATCAGTTCAGATATAAATTTATACCGTTGTATAAAATCGTATTAAATTGTATCGCGTCATTATTCGGATGTTATTTAATCTGATATTATCAAACTAAAACTAAACTAATGCAAACTTATATAATTAGTATGCCCATTTCTGGGATAAAACTGTATTAAGACTCATATTAAATTTCGTATAATTATATAAAGCATCATATTAATTTTAATCGGGTTATTAAAAGTCGAAACTTTTTTACTTTTTTTACATTTATCAATTTTGAGCTACCCTAGACGTATATTAGCACATAAAAATGTAAAGTAACGCAATTTCATTTGTCACGGTTTTCAAAAAGTTTCCGCATAATCTTTTTTTATTTAATTAAACTAAAAATTAATATTTAGCTAAAATTTTAACGTAATTAGACAATAACGATGCATATCCAAACTTTTTCAAATTTGACGTGTTTGCGGATTGTGATCAACCAGATTAAAGAGTTATTTCGCGATATGGACATCAAAATTCTCAAAATAATGAACACAATAAGAAAAAAATGAAAAAATGCATTTTCAGGAAATGTACTCTATGCGGGAGGTTTTTGTTTCAAAATGATTAATACATGATTGTCCATTACGCGTTAATAGGTAAAAATTTAGCAAAAAAAAAAAAGCTCTAACTCTAATGTGCACATATTTGTATAAGTTTCTCCAGGTTACACAAAAAAAAAATATATGGTTATAATCAAAATAAAAAAAAATTGGGACCTGATGGAAAAACTTGTATGCCGGATTTGGAATCAGGTAATTAAAAATAATATAAATCACATATCGGCATTTAAACCAACGGAGCTAGTCTAGGTGTGTAATTTGTACTAAAATTACCGTTTTCAAAAATCCGCCTTAGAAAATTTCTTAAAATTCGTTTGTTGCCAAGATTTTATATCATTGAAATATTACACTTTATGTCGTGTTTGTTTTAATGACAAAATAAAACCAGAAATGACGTGTGCTATGGACTTTTATGTGCAAAATTTGTACTTATCATCACGTGATGGGCAACATTATACTAATAATAAAAATAGCAATATGCGAAAATCGACTTTTTGCGAAAAAGAGCTTTTTTATTGTTGAAAATGTTTTTTTAGGGCTTCAGAAGCAACTTTTGTCGTGCGACTTTTTCATAATTCTGATATTTACAAAACTACCGTTATTTTTAGGTTATTGAAGAAAATCAATATTTTAACCTTTAAATTTTCAGAATTCGACCAAATGATGTTCGGCAACTTTGTACAAAACCCTTTGGCGAGTATTTTTGCTGAACATATAAACTCATAATATTTGCATATTTGATGCATATTTCAATAAAAATTAATTTTGCTCCATCTAGCGGCAATAATTTGTACTAACTATATTCAGCAATTAGAAAGGTAATTTGCAACCTTTGCAACAAAAAAATAATTTTGAAAATCGGTTGAAAAATAAATGAATGAGAAAGAATATAACTATAAGATAATGAAATAGTTTCAAGTTTTTATTAAAATATGTATATTAGGGTGATAACTTTTAGCATTTTTTGCAAATATCAAATCTCCCCAGACATAATTGTGTAGGGCATGGACAAATATTAAGAACTGCGTTTTAGTTTTTCGCTATCGTTAAAAAAGGTCCCGCACCAAACGCGTTAAAGTTTTGAATCAAACAAAGTTAAAAAAAAACTTTTTTTGATGCCTCAACGTCTGACCATCACATCTATATAATTAAGGCATGCTGATTTCAATAGTAAAGTCCGTTTTCGAGTCAATGGAATAGGTTTCTTCCAAATTTGCTTACTTACATATGTATAAACCATATTTTAAAAAATTGTTATTAAAAAAATTAAAAAAAAATATATTAAAGGCATTTTAGAAATCGCTGTCGGTGCGGAAGGTTTTTTTACCAAATTGAACTGAAATAGTTTTTTTTATCATTAATACAATATTTGCCATTAGAAAACCCCTGGGGAGAATGTTGTCCAAAAAAAGTTATCACCCTAATGTATATAACTTAAATTTACGATTAAAAGTTTGTACGTACTACAAAGAATTTGCCGAAAATAGGCTTTAATGTTTTTTTATACGGCACAAATTGGGCTGAATATTATGCATTGAAAGTCAACATAGTTTTTGATGACTATAATATCTAAAATTCTGCAGTGGTGCTTGAAGATTACATTCCTACTTCAAAAGTTATATGTGAATGAAGGTGAAAAGAACGCATTTCTTTTAAATTTTTTCGCTTTTTTTTTAACATTTTCCAAATTTTCGTGTACACGTAAAATGCGATCGCCTCTCACCACCCCAGAATTTTAGATTTTGAAGTCATTAACACCTGAGTTGAATGGCAAGGCATAATATTCAGCCCAATTTGTGCCGCGATACATGTTATCAGTAGTATTTTCTTATTTCCAAGTTTTGTTGTTGCCAATTTTTTTCTCAGTGTATTATTGCAACAATATCCGAAAATGGAAGATTACTACCGAAACTAACTATCCAAAAAATAAAAACATTGATTTTGTAGCTGTTAACATAAATAACAAAATTCGTTATAATTGGCGTATATATTTTTTTTAATTTGCGAAAAAAATATGCCGCCAAAAAGTCGTGGATCATTTTTTTTTTTCTTTCTTTAGTCCTATTTTCATCCATACATGATCTAGAAACTAAATCCGCTATCATATTAGAGTTACCACAATATTGAATTTATATATATTCCAGAGCACCGTGTAAAATGCATCTAATTTGCAAAAATCAAAATTATTTACATACGAAGATGATGTGCTTGGCAACATAAAAAATTTTTTACCCATATTGCCTATTTAAAACGAAGAGTTACCACCCATTGCATTTTTGTCAAAACGCGAACTAGAACGAATTTCAAAAAAAAAACTGAGACCCGTATTTAATTAAATCGACTAAAGAATAAAATATGTTAATTTGGCATTTTTATTACAAACAACCCCGAACAAAAAATTCAAAAATCGTTTTTTTTTTTACAGAATATCCTTAAAAAAAGGACATGGATGATCGTCCTTGGACAAATTGTATATACAGTTGGACGCGCCTTAAAAAACCCTATCTTATGATACCCATATTGCATATGTTGGTAAGGAAACAGATTCTCAAATTAACAAAACATGCTAAAATAGACCCATTTTCAAAATGGTAAAGCTCACGAGATGTCAAAGCTGAAGCCAAAATATTTTAAATGTCATCTTAAAAAAGTCCAAGGTTCATTTTTAGGAGGGTACATCGAGCACTTTTTTCGTGAGTCGCTCTAATGTATATTATAAAAACTTTTTGTTTTAAATAGAAAATTTTAACTAAATATTTTAACTAATACCGAAAGTCCGTTTTTTGTTTGTTTATTGAATAACATACAGAAAAGTTAAAAAATATATTTCTTCGGTAACATAACAACATAACGGATTAACTTTTTAAATAACCGTTCAACTTTTATTAATAACACGTTGTTACATCCAAAATGCACTTTTAAAGAGACCTAGTGTAGGTTGTAGTCGTTGTTGAGTATATGACTTTTCCATTTTTAGAATTTTGAATAACCCTCAAAATCTGAAGTTATGGCCAAAAAACGTTTTTTGAGGACTTTAGGGACTTAAATATTTTTAACTTTTTCAGTTATAAGCCGATTTTAGATTTTAGAAAGATGACTAACTAAGCTTTAAATATATATATATATATATGTTTATACTTTTAACAAAACAATGTGGAAATAATACCCACAATATTTCAAACTTCTAGTTTTTTGGTGAGCTTTTTCAATTTAGGCGCCTTTTTTTCCTATACATCGGTTGGGAACATATTTTTTTATTATTTTTATTTGAAAGCAACTTTAGTAGTGAGTAAATTGACATCTAATTTTTAAAAATCAAGTGCTTATTGACAAAGATTTATTTATTTTTTAATAAAATGAAACTAAAGCATATATAGCATAATTAAAGTTAAGGTCAACTTAGCATAATGTTAATAATATAGTGTCTTAGCATTACGGAAGAAACTATTTAAATTTTGATTTAAAACTGTTTTAATACTTATCGCTATTTAGCGACCTTAAGATGAAAACCTTTGTTCAGCGACTTTTGGTTATTTACACTTTTAAAATGTAGTCACATGGCTTGGTGGGCGTTGTGGTGCAATGGTTAGCTCGTTGGACTGTTACACAGATGGTCCCAGGTTCGATTCCCGGTGACGACATCATCAATTTAGAAAACTAATATGTATGAGTTTTCTATCACTTATATGTATCGCTGCGCCCACCTACGGTGTTCCACCGAAGTAAAATAATGAATCAGGGCTATGAAACAAAAAGCTTAAATAAATTCGCCAATTCTACATCAGGTGGCGAGCAACAACTGTTCTAATACTTATCATCTCGCGCAATTACAGTGTTGCCATGTTTGAAGCCCTTCATCTTTCACCACTTTTCATCTATCCACTATCCCCTTTCCAAAGAAAGCAACACATTAATTAATAGGAAGAATTTCCTGAGAAAAAAAAAAATAGGTGAAAAATTCCGATGTCTAGAATTTAGAAGCACCCTAGTAAACGTGTTATTGTAGGCCATTACTAACAGGTTAGAGAAATTTTTAAATGCTAGAGATTTTTGAATGCCAGAGATGCCCTACTTTATGGTTTATTTGCTCAGGTCCTTATGTGTCTAATGGGCATTTTGTTACAATTGAAACTATGGACTGAGTTTCTATTTTTAATATTAGGTCAAGTTTTTCTAACACTCATTTTATAAGTAAGAATATATCATATCAACTAAATTAATAATGCTTTAGTGGACATATTAACCTAACCAATATAAATCTACATACCATAAATATACCTTTGGTCATAATATTAATACAAACATAGGCTTATAAGCTTTAGAGAGGAAATATAAAAATACCTTAAATTCTTTTTGATGTGGTTAACTGATGCTGCTGTTAATACCAATTGTAAGTGAGAGAAGAAATAAAACGATAGATCCTTTCACAGGATGCGTTCATTTGGTTAACAATTTCAAAATACCAATCGTATGGATTTTAACATAGTAGCACGTAATTAACGCAATAATCAGGCATAATGTATATAAGTGTTGGTAATGTGAGTGAATGTGTGTGTGTGTATAATGGTTTGCAGATGCATAATAATAATATCTTCAATATTGATTGATTAATATTGTCGAAGGGACGAAAAGGATATTGACAGGCCAACTGAATGGGTGAGAAGTTGTGCTACAGTACTATGGGATATTTTAAGCTATTTTCTGTATTATGTATGGAACGGGGCTGGCCTCTAAATGTCTCTTCTCCTGCTGATTAACTTTAGTGTATACAATGTTGAATAGTTAAAATGTTTTGGCATTTACTGAAGTGTAAAATGTTGTCCTGCAGCTATTTATGCGTAAATATTGTGTGGGGATGTATGTGTTTAAAATTGTTTATGTATGTGAAATGTTTTATGTATGAGTGCGTGTTCATATAAAGAATTTTACACCTTCTTGGTTAATGATTTCATTATTATTAGATTGAGGTGCGTTTATACAAAAGATGGATGGTGGTCAAGAATTTATTATCATGTTGAACATACGAGCACATATGAAGGTATGCAGTTACAGTGCCAGACAATAAAATAGCATCAGTTGCGGTTTTTTTTTTATAATGTTGTGTTTATGCGCTTTATTTGTAAAGGACATTATAATAGTTTACACAAAAAGAATCTAAAATAGAGTTTGAATTAAAATATATTTTAATTAAAGTAAAAGTTTAGATGAAATTAAGGAAATGTGGTATCAAGTGTGATTGATTATTCCAAATAGTTGAAACTTTAAATCGTTTTAAATCATCATAATTTGAAAAAATTTATAAAACTTATTAAAAATTATAAATTGAAAAAATCACCTAAATTTAATCTCGAAAATATTTTTAAGTTCTGATATTTTTGTTTTATATTTCACTCCTACTGGGAATGTCAAAATGGGGAAACTTCTAAATTAGTGAATTTTTGAAGAAAGCAATGAAGTTGCACTGGAACTCGCCCAATGAATCTTTTCATAAAATTTTATGAAAAATATCATTCTGTTTTTAAAACTTTTATTCTCTTACCCATCAAATTGTTTTCGAACTAGTTACCTCAGAATCTTTTCCAGAACAGCTTCTGTTACCACCGGTTACATAGAACCGGTTCTAGAACAGCTTCCTGGAGTCAAAATGTAAGGCTTAACTGTCCCAGAAACAGATCTATAACTGGTTCTAGGACCAGCCCAAACCACTTGAAATAAGAACTTTAAATTCGGAATGTGATCATTTACTAAAACTCGGATTTTGAAAATATTTCCGGAAGGAACTGAAAGATTAAGTTACTCTAACAACGTTTCTGCTGACTCACTGAATGTTTACTTTTTGGGTTTTTGTTAAAATCTCGGTATAATTAGAGTTTATAAAGGAAAATTTCAAAAATGTTTAATGACCTATGCAAAACATTTAAGGCAAAAATCTGAAGAGGGTCACAAATTTATTAAAAGAGAACTGTTTTGTTAAAAATATGTTTATAATCTTCTAAATATACCGATATGTAATAATACCGGTAACCAAGTATCGGGCTTTTAAGAGGTTGTTGGTTTTAGATATTTTCTAAACAATACAAACACGATTTCGTAAATTATTTTTAACACAAAAGTCGCATAATAAATCACATTGTTATGTAAACTTCTTACCTTTGTCATTATTTTAAAATATAAAATAATGAGCTACCGATAATTAGACTTTCATGGATTACCTTATAATTACACCTCATTACCTTTAATGCATAAAATAATGACTTACCGATCATAATGCATGAAATATAAACGTAAAGTAATAATTTAAATAATTTTTTATGAAAATCTATATTTAGACGTATTACTTTGTGTTTTTTTGTAAGCATGAGGGTAACGTATATATTTTTGACACCACGAACGAATACAGCAATGCATTTACTTTTAGGCAACCCATTATTATGTGTGACGTTTGTAGAGCTCTCGCCGGTTAGTAGAGTTCTTGCCTAACAATTAGAAAATCCAGGTTCGAATCCCAGCGTGACCACTTTATTTATTTAATTAAACAATATTTTTGTAACATTTTTTTTTTAATTACATTTTTGTTTATGAATATCAATTTATACATTACTTTTATCCATAATGTAACCACTCAAAAAAATGTTTCTCTTCTAATTTGACATTTTAATCGATGCATTTAAAATTGGCTTGTCATAGGAAGGAAGCATATGAATTTTTAGAAATTTTCTGCCTAAACAACTTCTTTGGAAGCTACTTAAGCATACAATATTCCTAGGAAGTTGTTTTGCAGCACTATAAGAATGATTCCTTCCTATGACAAGACAATGTTAAATTCATCGATGAAAATACTCAATAAGAATGCTTCTTTGGCAGAATAGTTTTTGCTGGGCATATAAGTAACCAGTTGCTTTACCCCTAAAAAGTTAATGAATATACCAATTTATTTAAGGCTCATCGCCTGTAAAATTCATAAGTGAAGTAAGCGATACAGTACTTCACCCGTTATTTGGTAACGTACCTCACTGGGCTTTGGATTACTATGTACCTTTTTGAACCTGTTTTGTAGGTTCAGTTCAGCTATTATTTTGTATTTTAAATATAAACCTAACAAGTACAAAATTAGAAAAATTTCAATTGATTGTATTGTATTGTTCGTCACTGTATGTGTATGTATGGATGTTGTCCATGCGTGTGACTATTCTGATAATAAAGGTGTTGTTAAAGAATTTGATTTTAACACATGCTGCATTATGATAATGAGCTTAATTTCTATTTCAATTATAATAAAGTTCGCCCAGAAGAATGACAAACTTAGAACATTGAATTAGCACTATAGGCAAAAAAATTATGCGCTCTATATAAACGGTTTCAATAAAAATACTTTTTCTTCGGAACTTCCTCCACTATTGCTTTTATTACTTTTGTTTGAAATTGTACCAAAAGTAACCGGATTATTAGAACAAGTTCTCGGCATTATAAATTGTGATTTTTTAGCAACTTTCCTATTGGCAACACTGTTTTTGGCAGCTCTGCTATTTTCGTGTAACATGCTACTGTTAAACATGTTCAGTTTGGTCTATAATTTAACCATGAATCGACTTACAAACGAACAACGCTTGCAGATTATTGAATTTTATTATCAAAATTCATGCTCGGTTAAGAAAGTGCATCGTGCACATCTTCCAATTTATGGTCAGTTTGGGCGACCTTCTGAGGCGGCTATTCGGAATCTTTTGACTGAATTTCGTACCAAATTTACATTTTTGGACATTAAACCACCAACACGCATTCGTAGAGTGCGGACAGAGGAAAATGTCGCAGCTGTATCCTCCAGTGTGGTTGGTGACCGCGAATTATCGATTCGACGCCGTTCGCACAAATGGGGCCTCTGCTACTCCACTACGTGGAAAATATTGCGGAAGGATTTGTATGAAAAACCTTTTAAAATATAGCTGGTGCAAGAATTGATGCCACACGGCCTACCACAACGGCTAACTTTTGGTTAATGGGCGCTGGCAAAGATAGATGAAGATCCACTTTTTTATCAAGAAATTGTGTTCAGTGACGAAGCTTAGTTCTGATTGAATGGATACGTGAACAAGCAAAATTGTCGTATTTGGTGTGAAGAGCAGCCAGAAACATTGCAAGAACTGCCAATGCATCCCGAAAAAAGCACTGTTTGGTGTGAATTATTTGCCGGTGGCATCATTGGACCAAACTTTTTCAAAGACGACGATGACAGGAACGTTACTGTGAATGGCGAGTGCTACCGTGAGATTATTACAAATTTTTATTTTTTGTCCAAAATGGAAGAGCTGTTCTTGGGTGATATGTGGTTTCAACAAGACGGTGCCACATGCCACACAGCACGCGAAACAATGGCCCAATTGAGAGGCGAGTCCGGTGAACAGTTTATTTCATGTGCGAGCTATGTTAAGGCTCATGTCTATAGGGAAAAGGCCGCAACGGCTGACGCACTGGTATCTCACGAATAAATTCTTCAATATTGGCTTCCAGTTTTAGTTTAGTTTATTGATTTTCAAAACAACAAGATTAATTATAAGAGTTTTAATCTTGTTGTTTTGGAAATCAATAAACTAAACTAAAACTGGAATCCAATATTGAAGAATTTATTCGTGAGATACCGGCCGATATTTTGGAGAGAGTATTCAAAAATTGGATCCAGCGTATGAACCATTTGAGGAGTAGCCGCGGTCAATATTTACATGAAATCATCTTTAAACATTGAATTACACAGATCGTTCTATCGACTTAAATAAAGATTTCATACATTTCCCTAAATTTTTTGTATTTTTTTAATCAAATCCGAAAGCTCTTAAAAAATCACACTTTATATAGCGCATTTACTAGAATATTGTCATAACTTAAAAAACACGATTTTTCAGATAAAGCGCTAAAAGTCATATCTGACTCGTTTGACTCTCTCAATATTTATTTGGTCACATTTTCAATAAATAGGATTTGAAAGCATTTTCTTCAAGCTGCGAGTTCGCTAATTATACAGACACCCGGAAGTAGCATAGTTTCTCTATAAAGCATACACTCTTCGCACCCACTATACAGAAATGAGAAAATTTTATACTATACGCTAAGGCAAAGTTTACACATGATATCAATATGAAACCTTTTAAACAATATAAAGCATGATATAACGAATTAATTTGCAATATTAACTCAAAAGTTGTGTTATTTTTTGCTTATGACAGTCTTCCAGTAAATGAGCGATGTGATCAAATGTATTCTGTTTTAATCACTTGTAAAAGGGGTTTATACTCGATTCTAAATTTCCAAAATTTTCTAAATTTATCTACATTTCAAAAATGCGAAGTTAAATTTATCTCTAAATAAAAACTGCTAAATTCGATTTTATTTTAAACATTGAAATAATGTGTAATTTATTTAAAAAACTACTATTTTAAAAAGTGAAAGATTCTTGTTTTTTTTCGAAAAAACCATTAAACTCTTTAAACTAATAAATGATTAATTAAACACCTTCAAATACACACGAATTTCTTTAATGATAAACTAAAAATAACCACAATGAAATCTTAACAGAAAAATCTAATTTAAACAACATTCATTATATGATGATTTAAAATAAAATAATAATACAAAGTATTAAATGAACAATTAAGAAACAAAAAAATTTAACTAAAATTAAAACCACATGAGTAGCAAAACGAATTTTGTAAACGAAGATGAATATTAGAAAATTTAAAACATTTGAAAAAATAAAAAACATTAAATTCACACCGTGAAATTGAACAAATACAAAGTGGAATGGGAATGTGAATGCTATAAAAAGAGCTGGCGCCGTTAGCAATAAAAGAAAAGTATAGAGACACTATAATTAATGATCTTTGATGAATCAATCATGGATTAACAAAAAATTGAATTTTATTTCAAGATTGGAATTTAAATAAAGAAATTAAAATTAAATTAAAGCAAAAGTTTTTGTAACAAAAATTTTGAAATTTTAAAAATGGGAGGTTATGCTTAAGAAAATTTTTAAAGTATGATGAAAGAAACTAAAATGAACTTTCACAGTTTCAACGAATAAGAATTTGTTTTCAAACTAAAAGTCAACACTAACAGGACCATTAAAACAGGTAAGATAACACTGTGCAACAAATGAAGACTTTTGAAAAAATGCACTGACTCGACAGTATAGGTTCGATTGTACTACCAAAGGTTGGTAAAACCCTATACTCGGTTTGGCCAGTTTGACTACAAATTTTTTTATGGACCTCAAATAATTTTGAAAATCAGTGCAAAACTCAAAAAAAAAGGTGTCCTCAGTTTTTGGCCTACAGCTAATTCCGACTTGATGATATTGTTTAACTATATTTGGTAATAATGTAGTGCAGAGTCTACTGAACAAATTTTATAAACATTTTATGTGCAAAAAATCATTTTTTCCTGCACTTTTTTGAAAAACTATAGGAGAAAATTACTTTTTTTTTTTGCTTTTTTCAGCATAACTTACAGGGACTCATTATTTTTCACTAACAATATATGACAAAATTGTAGCCATTGTAAATCTGAACAACTTTTGTGAACATGTCAATACAATCTGAATGTGTCTAGGTATCCGAAATAGCTTACAAAAGATCACTTTGTACCTTATAAATAGCCGTTTTTGACTAGACTACACTTTTATTGCATTTTTGTTTACTTTTTTTGTTATTGAAGAAAGTAAACAGAAATGCAATAAAAGTGTTGTCTAGTCAAAAACGACTATTTATAAGGTACAAAGTGGTATTTGTAAGCTATTTCGGATACCTAGACACATTCAGATTGTATTGATATATTCACAAATGTTGTTCAGATTTACAATATCTACAATTTTGTCATATGTTGTTAGTGAAAAATTATGAGTCCCTGTAAGTTATGCTGAAAAAAGCAAAAAAAAAAACAAATAATTTTCTCCTATATATTTTCGAAAAAGTGCAGGAAAAATTAAGTAGACTCTTTACTACATTATTGCCAAATATAGTTAAGCAATATCATCAAGTCTGAATTAGCTGTAGGCCAAAAACTGAGGACACCTTTTTTTGAGTGGTGCACTGATTTTCAAAATCTTTTGAGGTCCATAAAAAAAATTGGTAGTCAAACTGGCCAAACCGAGTACAGGGTTTTACTAACCTTTGGTAGCACAATCGAACCTATACTGTCGAGTCCATGCATTTTTTTCTCTGTTGCACTGTGTAATTAAAGTTTATTCAAACCATTCAATTTCTTGCAAAGTTTTAATTTCTTAGGTTCCAGTTGTATCCTACGGGAATGTGTAGACAATTTTCGTCAAACTCAGAACTTATCGCAGAACTAGTACAATTTGATCTAGCTGGGTGCTAAGTGATGCCAATTATATTGATAGAACTGCCCTGCAAAAACTTTCATTACCACCTAAGTGGATATATAATAAAAATAAATATTTGAACACATTATAATTTGGCGTCAGCACTAGTTATTTTTGTTTGATGATGCCGTTTTTATAAGCATTGAAGCTTACCAGTAACTAATTATATAATTACAAATATAATGTCGTTTCGTCAACTATAAGGTGGCGCAAAAGTAATCCTCCTATCAGAAAATGCTATACATAAGAAATACATAATAAAAAAAAAAACATCGGAAGGTTATTTTTGCGCCACCTTATATTTCTTTTTTAATTACTGATACACACAGAGAATAAATTGGTTGGTATTCCATTGCAAGCAACAAAATTTAATCATAATTCAATAATTTTAATTGTAAGTACTAAAAATTCATAATCACAATAATTAAACATAATTATGAACTAAAAATATATGAAATTAACCAAAAACGCTGTCACACCATTCAAAATATTGTCTTTAATTGGAAAACTATTATATTCTACGTTACTTTTACTACCAACAACTTATCATAGATTGTGTCACTTGAATAAACTATTTGCAGTTAAAATTAAATATTAGTTTCGCCTGCAAAAAAACAATCACTCTATCTAAGTTTTCGTTACCAATTTTAAAATAATATAAAGTTTTTTAATAGTTTTGGTAACTCTAATAATATATTAAGATTAGCAAACCAATTTCTGTTGTACATACAAATCTATTTTTAGACATTAATATTAAACTTGAAAGAAAAAATATTGTAGGTAGAAATTTAAAAATACAAATACAAATTGATTTTAGTCTAGAGGTAAAGTAATTACCTGACAAGCAGAAGGTCGCCGGTTCGAGCCCAGTTCGCGGAGAAGATTTTTTTATTAATAAAAAATTTTAAAATAACATACATTTTTTTATAATTTTGGTAACTCTAATAAAATATTGAGATTAGCAACCGAATTTCTATTGTACATACAAACAAAGAGTTTAGAAAATAAAGAGATTGCAATACTCTCACTTACTGAGAAAAAATATATAACTTGTGGCTGTAAATAGGAAAATAAATTGTTAAATTGACTTTCTTTAATGTTGCTGCCGATAGTTTTCGACATTTAGCTTTGGTTTTATGTACAAAATCATGTTCCCTGTTTGCTGGCACAAGGTGTTAACAGAGGGTGAGGTCATTGCATAGTCATTGATACAAATCTATTTTTAGACTAATATTTAAGTTTGAAACTAGAAAATATTAAGGTTGAAATTTAAAAAAAAAAACATATTTAAATTAGCTTTCGGCTAGAGGTAAAGTACTTGCCTGACAAACAGAAGATCGCCGGTTCGAGCTCAGTTTCAGGCATATAATTTTTTTACTAATAAAATAAATTTTGTTGAACGCATCTGAATCTATTTATAGAATATTACAGTCCATAAACATAAATATGCAATTGTTACAATAAAAATTCGAATTTGGTAAATAAATCTCGGTTTGTAACAATAGTATTAAAATTTAATAATAGTGATAGTACGTGGAACCACAAAAATTCGGTTGCAACTACAAACAGTTTTCTGTGTGTAAGTATTAGGGTAAGCTTTGATATTCACTCATTTTTTTTTAGTTGCTTATAAGCATATGACTAACTAACTTTTTGGTAACCACTTATTTTTATTTTTTTTTTGGAAATCAACGGGTAAGCGAAAGTACAAATAGTGTGAGTTTTTATATGTAAAACTACTTACAAAAACAACACCGTCGTACAAAAATAATGAGTTTATACGCAGGATTATATGCAGTTGGCCCTAATTCGACTGCTTATTATTTAGACACTGGTAATGTGAGCTCATTACTGAGATTTTGCTGAGTGGTCCCCCTACTAATGAAAAGCCCACGATACATAGTGTTGCGTGCGTTGCCAAAAATAGTTTATTACAATGTTAGAAATCAAATTAATTTTTAATAACTTTTAATAAATACATTTTAACTAATAAGGAACAGAAGGAACTATGCAAAAATATTTCGTATAAAATATAAAAAAATGTTTCTTAAAAACATGTATTTTAATGTAAATTATGCATAAATATGCATTTATAGCAAATGTGCAACAAAAATGACAAAATATGCATTAAAAATATGCATTTATCGCAAAGTATGTGAAAATATGTATTTATACCAAAATATACAAAAATATGCATTAACAACTCGATGCCATTTTGTTGCAAATATGTTGATTCGTAAAGATATTTGTTTAACCATGTTCTAAAGACTATGTGCATTTACACGTATTAACATAAACCTCCGAGCCCTAATTACTATTGCTATTCAAATTAATGCTATTCAAACTATTCCATATCAATCACGTTCTCAATTCTGTAGTGAGAAAAATAATAACAAAATAAAAATTCGTTTCTCAAAAACCATAATTTTTAACAGAAGCGGAAAATAACGTCTCGCTACATCCTTCTTGGTTGTTTACTGACTTTAGTTACTTTAAGTATGCACAGTAAAAAAAACACAAATTTTGGTGCTTACAAGTGATTTTCAAAAATTTTAAAATTTGGTTTGTCTTTATTTTAGGGACATCTCACCGATTTTTAATAACAAATTTAGGAATGATTCAGATAGTAGAGCTGCGTCGAAAATTTTATTTAGCTTTGTCAGACATCACCCATTTGGAGGCGGCAATTGTTAAAAGTTAAATTTTTTAATTTAAATTTCCTAAAAAGTTACTTATCTGTTCGGGATATATTATGTTTCATTGTAAAGCCTATAAAATCTTCTTTCTTCCAATGTCCAGCCTATCCCTAAAAAGGGTGCGGCTAACAACCCTGAAAATTACCGCCCAATCGCAATTTGCTCTGCGCTCTCCAAAGTGATGGAGACCATGGTTAACCACCATCTTGTGAAATATTTAGAGACCAATTCACTTTTAAATGATCGGCAGTATGGCTTCCGTAGTGGTCGATCTACGGGAGACCTGTTGGCGTTCTATCGGAACGTTGGAGCCGGTCAATCCACCGCTTTGGTGAGAGTAAAGTGGTTGCTCTAGATATTTCTAAGGCGTTCGATCGTGTGTGGCACGGGGCACTCGTGACTAAGCTAGTTGCTTTTGGTGTCGGTAATGTCTTCTCTCGATTTATAACGAGTTTTCTCAGAGACCGCACTATACGTGTTGTTTTAGATGGGGTCTCATCAAACGAGTTTCAGCTAAATTCAGGGGTACCGCAAGGTTCTGTTCTTTCTCCTACCCTTTTTCTTATTTTTATTAATGACCTTCTTGGTCAGACCATCAACCCTATCTACTCTTTTGCAGATGACAGCAACATTTGTCATTCATTTTCATTCGATCACAGGCCAAACTCTTTGGAGATAGAGGGCATGCGGCAGAACATGAATGACACACTCAATCAAGACCTTTCTACAATCTCCGAGTGGGGTCGCGCGAATAAGGTCGATTTTAATGCACGCAAGACCCAATGTTGTATGTTAACCCACAGACGGGCTGTGGAATTGACATTGTCATCTGTAACTATGGAAGGTATAGGTATTGAGGAATCGGATACTCTTGATGTTCTGGGCATGAGAATACAGTGTGATGTCCGTTGGAATAAGCACGTATTTCAAGTGTCGAAAGAGGCATTCAAGTGTCTCGGTTTTCTAAAACGGTTGCAAGACTTACTTCACTCCATCCGATCTCCTTACTATTTATACCAGCTATATCCGGCCAAAAATGGAATACAACTCTCATATATGGGCAGGGGCTCCATTGTCTATTCTGAAGCTTCTGGACCGTGTTCAGGGGAGGGCGGTGAAGCTTATCAGTAGTAGTGTATCCAACTCTATTGATTCATTGGAGCATCGTCGGAATGTGGGTTGTGTGACACTTTTCTATCGATATTACCATGGGAGATGCTCATCTGAGATAAGTGAACTTATTCCACGAGCCCGAGTTTTTATTCGTAATACTCGCTTATCTAGTAGAGCACATCCGTTTGTAGTTGATTGTCCTGTGTTTCGCACAACGCATTACTGAGAAAATTCGTTTTTTAGTCGAACGATTCGTATGTGGAACAAACTTCCCGCAGAAGTCTTCCCTGTTACTTACAATTTAGAAAAATTTAAATCAAATATCCACAAACACTACTCCCTCTTTCCTCCTTCCCATACCTTATTTTCCTGATCAATACAATGCACTGCATGAGTAGGGGGCATCCCCTGAGTATTGGTTAAATTAAAAAAAAAAAAAAAAAAAAAAAAAAGTAAATATTAATATGCCAAATAAAAATAAATTATGTGCAAAATGAAAAGTGAAAGTAATTGTTCAAAATGACAAAATACAGTTTCTCTTTTTTTTTTTTTTGTTAATTTTTAACTTTAAAGTGAAATAACACTCTCCCATCCCTGGAAAATAAAAATGTATAGATATTATATGGAAGCAGATTTTAGAAGCCATTCAATGACATATAATTTGTCTCGAACTAATATGTAATTTTTGGAAAAATTTAAACTAAAAAAATTAAACTTTTGAGCCTTGAAACCAAGATTTCCTTGCATTAAACAGAAGTAAATTTTATTACGTCAAATAAAAATTAATTAAACGTAAAATTAATTAATTAAACCTCGAAAACGCAAGCCATTCCAATTCATAAAGGCATTTATAACGATATTTTACTGGAAATTATTTTGCAAGATAAGTTGATAAATTATGTTAGTTAAATGCAAGGATCACATTAATTATACAATAATGAGAATGTATAATGTCCACTAGAGTGGGTCGCACCCCATACAAAAAAAAAAAGTTGTGCCGGTCACCCCCTAGAATTAAAAATAATTTGAAGAAGATTTGAAAAAAAAATTTTTTTTTTGCCACGCCCCTTGACCCCGCGCATTTGGGTTTTTGTTTTCTGTGGTTCCATTTAAAGTCCGATCGTAACGTGTGATATATCAGTGTTTTTGGAATGACAACTGAATAAATATATATACTGTAAAAGACAAAATTTCATGGAATTTAAAAAACTTTTTTATCGTTTAGAAAAACTCGTGAATTAGGGTGGTAGAAATCGAGTTTCCAGAAGTCACTTCTAGAATTTGACGTCGGAGTCAAAAGTGATCAAAGTAGAAAATGTAGCCGTTGTCATTCCAAAAACACTGATATATCACAAGTTACGATCGGACTATAAATGGAGCCACAGGAAATAAAAAACCAAATGCGCGGGGTCAAGGGGCGTGGCAAAAAAAATAAATTTTTTTTTCAAATCTTCTTCAAATTATCTTTAATTCTAGGGGGTGACCGGCACAACTTTTTTTATCGACCCGGCCTAATGTCCACTCTGGCACTCTGCATCATATCGCACACCTAGTTCAAAAGTGACTCAACTCAAAATTTTTAATTTTTCAGAAATCGAAAAAAAAAAATATTTGCAATTTTATACCAATAAAAACATAAAGAAAGACATAACTGTTTTTTTAGCAACAGTTAACAACAACAAAATACACTGATATTTTTTTTTATAGATGAACAAGTGTATTGTGCATAGTTTCAGCATATAAACCCGAAAAATAAAATTTTGAGTTGAGTCACTTTTGAACTAGGTGTGTGATATATTCCTAATGATACTAAACTTAAATTGGTCAAAACCCTCATTATACCCATCATGACTTATAGTGCTATTGTATTTGGTAACCCTGACTCCAGGCACGTAGCTAGGGGGGGGGGCTTGGGGGCTAGAGCCCCCCCCGAAATGATTTGACAAATTGAAAAACTTAATACAATTTGTTAGAAAGTAACAATGTTATTGATAAGTTTAATATGAAAATATTTATTTTTGACTTGGATCAAATAGGAAATAGTTTTATATGGTTCGAATCTTAAAATTTCGTTAGAAAACATCGCCTGCAAATGGGCGGCTATCATTGTTAGAGTTGAGTTTCGACTAAAAGCAATAAATAAAATCATTCCATAAGTGATTTCGAAGTCTTTGACTTAAAATATAATCAAAAAATTGTTTGAGACAATGCAAACTAAAAATTAAATATGTCTACACAGAAAAAAACTAAAATTGAGTTTTAATTAAAATATTTGTTGATTCAGCAAAAGTTTAACTGAATTCGGTCGTGTTGATGCAATTGTAGTAACAACTAAAATAATTTGTATCTATTTAATTAATATTATTTTTAATTACACATAGTTTTATTCACATCTATTAAGAATTTAATTGAATATTGTTTACTATTGGGAAAAATTACAAAATTTAAAAAAAACACCAAAATTGTAAAAAAATCGCCAAAATTTAAAAAAATCGAGACCATTTGAAAAAATCACAAAATTTGAAAAAAAAAATTGCCAAAATTTAAAAAAGAATCCTCAAAATTGCAGAAATTTAAAAAACTCCAAAAATAAACGCCAAAATTCGAAAAAAATTTAAAACAAAATACCAAAATTAAAGAAACGCGAATTTTCTACTTTAAACGATTTTTTTAATTTTGGCGACTTTTTAAAATTTTTGCATTTCTTATTATACTTTATAAAAACTGAAAATTTTTTTTGATACCAAATTCATTTTCAATTAAACAGTTAATTGAAAGTAAGTTTGAAATCGAACAAAAGTTTAATTGAAATTTTTTTGACAATGATTTTTTCTGCGTATTTTGACATAATCTTTTAAAATGGAGATACCATTAAGACTCAAAATTAATTTTACTTGTGCCGTAAAAGTCGTTACTTTACGTACAGTGCAATCTTTTTATTTAAATTTGGTTTGCTACGCACGCATCCGGTAACATAGTTTTCAGCATTTTTTTTTACGATATATATTACGATATCTCATATATTTTTTTAATTTTTTGAAACAAATTTAAGCCTCAAACTTTGATCGATATGCATAATGTTTTAACGTGGTCCAATGTAACTCAAATTTTCTCAATTTTTTTTTAGACTAAATGTAAACAAATTTCTATCGGCGCTCCTTGAAATGCGACATTTAAAATCGAGTAGCTAAACCAGTCTTTGTGTTATAACGATGTAGTTTTTTTTTTAGACATTTTAAAGGTTTTTATTTAAAAAATTGATTAAAGACAATTTGAAAAGCGTCTGAAATTGTCCAGAATATAAATCAAAGTGAATTGGAAATACATAATTTAGTTTAAATAAGGCCTAGGCGATGTCTGGTATATTTTTAAATTTTCCAATTTTATATTTTTTTATTATTATTTCTTTCAGACTACAATCACGCTTGCTTGTAAAATTTGCGATTTTTTTAATACAAGACATGAGTCGGATATATGAAAAAGGGGAAAAAATAATTTGTTAAAATAATTCAAATAAGTGGCAGCCGGGGTCCACGACATAGTGTCAAAATGGTTTTCAAAATGTGTGTTTTCTCGGGCATTTTAACGCTGTTTTTAAATAAGTGTAAATTTCCTAAACTTTAAACATATTTTCATCCAAAGATGTGTTAAATTTCACCACCAATTTTAAAAATAGATACGTTTTCCATATATTTTTGCTGCTTTATCACCTATCCGGATTTCATTAATTTCAAAGGGAACCCATCGGAAAAGCTTCCTTGTCAGTGTCAGGCAAATTATATAGGATATTTGCTTTTAATTTGTTTTTTGCACGGTTATAAATCTTTAATTTCCCGAGTTAAAACTTTTGCATAAAATAATACATTATTTTATATACACTTATAAGGTGTTGTCTGCCAGTGGATTTAACCGGACATAATTATATAAATTCATATATAAAATTAATTTCGTATAAAAAATTTAACATGATGTCATATATAGTTGCGTATAATTATATATTGCATTTAGAATACGCTAAAACTAATCCAATTAATAATTACGATATATTTATATACCTAGACATTGCAAAATAATATATATTTTGATATTATATCATATTTAAAAAAACACAATATTATTATAAATAAAATTTCCAAATGCTATAGAATTTGTTACAAATTATAAAGTTGTAAACCTTTTGCAAGCGGCTAAAGTCTAAAACGATTAATAGATATTTTGAATTTTCATGACGTTTTAAAATCAAAAACTATATAGATATAAATTTATACCGCTTTATAAAATCGTATTAAATTGTATCGCGTCATTATTCGGATGATATTTAATTATTATGCCCATTTCTCGGATAAAACTATATTAAAAATATCAAGTAATTTTATTTTTCGCGGTTTTCAAAAAGTGTTCCGCATAATCCTCTTTTTTATTTAATTAAACTAAAAATTAATATTTAGCTAAAAATTTAACGTAATTAGACACTAACGATGCATATCCAACTTAAAGTACACAAACGGTTTCAAATTTGACGTGTTTCGCGGACTGTGATCAAACAGATTAAAGCGTTGTTTCGCGATATAGACATCAAAATTCGCAAAATAATGAACACAATAAGTAAAAAATGAAAAAATGCATTTTAAGGATATGCACTTTATGCGGGAGGTTTTTGTTTCAAAATGACCTGAGAAAGCGATTTCTATTATTAATACATGATTGCCCATTACGGTAAAAATTTAGCAAAAATTTAGCAAAAATTTAACAAAAATTTAGCAAACAAAAAAAAAGCTGTTACTCTAGTGTGCAATAAAAAAAAAATATATATATAATCAAAATAAAAAATCGAAAAGCCCCCCCCCCCCCCCCCCCCCCGAAACGAATTCCTAGCTACGTGCCTGCCTGACTCAGTGTCTAATAATAAATTACAATTGGTTATTAACAATTGCGCTCGATATGTCTTTAACAAAAGAAAATTTCATAGCATATCTCCCCAGGTAGAAAAATACAATCTTTAAAACGTTTTAAAAGCATTTTTCATGATGGTACAAGCGTTTTCAGAACATACCAAATTACAAATTTAAAGCGTTTTGAGAATGTGCAAAATGATAACCCAAATTTACGGTCTGAGGATGGTATTTTATAACGTTCTCAAAACATTGCAAAACAAAATTTTTGAAATGATTTTTCAATCGTTAAATAAGTATTTGCAGAACATTTTGGCTTACAGTTATTAAGCGTTATGAAAACGACCCAAATGATAACCGCTTTGAGGGTTGTAATTTTGAACATTGTCAAAACGCTCGAAAGAAAAATTTGATTGAAAATAGATTGTTTTGAGCAGTTTCTGTACTTAGTCGCCAACCAGCGGCTTGTCTGTCTCAAAATTTTGGGTGGTGTTTCAGTTTCAAACTGATGTAATAAAAAATCTGTAGAAAATAAATGTTGTAAAAAAATACTTTTTTCACAAGTTATGTACTTATTACCCTTTAATTCTTCATATACTTGGGTTGAACTGAAAATTTTTTATTTGGCTTTCCGCATCCACTAAACTGTTGTTGCAACTCGTTTGACATTATAACAGAGAGAACAGCTGCAATCGCAAAAAAAAAAAAGTATTTCTAAAGTACTATTGGCAAATGTTAGAAAAACGCTTTAACTCAATGGTTTTACATTGGTTTTATTTTATAAACCGTTGTAAATTTTGTACGATAAGAACTTCTTAAGTACTTTTTACAAACGTTGGAAAAACGCTTTGAACCAATGTTTTTACAGTGTTTTTATTTCACAAATATTTGTAAGTTTTGTATAAAAAGTATTCCTAAAATACTTTGTCCGAACGTTCGAATAGCAATCCAAAATAATGTTTTTAAATGCTTTTTTTTCGTATTATTTGCAATTATCGCTTTGGAAACGCTTTTATTTTAGTACCATCAAAAACAAACGTTTTGAAAACTCTTCGTTTTTTGTACCATCCCAAATTTCTACCTGGGTCATTACTCCATACGAATTTTAGGTAGTAGTTTGACATCGTATCTTTACATCCGTAATTTAATATTTTTACACAAGATTACACCTAATCTTGCTCGGGCTAGTCGTACGTGCACTATTAATATACCTGATTTCAACTATTTATCGTCCTCAAGAATGTTCTTCGAATGTAAATCCGATCCCTGTGATTTGGTTTTCAGAACGGAGGTTTTAAAACTTTATAAGTACACTCACAATATATTTTCCGTTACCGATTGTAGTTTATTTAAAAGTAATCCGTAAAGTTTGTTTTTAACTGAATAAACTATTAAAATACAAAGAAATATATTTTTCAACTTTTTTGCCTGTTATTTAAAAAACAAACTATGAATTAATACGGATTTTCTGTAGCAGTTAATATTTTCGTTTAAAATCTACATGTTTAAAAAATCTACTTGTTTAAAAAAAAATCACACAAAAATCACAGTAATCTTTTTTTTTTAAAGTTCTCTCAAACGTTTTTCATATGCATGAACTGGGGATGGTAAATAAATTACTTATTTACATTTTCAGTCCAAAAAGTACCAAAGTGGCCCAGCAGACGATTAAGTGCTTTGTTTCAGTAAATTTTGTTTTACTTTTTTATGTTACTGAGGGTATTCAGCGTGGTTATTTGCACACGATGCAAATTTGCACTTTCTCATCCTTGAGCAGTATTGACGGTGCATAATGTGCATATTAGAACAGAGATGGAGTTCCCTCACTGTTCCAAATTTATATGTTAAAGCATATCTATTAGATGACATCTAGGAGATGAAGAGACAGCATGCTAGAGATAGAGTAAAAAATCTGAGTTTCTTTATTCCTGTACAAATAACAAATTTTAATATATATAAAATAAACGAAAAGTTAGGATTATAATTTTCGCAGTATAGAACATGTGCTAGCTGATTATTTGAATACAAGAAAATTAATTAGCAATATGGTAAAAGTCTAGTGTTTTTTAGGTAAACAAGATAAAGCGCATCAATGTTTAATGTAAAGTTAAAATTAAGCAATATTCTTGTGCAACTTTTGCTAGTTTGCAACAAATTACCCGTGTGTATGTCATATTGGAAGGCTAGAAAAAATCAAAAAGGTTTTGTGTCTGCACAAGATAAGTGTAAAATATTTAATATTGAGTTGGCTACATTGAATGATAATAAAATTGTCAGTAATATGTGCAATAGTATTGCAAGAGTACCTTAACAATTAAATTAAATCAAAAGGTACCAAAATGTTTACAAAAGTGCTTTTTACTTTAGTACTAAACCAAATATTTTATTTACCATCACTATAGTTTTTCTTTAGATTTTAATTGACTTTTATTTTACAAACACATAGTTTTTTAAGTTATTTGCATATTATAGTAAAAGATAAACTCAAAGGTCATCCTTTTTCGTTATGCTGCCATATAAATGTTAGGCGCCATTCGCTCAATTAATTATTATTCAATTAATCTTATTATTTAGTTTTAAAAATAAATCCTAACATATATTATTATGTATATAATACATTATGTAAATAATACATTTTTATTTCTTTTAAATTAAATTTGGTGATAGCTAAAACGACAATCGTTTATTTTTACGTTTTTGGGGGTAAAATTTTGATGGTTAAAATAAAGGAAAATCGTTTATTTTTAAGTTTTGGGAGTTAAATTTTTAATGGTCAAAATAATGGAAAATCTTTTATTTTTATGGATTTTCCGTAATTTTTTGATAGTCAAAAAAAACGAACGTCGTTTATTTTAACGGATTAAGCAATTATTTTTAATAGTTAAAATAAACGAAAGAACTTTGTTTTTATCGATATTTTTAGTTAATTTTTTAACAATTAAAAATAATTGGAAATTACTATTGTTTTAAACGAAAAATCAGTAGTCCTGTTTTTAACAACTTTTTCTATAGTTTTAATGTACAAATTCGTTTGTTTCTAACTATAAAATATTGTGAGTGTAGCAATTATTTTTTTAAATTTCTTTTTATTATTATTGTAATTTAAGGTTTATAACATGTTATATATAATTTTATAAATTGATATTATAATGTTTGAGGAGCCCTTAGAGACTCTTAAGGCAGAATTAGTTTGTACGTTCTGTTCTGTTACGAATCAGCTGTTTTGTTTCTGTTCAATTGAAAGTCTGCATGTGTGGTTAGTTTTCACTTTTTCGTTCTGTTCTGTTGCGGACAATTCTATTGAAAATAGAATTCAACGTTAAGTGACAGCCTAAAGTACGTATGTATTGGTTTGTTGTGAATTTTTTTTTTTCAATATTTGAATCAGGAATGATAAAGTTGGTACTATAGTACTTTTTATGGTACTATTTGAACCTCAAATGTACCATGATACTCGTATGACTCATTTAGTACGATTTACAAATTTTTCTATGTATGAATTTCTTGGTGCCTTTAAAATTCAATAATTATTAATTCGATTTGCAGTCCTATATGAACAATGAATTAATTTGGAACCAAATGCTGTGAATTCAATCACATGATTTCACTGAGTGCGACTGATTACAGGTGATTATATTAGAGTTTTATTAACCGATTAAACCAATTATTGAATTCAATCACTAAGGGTTATAATTACTAATTACTAATTTTGATTTTCAAAAAAATTAATAATAAAAAAAATCTTATAAAAATGTGAAATTGACTATTAGCTGCGTGTTTTTAAAATCGAATGAGTTCACGAACAAATTTGTTTGCTACCAATCACAAGGATTGAATTCGCAAAAAACTGTGAGAAACGTAATTCAATACAGCAAAAATTAATAGGACGTTCAAAAAATATTAAAAATTTGGTGAATTTAAGAAAAAATCTCAAAATTTTAATAATTTTTTAAATCAAAATCAGCTAATTTTCTTAGTACGCACTGCTCGTTTTTACATAGCTTTATGTACATTTTTCCGAAAAGTTTGGTATTGAAAATGAGCAAAATCGGTCCAGCGGTTCAAAAGTAATTAGTGACAATGTGAAAGTACCTCTAAATTTTTCATACAAATTGGTGCACTGTATATTATTATGCACTGTATATTATTAGAATTCATTGTAGTGTCTGATGTATAAAATATAACGTCATATTTTTCCACCAGACGCTAAGAGGTGAATAATATTTAAAATTCACCGCAAATTTTTTTTCTCCACAAAAAAATTTTTTTTTCACCTCAAAAATAGTTTTGTTACCTCAAAAATGTTTTTCACGACACAATTTATTTTTTTACAGCCAAAAAAGTTTTTCACCTCAAAATTTTGTTTTCACATTTTTACATATTTTTTTTTTTAAATATATTTTTGTTGTTTTATTTGTAATTGTTCATTTTGGAGGGTACAAAGATTTGTTCGTTAATTTATATTTAAATTTTTTTTTTTTACTTTTGATTCCGAAAAAGTACTATTTTATATGCAGGTTGGTACTATTTTAAAATCGCATTTATCATCCCTGACTTAAATGTTTTTGGTTGGAGTTTCTTTTACTTTTGAAAACAGCTGATTTCTTTCACAGAAAAAGTAATTACAAAATATTACCTACAGAACAGAACGACACAGAACGGCAACAGCAAGTAAAAACTAATGAGGCCTTTACTTGTACCAAAAGAAAAGAATAAATAAAAAAAAATAAATAAATAAATAAAAAGTGAAATAAATTGTTCAAATTGGCAAAATACGGAGTTTTTTTCTTTTCGGTAATTTTAAATTTAAAGTTAAATAGCTCGCTCTCATTCCTGGAAAATATAAATGTATTCAAAGTAAAGTAGATTTGATAAGCTTTTTAAGGCCACATACATAATTTGTCCCGAACAGGTAAGTAATTTTTGAGAAAATTAAAGCTTGAAAAAATAACTTTTAAGCCTTTTCGCCTCAAAAGAACTATTACACTACTTTTTGAGTCTTATTCAATACAGTGTTGGCGAAAAAATTAAAACTTTAAACGGTCATAAAAATTTACTGTACCCACAAAGGACTAAACGCTTTGGGGGTTTTGCCACCCCCAAGACCATGACCCTCATTTTGTTCCATAGTGTAATATTGTCAATAAAAAGCATTGTAAATTATCAGAACATTTGTAATTTTTATGTTTTTAATATTTAAGGATATATGGGAGGTAGACGAGTTGATTTCCAGGACATATAACCCAAAAGGATATATGGAAGGTGCCCGTATCGAATTGTACACACAGAGAAATAGAGTGCCAACCGAATTGAAAAGTGTTTATTAATGGTAACAGCTTATAATTTCAGTTAGTACAATGATATTTATATTCGATTTTTGAATATTTTGGCAGTAGCAACTAAAATTCAGTTCAATTAACCGAACTTTGTTATGAAAACTAACGTTAAGTTGTACTAACCGACTGAAATGCGTAATAACCGAATTTGAGTGGTATGAACCAAATTTCAGTTGGCAAATAGCTAAATTTTTCTCTGTGTGTATATATACATTTATTTTAATTATTTTTACTGCTTTTTATTTAGCAAATAAACCTTATTATGCTCCAGGATATATGGGGAATTTATGCTTGGAATTTATTAAAAATCAGCACACTTATTTTTAGTCTCATATGTAACGTATATACCAATTTTTTGTAACATTAAAATCATTTTTGATTATTTATGTAATTTTTTAGTTCAAGAACATTTTGGAGATTACCTTTCTCGGAAATCAGTAAAATTTTACACACATAATTCTGGCCACATATCTAGATGCAGATAATATCTGTAGCTTTTATTACATTTCTAACTTTCAGGATATAAGACAGGTTGCTTGTTCTTGCTGCCATTTTGACAAAATTTTGTATTTTTACATGTTTAAACAATATTTACTGGTGTAGCAAAATTTCACTTACGTTTCACAACTCTTTCTATTTTTGGACACTCGTTATATGAGTTGACGACACTGTGCGATACCCATAAGTACCCACACCAAAAATCTTTATCTTAATTATTTTTTTGAGATGTTTCAAAACAATTCCCTGAAAAAATCAAAATCTTAGACCGAGCACTTTTTGCTAAAATTTATGTTTAAGATTTTTTCGAAAACTAATCGAGAAACGAGAAAAAGGCTTAAGACCAAAGTATTTCAAAGAAAAAAATCCAATTGATATGGCGTACACTCAAAAAAAATAAGTTAGTAGAAAAGTTAGTAAAACATCTTGTAAATCAGGTATACTATTTTTCAGCAAATTTTTTGCTAAAATTATGTTTTTTACTAAAATTTTAGTTATACTTATTCAGCACTTAACTGTTTGAACTTATGTTTTACTAATATTTAACTAATGTTTTACTAATTTATTTTGCTAAACAAATTGTGTTGATTAGCACATCAATTGTGTGTACGACAACCAGACTGAAAGATATACGCAGAATGAATTAAATGTCGCTGCATGTCACGCTGGAGTAGTGATGAGAAAAATTATACTAAAACGTACAACTCTAGTAAGACATAATATAAAAAAATCAACCATGAAAGATTTTTGTATCTGGTTTTCATACATAAAACAAAATTGTGGATTAAAACAACTTAAATTTTGCGTCGTCACCGGCTAATGAAAGTAGTTGTCTATTAATTAAATAAAAGACAAAATTAAATATTTAAATTTAATAAAGATTAAATGTGTATTTGTAAACTAAATGTTTATATATATTAATAATCTTATGTGGTCAAATTGCAAACAAATATGCAATAGGTAGACAGACTAAAGCGAAAGACAAAGACATACATCTAAGGTAGATTTTTCTGTTTCTTTTTTCTTATTGCAAAAAAGGATTGTTTATATTATATTTTGTTATTTTTTCGTTTCGTTTCTGTAATTCTCTGCGGCATTTGCGTTCCTTTAAAAGATAGCATCATTTAGACAATAATTGATGTACATAAGTAGTTCAAAGATAATTTCGTTTATGTTATATATAATTATTTCTATTGTTTTTAGATAATACATTAATTCATATCGTCAATTTGGGAGTATGAACATTTTTATATTTTGTAACGTATTGTAAATTATTTTAAAAAGAATCAAAAAAATATGTTTTTTGATTTTCAGCAAATAAATTAACTAAAGTATAATTCTTCTTCAAGTTTTTTGAGTTTTTTTCAGTCTACTAATATTCAGCAAAAATTTTATTAATTTTTAGCAAGGGTTTTTTAATTTATAATCTACTAAGTTGTAGCAAAACTTTTGCTGAATCTACTAATTTTGTTGCTAAAAATCAGATCGCTGATTTTCACCAAAATATTTTGCTGACATTAGCAATTTTTTTGCAAGCACCTTCCTGACTAAAATTTTGCAGACTCAGCAACATTTTTTGCTGACTTCACTAACTTTTTTATTTGAGTGTACTATAAATTTGCATTTCCGTATAATAGCTCCAAAACAAAAAAGAGTTGCCAATATTGCTTGAACGCGCTTTCCTTCCAACTACATATACTTAAGCACTACAGAAAAAATTGCTAAATTTAGCAGAATTTTTTTGCTAAATACTAAATAAGAGGAACAGCAAAAATAAAATTGTTAATTGTACAAAATTTTAGTTATATTCGAGTTGAATTTTAGGTAATTAAAAATAGCAATTTACTTTGCTAAAATTAGCAAAAACATCAACTATTCTCTTTAATTTTAATAAAGTACACGTTTTGAAAGGTGCAGTACTATTCTCTATGCATCTGTTTAAAGTTAAAATTTCTAATTTTGGACGATTTCGTTAAAAAAATATCTAAACTGAAAAGAAGATCCAGGACTTTAATAGGTACGAGAACATGAGAGGTTATTTAATTTATCCCAAAAATCTCGTACTTTTTCGTTCAGTTTAAGAAAAAAAAAAATTGCTTCAACTACAAAAATTATATATATTTTTATGCATTAAAACTATGGAGTCTGTGACAAATCTTAATTAATAAAACTCAGATAAATCACTCAAATATGTTTAACACAAGTCTCCTAATCAATACGAACCAAGTTTCAGTTAATTGAAGTGCGTTTTCTTAAAAAATAACGATTTTAAATGATGCATCTTAAAAAATTTATTCATTCATTTTCCCAATAGTAAATATATACAAAATTAATTAATTTTAACAATTTTTAATTTCAGAAAGAAAAGTAAGTGAAGTTTTCACTTTAATGGCAACTACATCCTTCACCCAATCGCAATTAATTGATATGGTTTTAAATGCTCAAATTATATACTTTAAAATCATATTAAAAGTTTTTTTGGTTAAAGTTAAATTCGCGAATATTTCGAAAAGTAAAACTAATATTAAAATTTAGTGTTCACATTCGAAGTCTACGTCCTAGAATCTATCACAGTTGATAAGTCGCATCTCCAATACACTTTTAGTGTTCAACAGTGTAATATAACAAGTTTCTGTGAAATTTGAAAAATAACTTAAAAAATTTGGAACTTTTATCAAAAAAAAGGGGTCTAGCTGCTTCGCTCGCAAACTTATATTTGATATGCACTTGTAGAGGAGAATATGGTCTTTCTTGAAGACATCTGAAGCAAATTGGTTATGCTCCAACAAAGACAAAAAAATTCGTTAAAAACATAAATTATAAAAAACTTACCGAGCAATGTAGAATAAAAGAGTTTATATCTGCTGTCAGTTAATATCTCTGAAAAGAAAAAATAAAATATGAAACTTTAAGCTGAGAAAAAATAAACAAAAATTAAATCTTAACAAAAACACAGAAAATGGGTATTTTGGATCTTCCTGTTCACAGTGAAATAGTGAAAATTTTGCCTTTGATTTTGACTCTATTGTTTTTAAGGTGTTTTCTTCAAATTAGCTAATTTGATTTAAAACTAAAAAAACTTTTTGTTTGGCCGCCTTCTCTAAAAATGTACCAGTGTGTGTCGGTTCTAATGCAGATGATTTTGGATTTATATTGTCTTTTTTAGCTCCAAAGTAGAACTGGAGCTAAAATAACATCTAACTATACTAGTTCTAGAACAGGATCTCCGTCTCAGTTTTTCAGTTTTTCGTTACATTTAAGTTCCATGGAACGGGTTTTTAAAATTAGTTCCTTGGAATCTGTTTTAGTGATATAAATTGTAAAATTAATGTGGTTGGGAAACGATTGTAAAAAATTTCTGGGTTCCTTTTCTCCGTTCTACTATGGATCTATATATGTCTATTTTTAACAGCGTAGTTATTATATGTATCTAGCTTTTCTTATTTAAATTTTAGGACATCTGAATTAAGTTGCCAACTTCACTGAAAATTATGAGTGTAACCAGCAAAAAATATTTTCGATTTGGTAAGCAGTAACTTCTTGTTAGTGCTTCCAAAGAAGCGCCTCGCCGTCATGCATGCAATGAAGCAATTCTGGAAGGCATTATATTGTGCTTCCCTGAAGGCATTCTTTTTCTTTGAAGCAGTAAATAAGGCATGAAAATAAGCAGTGAAGAAGGCATGCAATGAAGCAGTAAAGAAGGCCTTCTATGAAGCAATTCTGGAAGGCATTTATTGTGCTTCCCTGAAGGAAGAATTGCTTCTCAAAGCTTTTCTGGAAGCGCTTCGGGAAGCTCTTCTGGAAGCTCTTCCGGAAGCGATTGTATCATGTGCTTCTTAGATCACATGATAGAAGCGCTTCTCACCTGATTAAAAGAGACCTACCAAGTGGGACATCGCGAACAAAAATCATGCCTTCTGGAAGGCCTTCAGCAAGCGCTTCGGGTTCAAAGAAGGCCTTCCACAAGCACTTTTTGGAAGCACTATTTTTTGCTGGGTACACACAGAAAATAGATTTGTTGCTGCAACCGAATTTTTGGTGTTACATGTACCAATACAACATTTCTTTATATATTCAATTGGAACGACTAATATTTGGTGATGAACATAAACATATCTAATTATCCCAGCCGAATAAGAAATAGAGACGGAGGAGATTAGAAGAATAATCAAAAATCTAAAAATAGAAGATTTGCGTTGTTAGTGTTGTCACTTGTGAGTATAATATACAATAACAGAAAAAGCTAATAGGAAAGAAAACTGCAATATAGCTGCATTACATTCGAGGCCATACTTGGGTGTGATCGCTAAACGGTCATAACTTGGTATTGTTACTTTTGTAATGTAAGAAGAGCGCAGGTTTGATTCTTACAGCCGCAGGTTGTTGAAAAATTTATCATATAGGGACAATCTGACAATTATAAATACACAAATAATATTACAATTTAAATGGAAAATCACTGATGACACCTGTCCATAAAAAGAGGCAGAAACTAGTCTAGTCTGATTTAAAAATTACTAGTGTTTATAATTTTTAGAGAAAACGTTTATTCTTATTCTTAACCTCAACATTTCAAAAAAAATATTTTTTTTTTGGTAGAATCAAATGTATTTAGTTAACCCAATCGAATTTATAAAAGAGGTACACCGATTCCATAAATTTTTAAAAAATTTTTTTTATATAATTTAAAGTAAATAAATAATACAATACAGTTTTTTAAATACAAATATTGAAATTCTAAGAAATATAAAATTGTTTGCATACTTTGGCAGAATTTTGAAAACTTATATACTTTTTCTGAATATCGTTAGAATATCATGTTTAGTTCTACAAAAAATGGTCAGAGCCTGAAACACTTATACAAGAAAAAATTAAAGTATCTTTGTTATTTTCAATATATCATTTATTTGGATTTTCAATATGTAAAGATTTAATAGCTTAAAATTTTTTTCTGTGAGATTATTTAAAATCCTGATAAAATACTGATGCTGCATTTTGTTCTATATGATAAAAAATTAATCTAAGGTCTTTTTGATAATATTTTAACACAAATAGTCTTGAGAATCTAATGTTTTCACATACGATTTTTTTTTATTGAAATTTGTGTTTTTTTGTTGCTACAAATTCTTGAAATTGAACAATTTTTTAAGATTCTGCGGATTCTGATATAACTTTTGAGTTTATGATTTCTGAAAAAATGGATGATTTTTAGAACTTGATATCTTCTGATGATATCTTTTACATAAAAATATCACGAATTCGGAGAACTATTTTCTATATTGATTTTTTGATTATGAAAAGTGGCGGATTTTTAGAACGTGATATCTTCTGATGATATTTTTTCTGATGATATATTTTCTATATTGATTTTTTGATTATGAAAAGTAAAAAATTTTAGAACTTGATATCTTCTGATGATATCTTTTACATAAAAATACCACGAATTCGGAGAACTATTTTCTATATTGATTTTTTTGATTATGAAAAGTGGAGGATTTTTAGAACTTGATATCTTCTGATGATATCTTTTCTGATACATAAAAATACCACGAATTCGGAGAACTATTTTCTATATTGATTTTTATCCAGATTCTGGGAGCTCTACATAATAACCCTGCTTCTGAATTATTTTATGAAAATCCAAATGAAAAGATCAAATATTCTGTTTATCATTAAAAATAACGCAGGTTTTTGCATACTGAGAATATATTTTCACAAAAACACAAACTGTTTTTTCCGTTTATGCAAAATCGAATTTAAATTTTGAAAGCTATTGCTATTTCAAACCGTTTTTTTATAGAGAATTATTCAAAAATCCAAGAAAAATGCAATCTTGGAGAATACTATAAAAATTTCCTTTGGAAGCATTTTAACACCTTTTTAGATTCAGCCGATATTGAATGAAGATGTAATAGAAAAATAATGAACTTGTTTTGTAAGTAGCCTTCAGAATCTTTGGTATTACAAGAAATGTTTATAAATAACATTTTTAATGGAAACATCTTCCGATGTAAAAGTATACCATCTTAACAATTTGTATCCTTTTGCTTTATCTTCTGTTGAAGACTTCTTAGAATTATACATTAAGGCTACAACGATATTCTTCAGTTTGAGATGTAAAAATAAGCAAATTATAAACAACAATTAGACACGATTCTGGTATGTGATGAATTTCACTTTCGATAGAAATTGAAAATTTAATCGATAACCATTAGTTTTACAAACCACATACTCGACTAAAACTTTCATCAATCGATTCAGGTATTTCAATTTATGGCACTAAATCTTATTTAAAATTGATATATGTTGCGAAATAATTTAGTCTGAAATTTTGATCTCGACCGAAAGTGAAATTCATCACACACCAGATTATTACCTTTTTGGATTTTTTTTTCATAGTTTGATTTATATAATTTTTTTGTTTAAATAAAAATTCTTTATATTCATTTTTTTTGTAAATTTTGTTTTGTTTAAAAAAAAAAATGTTTTCTTTTAATTTTACAGTTTTTGGACAACTTATTCGAAACAAATTTACATTTTATTTTTTTTTTTTTAAGGAAAAGCAGCACTCAGGAAATTCTTCCTATTAATTAATGTCTTGCTTTCTTTGGAAAGGGGATAGTGGGGAGATGAAAGGTGGTAAAAGATGAAGGGCTTCAAACATGGCAACACTGTAATTGCGCGAGATGATAGAACAGTTGTTTCTCGCCACCTGATGTAGAGTTGGCGAATTTATTGAAGCTTTTCTATTTCATAGCCCTGATTCATTATTTTACTTCGGTGGGGTTAAGTGCTATGAAAACACCGAAGGTGGGCGCATCGATACATATAAGTGATAGGAAACTCATATATATTATTTTTCTAAATTAATGTTGTCGTCATCGGGAATCGAACCGGGACCATCTGTGTAACAGTCCAACGCGCTAACCATTACACCACAACGCCCACAAATTAATTAGGATTCAAAAAAAAAAATTATGTGTTTATAAAAAAATATATACTCAACTAAACAAACACAAAATTAAAATTTTCAAAACAAATAAATTACTGTAAGTACAATTTGATGATTGCTGATACTAAATATTAATTACATCATGTAATTATGGTATCTTTTAATGGTTGTGTCTCATGAAATGTTATACCAAAATTATTTTTACATGTATTGGTCGGAACAACAATAGTTTTTTGCCTGTTTCACCAACTTTTAGTAATATGTATTTTCTTTTTATAATTTGGATGATTTGTTGGTTTCGGTTATAACAATAATATTTTATTATAATCAACTGAATTTATGTAACTATAAACGATATCCAACTGAGTATTGCCTTGTGTGTAGAACTATTTAGTTCTATAACTGTTCTTCATAAGTGTACAATTAGCATTTAAGTTTTGGGGAAAAAAATTCCGGAACTTGTTTTATGCTTCATGTGATATCAGTTGCAGAGTTTTTGCGGTTGGGAACCGATTTGTAAAAAAATTACTGGATATTGTTGTATTTTATTAAGTTAATGTAATTATATTTAAACTACAGACAATGAGAATATATTACTTTGAGCAGTTTTTTCACTACTATTCATATTTTCTATTATATTAAAATATACACTCTTTGCAAGGGATATGAGTTAAAAAACTATTTATTTCTCAGAAACCAGTTAACATACCAAAATTCTGTAGCAAAAAAAACTGAAAACTAATATTTTCATATAATATTTCAGTTAAATATTCAAACCACAAAATAGCAACTTTGATCTTTATTTTCCCCTGTTGCTGAAACTAAGAAAGAAGAATGCAAACGTGCTGAAGTTATAAAATGTACATATTTTTTTTTTGTGAAGTGTATGGAAATAAAAGAACAACCTTCATAGGAAATAATGCAGAGACAAGCACTATTATGGAACAACATGTGTCATCAAAAGCTACTGTTGTTGAATGGAACAGTAGCAAAAACATTTAAACATTTTGTGGTTTTTTTTAACATTCTATCCTCAATGAAAAGTTCTTTCAAACACACATGCTGAAATAATGTCGCAGTTCTACTACTGTCATGATACAAGAATTATAGGAATCATGGGAAAGGGGAGGGGAGGAGATGGGTTAAAGGGTTGTTGGAAATAGAAACATACCATAAAGAATGTTATAGATTCTCTTTTAGGACACTTGTTCTAGTATAATATGGAAAGACAACTTTATCCAACATCCAACAAACTTGGTGGGAACTTATATGTATAGGAAATGTTTTTAAAAATCATCCAAATGTTCTATTTATGGATATTACGTGAACACATGTCAACTCAATCACCATTCGTATCTACCATCAACGATTTCAATGAAATTCACCATAATTGCCAGACTAGGAAAAAATATCAGCTTCCGGACCCTTTCGACTTCCGAAATATGACGTCATGAAAATTGCAAAAAACGATAAAATATGACTATACTTTAGTCACGCCACAAAACTTACTAGTAGTAGTAGTAGTAGTAGTTTTATTTTTATTTTCAGCAATACATATTATTACAAAATAAAAATAAATTTATAAATATTTACGACTCTGACCATTGTCCTCAGCCGTTTAACATATGTATACAAATAACAATTCGAGATAAAGTGTTTAGTTATTAAATTCCATTATAAGAAAATTTCTATATTCTACACAAGTTTTTATATAATTTGCCAAATAATGCCAATTAACTTTTATTCCATTTAATATTTCTAAAATTTCCCTGTCATTAAAACAAGCCTTTTTTAAATACATAATTCTAAACTCACTTAGAGCTTTACAACGACCTAGAAAGTGTTCTATGTTTTCAATTTCTCTTGAATTACATAATGTACATATATTTGACGCATTTACTTGAAATCTGTTCCCATTTAATTTATCAAATCGCTTCGTGCTTTAAAAATCCATGTTATGTTTTCTTGGTTACGTTCATCTGATATATATTTACTTCCGTTTACTATGTCAACTTTTCTATAAATTCTGCTTGTATTAGCTATTTTTAGCAATACATTTTCATAGTATTTAGACTTCAGGGAGTTTATAAGATTTATACGGTTATTGTTCCACTGCTGTACATTAGGGTTCGCTTCGGTCCAATCAATTCTAAATTCTGCACCTAATTTGTTAAGCACGTCCACCCACAACAGTCGTTTTTGCAGCAACATTTTTGTGAATTTTTGCGGCAAACGATCTTCTTCGTATTGAAACATTGTTTTGCATACATATCTCATATGAAGATCTAAAGTATACAAATGTCCATTTTCTATACCAGTTTCGGACAAAAGTATATATGTTGGCGTGAAAGCCGGGAGCCTTAGTATTTTCTTTAAAAAATATATTTGTAACTTATCAACATCTTGGAAGTTCGCAAATCCCCAAACTTGTGCACCATATGTCTGTACTGCTCTACAAACTGCAAGAAACAGTTTCCATTTGGATGAGATAGAGATTGTGCCTTTCTTTAAAAAGTTTTGCCATGTTAGATTGATGCTATTTTTTGCTGCTTGGTTTCTTTGTTCAACGTGCTTTGTAAAAGACATTTTGGGTGTTAGTAAGACCCCTAGGTAACAATATTCTGAGACTGTTCTTATTTCTTGACCCTTATAATACCACTTTTCTTTACGAGACAATTTACCACCCTTTCTGAAAACCATTATTTCTGATTTTCCCAAATTCACTTCAACATTCCAAGTATTGCAATATTGTTCAAGTCGGTGTATCATTTTCTGTAGTACATTAATATTGTCTGCAAGAATCACTATATCGTCTGCATATAATAATAATCGTATATTTATATCTCCAATACGGAGCCCACCTTCTAAATATTCATGCAGATCATTTAGATATAGTGCAAAAAGTAACGGTGACAATAAACACCCCTGTTTTACACCACATTCTGTAGAAAATGGTCGCGAAAGTTCATTTCCTGTCCATACGGCAGTTTGTGTTTTCTCATAAATACATTCTATAAACTTGACTGCTTTCGAAGATACTCCCAGAGTGTGTAATTTGTAGATCAGTGCACTTCTCGATACCTTGTCAAAAGCTGCTTTGAAGTCTACGAAAAAAGCATAGGTTTTTTTATTTTCAGCAAAATTTAAATGTACTATTGACGATAGACTATATATATTGTCGGCTGTTGAGTAGTTTTTTACGGAATCCTGTCTGGTATTCATTTAACACCTTGTTATGATTAGCCCAAGTAGAGAGTCTTTCGTTTAAGAGACCCATCATAATTTTCGGTAAACAATTCATAAAAGAGATGCCACGATAATTGCTTGGCAATGCAGCATCGCCTTTTTTATGAATTGGATATATTATACTTAGTATAAAAGAGTCATCAACACAGCCTCGATCATACAATATGTTGCAAGTTTTTGTTATTTCTTCCAATAGTTCTTCTGGTGCATTCTTAAAAAATTCGCATGGAACCCTATCTTCACCTGGAGCCTTATTTGATTTTGTTTTCCGAAGTACTTCTTTTATTTCCGATATTGTTATCATCTTATCCAGCTCATGGTCATTGACATGAAGGTACTCATATTGTATGTTAACGGTGTTTTGAACAGGGTTCAGTTTTGAACAGGGTTCAAAACTTACTATAACTTTTTAAAAATAAAAGATGCTAAAATCAAGTTAGCCTTATTTTTTAGGTTAACATATCGCTTATTTACTACAATAACGTCATAGCTCAAAAATTTTATAGAAAACGAGTTTAAAGTTTTCAATTTACTCCCACGTTGTACACTCATCTCTTGAGATATAAATACGACTTTTTACACAATATGATGCGTGATATAACGAATAACTCTGCGTCATTAACTCAAAAATCATGTTTTTTGAGTTGTGACGTTCTTGGCAAGAACTTATTGCAGTAAATGAGCGATATACTCTTTAAAATTATATGCATATTGATGTTTTTCATGAAAGGATCAAAGGCAACTTTTGATGGTCTTGAGTTCAAATGCCCGTATCGTAAAATGCACATTTTTTTCCTAATAATATATCAATTTTTTCTAATATATATAATATATGCTTATAATTGAACTCTCCTCAGCATTTCAGGGTGTTATCTCGATTGGTATCTGAGTTATAGCCAAAACCGTAATAAAGCTATGAGAATTGCCTCGTTTATACGAGTTGAATAAAGGACATGGTAGATAAACATGTAAAAAATGTAAGCATACGAAGGAAAAAACTTGTATTGAATAGGAAAAAATATACTTAGGACTAAATTTTTGGCTATAACTCAAAGACCAATCGAGATACGAGTACCACGCAGACTTTTTCTCATAAATGTAGAGGAGAGTTAAATAATATGCATATATTTTTTTAAGAATAAAAAAGAGTTAGTATTTGGCATTTATATTCAAGACCATAAAAAATTACCTTTGACCCTTCCATGAAAAAAAAAAACAATATTCATATCATTTTAAAGAGTATTTTTTAATCTAAAACGAATTTTGTGTCTTATATATTTTAAAAGTTATAGTCAATGTATCGTACCTTAGTCAAATTTTATCGTTTATTGTAATTTTCATGACGCCATATTTCGGAAACCGAAAGGGCCCGGAATTTTAAATTTAATCTTCGTCGATTTCTAGTTATGGTGAATTTCATTGAAATCAGACATGGCGAATCCGATAATGCCATTTTTGATTGTATTGACATGTTTTCACTATACTATAAGAATATTTTTTAAGAAAAAATAAACCACGAATTGACACTAAGTTTTCTCTGCTAAAGACTATGGAGCGTATTGTTGATCACATAGTCAATTGTCGAATAAAGGAAAATTTGCTAAACATTCGGCAACATGCGTACATAAAGGGAAGATCAGTGGAAACTAGTATACCACACTGAAAGGTATTCCGAATTGGGAATGTATACCCTCGCCATCCTATCTCTAGAATTTGTTCAACTTCAAACGGATAATTGTCGACGGGATCAGTCATATGCTAGAGGATCGTTGGATTCACTGCAGTGTGTATTGGGCACTCCACAAGGCTGTATTTTTATCACCTATTCTGTGGGTCGTTACCATATAGTCTTTTAAGGACATTAACCGAAGAAGAATTCGAACCCGTCTGCTATGCTGATGATGTAGCAATACTAAATGAGGGGAAAAAACTTGTTGTGCAGTACGACCTCTAGGGCTTTTTATTCTGTATAGGGAGATGTGGAGAAATGGGGAAATATTGGCTTAGTCCAATGGTATACATTTCAAAACGGATGGCTGTATGCTGAACGGGAGCACTTTTCTAGTTTTCTTTTGCTGTGTACTTGTCAAAGGTGTGTGCTACCGACTTCCAGACCACAACACCGTTTTTCAGGCGGAGGCTGTTGCTATTACGGAGTGCATTCACTTTTTAAATGGAAATGACTCTTCATAGATGTGGTAATTTTCACTGATAGGCTGCGATAATGGCGCTGGAGGTCGGAAAGGTGGGGAGGAATCCTTAAAGACGATGATGGGTTTTAAACTGCAACAAGGAAATGAACAAAGGACGTCATA
>CM037854.1:128808644-129064264 GCA_021234595.1 Delia radicum
AGAGAATCTTCCAAAGAAGAGATTAATACTAATCTTGGATAAGCTCCTCCTACTTCCTGAGATATGTCCATCCCGGACAAGGTTGCTTTCACAAAATACGGAAAAAAGGCCTATTTTGAAATTAAAAATTCAACACTTAAACCCTTTTTAGTAGGTTGTGGTATTATAGATAGTTTTATACGGTTTAGATGAAACTTAGCCTTATTGTGCTAGAAAAACTCTACCCATACTTTAGAAAAAGCAGTATGTAATTGAATACAAGAAATAAATGGTTAAAAGTCGTTTTTAGTATTCATATGAAGCCGTTTAGGCGTCATGATAAAATTATTTTTTTTTGTTCTTCAAGGTGTCGTATACTTAATATATAATTATACAACTATTATAACTCATACGCATCGTTTTATATGTTTATTATAAAGTTTCCAATTATTCGACATAGGGGGTTAACCGCATCAGGTTTCGGAGCAATTAATTTGTAAAATGTAAAAAACTGCTTTTATTGCCATTTTATGAATTTATAGTGGGTGAACGGATTATAGTGGGACACTTTTAAAAGTGTTAGTTTATAATTGTTTTAATACAAAAAAAAAAAAACTTTGTAGTAAAAATTTTAAAACAAAAGAAAATAAATGTGGGTATGTAAAAATAAGAGTTTAAGGAATAATAATTTTTTAACGGGTAGTAATAGAAAAAGGTATAGTATACCATTTTTCCCAAGTAAGAATCCTCTTTAAATGTGTATATGAAAATAATTAAAATGAAAGAATAAAAAAATCCATTTTTTTACGACCACCCTAATGGCTATCCTTTGCATTATAAAAGGGCAAAAACTGCTTATAAGCCTAGTTTTTCATGTAGAATCGATTCGTGAAGGCAGATTTTAAATATATTTAGCGGGTTTTGTTATACAAAAAAAGAAAGATACCCAAAATTCGCGATTTTAGCCGCCGCACAGTGGTCCATTTCGCGAGATAGCGGTCAAAACTATATAACTTTTGACCGGATTGGTATTTTTTTACGCAATTTGTTTTGTTCAATAGGAGGGACTTTAAGCTTCAATTTGCGTGTTCAAACGTAAAAATCGACTGATAGGAACGTAAGTAATGTGGAGTTAAATATGCATTTTTATTTTTTGTTGAGTTTCCATGTAAAAGTTGAATATTTTGACATTTTAAATAGGTATTTTTTTATAATTTCTTATTTTCTTCAATCGTATTTTACAACCAATACTTATTTATTATTCCTAAACTTAATTTTGGTCAGAAAATGCCAACATTTGGCCCCTGACATTTATTTAGTCTCAATATTCACAGGGGCCAAAGGTTGGTTTTTTTGGAAGAAAGCTAATTCTTGTGAGGATTAAACTGAAAAATAACACTGAAATTCCCAACAATATCAATACCATTTGGATATATTAAATTTTAAGTAAACTTTTACTATTGATTTAAAGTGCACATATATTTTATTTAAATGTATTAATAAAAATTTATACTAAAATTAGAAACAAATTATAATCTTTAAACTAGTATTAATTAAACAATATTAGTAAAAATTTCTTCCAAATAGCTTTGATTTTCATTTTGCAGTAGTTGTTTAGCTTCTTCATCTAACTCTAATGAGTTTGATTTCCATTTTTGTCGAATACTGGACATATATAGGTCTGATGTGAACAACAAAATATTAATAAGATCTTCATTAGTACAATATCTGGAAATTTTTCTTGTATTGTGCTCGCGAAAGAATCTGTAGTCTTTGTTCCTTTTTTCTTGTGCTTCTTCTGAGAGATCTCCAATTGGAAGCATATTGTGCTGAATTATTTGTTCCCCATGGAACAAAATTTTGTGAACTGTGGTTGGCATATGTCTCCAAGAATATTTTTGGTTATAAAGGGTTGCTGTCTCATTAGCATACTGACCAAATTTTTTTGCATCTATCTTGCAATTTTCAGGTATTTAAGTTATGTAATATTAGATGGCAATAAAATCATTTGTTACCTTTTCCAAATGAATTGCCAGATACCACATAATTTGAGAGTTCTATTGTCATTTTTGTCAAAATTTTGATACACCCTTCTATGTGGACTAGGTCCAAATATGGGCCAACTTCTCCTGATTTCAACAGAATTATTTTTTGGGTCAATAAGAACTCTTGTACAAAATTTCATCAAAATATATGCATAATAGCCACTTTCACATACAAATAACTTCTCAAAAAATATGACGTGCATTTGTACCGAATATCTTACCTTGGGTCAGAAAAATTGCTGTAGCTCAAAAAGTGCAGTCCCGATGCATGGACATGTATATATAGGAATGTAGGGGAGAGTTAGGACTACAAATAGTAAATTTGTGTTTTGACTCAGCTTGACTCACAGGAGTTGTGCTCTATGAAGTATGAAATTTCCGAGAAATTTGACCTTTTTTAAAAAAAATATTTTAAATTGTTCTGAAAACAGTAGAGCTTCAATTTTTTTTACCAGTTATAGGAATTAAGTTAAGTTACAACACAAAATTTATTTCGTCCAAAAACAAAAAACAAAAACAAAAAAGTTATGATCATTTAAACTTTAAAAATTAACTAAAAATATCATAAATTTACTAAATTCTGAAAAAGCCCATTTTGGACCACCCTGTTCTCAGTGAAATAGTTAAAATAGAGTTCTAATTTTTTGGCTCCAGAGGTTTACTACTGTCTACTTTCATACGAGTCTAATAACTTTAAAATCGGAGAACAAAAACCAAAAGGAGTTTTGGCCGCTATCTCAAAATATTGACCACAGTGCGCCGAACGGGAATTGAAAGAACCGCCATTATTTTTATTGACACATAAACCGTCTAAAAAGTAATGATATCCCAAAATCTAAAAATCAAAAAGCACTCTAATATATACATATATATATATATTTATATTACATACCTGAAAATTGCAATTAAATTTAAAACAAATGAAAATTACTGTAAAAAAAAAAACAAGTACGCAGCTAAAGGGCGTTTTTTATACAGGTATACAATTTTAAGTTGGCAACACTTTTTTTACTGGCGGCCATTTTGACAACATTTCAACATGAATAGACTGACGCCTGAACAACGCTTCCGAATTGTGCAACATTAATTTTGAAAATCATGGTTCTGTTCGAAATACGTATCACGCACTATGTCCATTTTACGGTCAACATAATCGTCCATCAGAGCAATTAATTCGATTAACTATGGAACGTTTTCGCACCACGTTTACTCTAAATTATAATATGCATCCACAGAGACGTCGTACAGTGCGTACAGAAGAAGTCATTGCTGCTGTAGAGCGAAGCGTAGAGAAAACCCCCAATCAGTCTATCCGGCAATGGTGACCGCTATAGAGCCACGATTACTGACCTTTTCGTTCATCAATTGAACAACCATGATGTGCAGGAGCTGTGGTTTCAACAAGACGGTGCAACATGGCACACAGCTCGTGCCACAATTGATTTATTGAAGGCAACGTTTGGTTACCGCATAATTTCACGTTTCGGACCCGTGAATTGGCCTCCAAAATCGTGCGATTTAACGCTGCTGAACTATTTTCTGTGGGGATATGTGAAGTCGCTAGTCTACGCCGTTAGCCCAAAACGATTGACCAGTTGGAGGACAACATTCGCAGCGTTTTGCTAATATACGGCCACAAATGCTGGAAAAAATCATCGAAAATTGGACCTCCATATTAGACTACGTCCGAACCAGCCGTGCCGGTCATATGCCAGAAGTCTTATTCAAATTATAATACCAGAAGATTATCTTTCGAATAAAGTAAATATCATGTCAATTTAAAAAATTCATCTTTGTTTTATGTCATTTCAAAGTTATATACCTCTATAAAAAACACCTTTTATATATATCTGTAAATTAAGCAATATGTTACCTGTTAATTTATTGCCGGTATGTTATCTCTTTAAAAAGTCTGAATGAACAGTGTTTTCTATGTTTCAAAGAAATGCCAATAAAAGTTTAAAGATTGCATTTAAAAATTTTTAGGGTTTTTTATATTTCAAAGAAGTTACAATAAAAGATTATTTAAAAAACTTCGAGCAAGAGTATAATAATGCATTCATTCAAATTTTTTCTTCATTATTGTTTAAACAATGGCTAAGTTTAGTTATAAAGTTCTCGCTGATATATATTTTCAACAGAAAGATGCAAACGATATTATGTTACAGATATTGAGTAATCCATTCTTTATATTATGCATCAAACAAGAAATCAAAATTCATAAAAATCTAAAATTTTTCAATTATGTTAAGAAAACGGTACAATGAATGTTATAGAAACAACACAGCCATCGATAGCCGTCAAGGAAACTGGAAAAGTGAGTCGACCAGCAAAACAAATTGACAATTGTAGTGAAAGATCACGATGAAGCAAGCTTGACAATATCAATGAAGAGATTTCTCATTATATCATAAAGGATTCATTTCTGCATCAAATTCAACCAACGCCGAATAGGAAAAGTAAATTGATATAATGGAAAAAATAGTGGAAGCGAACCCCAGACGCACAAAGAAGATTTTTAAAATCTGGTATATTTATTAAATTTTAAGTGGGTTTGGAACCACTAAATTTCTAATAGCATTTACTGCTGTTTTAACAGGTTTATTTCAATGAGTGTAATTATTCAGATTGTGGAAATTTGTATTTCAGACTATCTTCGCTTTTAATAGCATTAACAAAATTTTCGTTCGTACGAAATTTAACAAGAACTTTAAAAAAATGTTGCCAAAAAATATGAAATAATAATATTATTTTTACCTTGAGTTTCTTCATTTCTTTATTTAAAAACAAAAATATTTATTTAATATTGATAATTCAATATCCTGCAGGATGCTTTAAATTAAAACTATGTTCAAAAATATATACATACACATACAAATACTATATTCACATTACAAAGGTATTTACATATACATTTCAGTACATAGAGATACAACAAAAAAAAATATTAAATAAACAAATAAATAAAGAAGAATAAGGATTGGTAGGAGATATATAACAAACGGAATAACAAAATAGTTAAATAAGAAAAAAATACAATAACAAAATAAATAGGGAGTCAGGACAACAACCTATATACAATTGTTAAGAGCAGGCGCATTTTGATTTCTCTAAAGAGAGTATTAAAATATAAGAAAAATGAGAAGATTTGTATCAAAGAAACACTATGGAAATATAACGATTTAATAATAAAAAGAAGGAGGAGCTAAAAATTTGTTATGAGGAATGTGTGGAATATGGAACAAAGAGAGAAAATTGTTGTGAGAGAGATGGGGAAAATTTATATGTATCTCAAATATACATACTAACACAATAAACCATTTCGTTAGAAGTTATAGATGAAATGAAAGAATGAATGACAAATAAATTCGTACAACTGAGTAAAATTATACTGATTGCTGTGTATTTGTATGGGTGTTGCCGAAGCAAACAGTTGCGCGTCTGCAATGTATTTTACGGATGCGGATGGTATATTTTAAGTACTATTAAGAAATTTAGTTTTGTATGTACAAATAAATCTATGAAGATAGAAACGTTTGTTAAAGACGAGAAATGTTTTAATATTTTATTTTATGTGTTTTTTTTTAAATTGATCAAACAAATAATATTCATACGGTCTATTTTTAAAAAATATTTAAAATTAAGTTTAAAATTTTTCTTTTTTTTTAACTTTATGGCACATTAATTGGATTTTACACGATAATTAACCACTATTCAGGGATTTTAAATCCGTTTCGCGTGAATCAAGGGCGCAAAAGTTATGGCGGTTTAAATTTTAAAATTTTAAAAATTCTCAAAATTACATTTTCTGATCAAACAAATTTTACACATGTGTACGTACCACTGTTTACTATTTGTTGACATTTTCATGGAAATTTACTGCCTTATTTTGTGCTTTCAAAAAAATCTTTGTCAATTTCTGTGGTGTTTCAAAAAATTTTAATTTTTACTTAATCTTGGTTTATTGCGGTTTACGTGATATTTGAAAATTATAATTTGTTTTGGAGATTATATTTGAATTTAACGTAATCAGTTGAATAGAAAATGTACTTTATACAAGTCAATTCCAACTATGTGAAGTTTTTTAACATGCTGCATTTTAATACACTTAGAATACAATGTAGTTAAATGAAATTTTCAGTAAATCCAACTAATATTATCATTTGTAAAAATTAACTACAATTGTAGTTAAAATTAACCACATACGAGGGTGGTCCCAAATTAAGCCGACCTGACACAAAGATGGCGGCAGTAGTTTGAAAAAATTACATTGGCGAACAGTGGCAGAATTATAAAACAAACGTTTTAAGTTTCCAGGCGCCACATTGTTTAGTATTTTTTTTTTTTTAAGCCATCATAAATAAACAATATCAGTAGATTTGTTGACATGAAAAAATTTGGTCACCGTTATGTAATACTTTCATTTGAAAGGTCTCAGTAGAACCAATATTAAAGCCGAGCTATATTCAACTCTGGGGGAGTCTGCTCCTTCGTATACGACTATAAATTAATGGGTGGCAGAGTTTTAAACGAGGCCGTACGAGCTGCCAATCCCAACATCGTAGTGGTTAAGAAAATCAACAAAATGTTATTGGATGATCGTCGGCTGAAGGTGCGTGCGCTGTCTGAAATGATGTGCATTTTGAAAAGAGCTATACATTGCTATACATATGACCAAAAATTTAGAGATGAGAAAGCTGTGCGGACGATGTGTGACGCGTTTGCTCATTATACAACAAAAATATCGTCGTGGAGATATTTCTATTTCAAAACTTGAAAAAATGCTCGGGGTTAAGAGATTTGCCAACAATGAAGAGTTGGAGTCTGCTTTTAATGACGATTTGAAAGAGTTTGACAGTTCTTACACACAGAGAAAAATTTCGTCATTTGTCAATTGAAATTCAGTTACTACAACTAATATCGCTTGGTGCAACTTTATATTCGGTGTCACAACAAAATTCGGTTAATACACCAGAATTTCAGCTGAACCAACTAAAAAATTCCGAAACTATATTTGAATATGGTTATACCAACCTAAATTGTTGGTTGTATCCATCAAAATAACTTTTCAATTCAGTTGGTACTTTATTTTTCTGTGTGTACTATGAACATGATGTCAAAGCCATTGAACATCGCTTGGAATGTTATGTTGAGAAAAAAAAATTTTGCCAAATATGTTGTGCTTTCTTTCTTAGGTCAGCTTTCTTGGGACCGCACTCGTATGTAGTTTAAAATACACAAACATTTATTTGTTTTATTTTTTTAAAATAGTGAAAAACTACTGCATAAAATGAATGTAAAATCATAATACAGTAATTTGACTGTGGCTTGTTTTTTTTAAATGAACTACAAAATTAAATTCTTCTACAAATGACTGCGTTTTCACTTAAAAATAAAGATACTACAATTTAAAATTACAATTTAAAATATTTACAGCAGAAGTTCCCTGAGTAAACGTACTAAATTTCATTTGGTCCATAAAATATTTATTTCCCAAAATTTGTTAATGTTCCCCTGGTTTTGTATTAAAGCATTGTAAAAACAATGTTAATTTTGACGAATTTCTTCGTTTTTACAATTTTTCAATATATAAAATATGTATTTATTTTTGCTAAAAAAACAAATAATGAAATTTTTTCACAATTTTCAGAAAGCCCGTAAAATTTTTGCATTTAAATTTTTTTATTTGATCCTCTGATTTGTTGGTGTAAAATATCAAAAAATTCAGTTCACGCAGCAAACTGGCCTATTTCAAACTAATTAGCGAATGTGTATTAGGAAAAAACTGCTTTTTGAACAAAGTTCACGTTTTTTAATTTTTGTGACTGTCGTACTCTTTATCTATTAAGAGAACATCAAAGTATTTTACAGTTTTTACGCAAACTGGCATTAAAGTTTGAAGCATCTTTATGCTGTTTTTTATATACACAAATTTGAAAATACAATATTTCTTTCTGTTGAAATCTAAGGACCAGTATTAATATTTATGGTATATATTTGATCCTCAAAGCTTAACATAAAACTCGCCGTTAAGCATTTTTGAATTTTTTTCAGTTTTTGCTAATTCTATCACTAAATTATTAATCGAGCTAATTAAATGTTCACTGCATTAGAAAGAGTAATTTAAGAGTAGTAAGAAATAAGTTATTTCATCAAAGTATTTTTATGAAAAATTATAGGTTACAGAAATTCGGGTTACACAACAGAATTTTGGTTGAAACAATATATTTCAATTCTGTCAGAACACATTTGGTTGTGACAACCAAATAATTCAGTTACTGCAACCAAACCATTCGTTGGTAAGAAACTTCGTTGTCACGATGAATCTGTTTTCTCTGTGTATGTCTACCAAAAACTGATGATTTCTTTATACTTGATAACGCCTATCTTGTCTACTATTTGTTGAAATATATGAAAAAATATATTTTTCTCATGTATGGTAGCCGATTCGATGCGGTTATCGGTAAGGGTAACGCTAATTTTTTTCGGTAACGGTTTTTTAGAGGTAAAGATATTTCAGTTATTTCGGAAACGGTTTTTTTAGCGTTAAAGATATTTTATTTATTTCGGTAACAGTATTTCAGCTATAACGGCATTTTAGTTTATAACGGCATATTTAGTAATAACGGGTTTTCAGTTATTTCGGTAAGGGTATTTTAAGGGTAACGTTATTTTTGTTATTCAGGTAATGTAAATACATACCGATATTATTAGCCCCATTATGTCCGAAGTCCAATAACTGGCTAATTGATGATCAAACTTTGAAAAATATATCTATTTACAGCGATTTTTCTTTTCAGATCTTGTCAGATTATTTCGGTAACGGTATTTTAGCGAAAACGGTATTTTAGTTATTTCGGTGAATTTATTTTAAGGATATTGATATTTTAGTTTTAGCGGTAACGGTATTAAACGGATAACGGTATTTCAATTATTTCGGTATTTTAAAGATATTGATATTTTAATTATATCGTTAAAGATATTTTACGGATAACGGTATTTGAGAAATAATGATGGTTAGTTGAAAGAGTTTTAAATCGATAAAGGTATTTTACCGTTCCTCATTTTTCGACATTGGGTCCTATGGAACAATAAATGCACACAATTACATTTCAAAAAATATATTGTTATTTTATTTTCAATTATGATTTTTTTGATGATGTCCAACTTTACATTATTTACAAGGACACAGAGATTGAGCAATGCGTCAAAACTTTGAAACAGGATTTAAGTAGTATTTATGAGTTGACTACTGCTAATGGTCTTGGCAAAAATCGTACTAAATCTAAATACATTCTTATTAAAAATAAAAGATTATTAAAAAATAAGATTATAAACATTGAACAATCAACAAATTGCGATTGTAGATTCTAAAAAGCTTGATATTTAACTTGGTCTAACCATATTAATTATTTTTTTATTTTTTTTTTTATTATTATTAATTATGCTTATGGTCGAACATTTTCAATGTTAAGAAACCTTTGCAAAAACTCATTATTGTACTACAATTAAGATTAGAACCCTGCTTTTGAAATACTATCTGATGCCGATCTTATTATATGGTTGCGAACTTATTGACGTTTCGTCCGTTATGTATACGTTCTAAAAAAGATATGATCATATTTTATCATTTTTAAGTCCGTTTTACGCATTAATTTTGATATTTCCAGTAAAAAATGTTCGTGTTTTCAGAAGCAGGATAAAACAAATGCGGTGAAGTAAGTACTTACTATTATGTAGTTCGTATAAAAATAAACAAACAAATTTTTTGAGCTTACTGTTTTCTCTTACAATGATGCAGGTTGTAAGCTGCTTACGTTAATCCCTTACGAGGATGCAGGTTGTAATGCATGTCGTGGATTATAAACGATCTGAACCAGTTTCCCCGAGTGATTTCCGATTGTGTTTGGTGTTTTCGAGTATGTTAAAAAAATAATTAGTCATTTCACTGTTCCTAAAGAGCTACCTACCACGTGGTGCGGTAAAATTTTTATACTATGTCTAAAATTTATGTCTGTAGAATTTTATGTAATATAAATTATATATTATTCATATTATTACTTTTTATCGTAATAATGTAGGCATAAAATATGATACTACTGAAAGCGATGAAATCACAGCTTTTTGAGGGCGCTAAAATCCGCGCTTATTTTGCCCAAAAGTAATGTTTCTAAGTGGGAATTCGCCATATAAAAATCATGGCATATGTAAGAAGGTTTGGCTTACTCCCTTACAAACCTGCTTTCAGGTAAGCAGCGTTTTTTACTGGGTTATATTAAACCCAGAATTTTACTTTTTATGCACAAAATTACTCTTACAAGAAATTACCGAAGAAATATATTTTTTAATTTTCTGTCTGTTATTCACTAAACAAAATAAACGAAAACACGGACTTTCGGCAATAGTTAAAATATTCAGATTAAAATTTTCTTTTTAAACAAAAAGGGCGTTATATTATATTGAGTATTGAAATAAATGAAAACAATCTATTGTTTTTATGGATTTTGTCAATTAATTTTTCAACAGTTGAAATTAAACTAAAAAATACAGTTGTTTTTAATGAAAAGTAAGTAGTCCTGTTTTTAACTGATTTTCAGTTAATTTAATGTGTATATTCAGTAGTCTTTACGCAAAAAAATATCAACCAAAACCAAAACATGTACGATTTAAATTTTCAACTTGGGGGTGTATAAGGGCAAATTGCTGGGGAAATATTTTATATGAAAAATTAGAATCATACAATATTGATATCATATATCCTTGTGATAATACTCATATACCTTCAAACGCTAATAGACAAGGTTCTACTTTGGACGTTTTCCTAACCAATTGTCCGCTCATAATGTCCCCAGCGGAAGTCATAAACGACCTGAGTTCGGACCATTTGCCCGTAAAAATTTCATTAAACAGTAATTATAATAACACACATTTTTTCAGATATGATTTCGCAATGCAAATTGGAACAAATTCTCCAGATACTTAAATAGAAACTTAAATGTACCTGATATCAACAATATTTTGAACTTTGAACACATTGATCAGAATATTATAAATTTCGAAAATGTTTTAAATGATTCAATAGCTTTTAGCGTGCCTAAGATATATCCCTCATTGAGAGGGAAATCTTTGCCGTACCATATTTGGAATATGATACAACGGAGAAATGGTTACCGACGGGATTGGCAAAGGTACAGGAACCTAAACGACTTTTATCAGATGAAGATATTTAATCTAAAAATTCGTGAGGGAATTGATTCATTTAGAAATAAATCTTGGGATAAATTACTGTCAACGCTTGATAAAGGCTCTCCGCCTTTCTGGAATTTGACGAAAGTTTAAGAAAAAAGACCAACAATATTCCTATTTTAAAACATAACGGTTCTCGGCACACCACCAATCAAGAAAAGTGTGACATTTTAGCGCATACATTTGCTACAAATGATTCCATTTCATCCCATCTAGGCGACCCAATTACAACTTCCTTAGTTAATAATACTCTGGAATCGTTTAGCTCGTTAAGAGTTAATCCGGTGGATATATACATAATCAATAGTTCACAGATTTCTGATATATTAAAAACTTTAAAAAAAAATCTCCTGGCATCGACGGTATTAATAGTAGATGCCTCAAAGCACTTCCTAACAAAGGCATTCAATTCTTAACCTTCATAATAAATTCTTGTCTGAAACTCTGCTATTTTCCCCAAAAGTTTAAGGAGGCTAAAGTTATCCCAATCAAAAAGCCTGGTAAACGATCTGATTGTCCATCTTCATACCGTCCTATAAGCTTGTTGTCGAGTGTAAGTAAAATTTAAGAGAAAGTCATAAAAATTAAATTAAATGATTTTATAGAAGCCAACAATATTATTCCACCTCAACAATTTGGATTCCGAAAGGAACACAACACAGCTCATCCGTTGATAAGAATAAGGTATTTAGTAAAGACAAACTTTAACCATCAAAAATCAACTGGGATGGTGCTATTGGATGTCAAAGCTGCTTTTGATTCAGTCTGGCACGAAAGTCTCGTATTTAAGATGCTAAATTTAAATTTCCCAATAGCATTGACTAAAATTATTCAAAGTTTTCTCACTTTTCGTTCATTTAAAGTTCATATTGGCTCACACCGTTCTGAAAGCCATTTTATAACGGCAGGTTGTCCTCAAGGGTCATGTTTATCCCCTGTCCTTTGTAATTTATATACCTCTGATTTTCCTCAATTAGACTACTGTACTTTGTCATTATTCGCTGATGACACAACAATCATAAGCTCTGAAATTTTGGCTGTTGATATAATAGCTAGTCTACATAGAGCATTATCGGATATCTTAACTTATTTCAATAAATGGAAAATTATATTGAACTATGAAAAAACTCAGGCGATATACGTTACAAGGAAACGAAAAGAATGTTATATACCACAAACCAATATTATTATAAATAACAATTCTATACAGTGGGAACAAAAAGTAAAATACCTTGGTATTATACTTGATCCGAAAATGAAGTTTAAATATCATATACCCTATGTAATAAATAAAGTCAAAATATTAACCCGTATCCTATACCCTTTTATAAATAGGAAATCAAGCCTTAATATTAATAATAAAAAACTCATTCTAAAGTCCATCTTTCACGCTGTAATATTTTATTCAGTTCCCGTTTGGCTTACTAGCGCATCTTGCCATATTAAAAAACTGCAAATAGCTCAAAATAAGTTATTAAACTTATATATAACCTACCTTGGTTTTTTTCTACCACACGCCTTCATGATATTGCGGGCTTGGAATTCGTTTCAGACAATATTAATAGGCTTACACAAAATTTTAATACCAGATGTTAGAATTCTGATTTCTTACATATTAATGAGCTAGTTTCAGCTTAGGTTTTATCTAGTATGTAGTTAAGTAGTTTAAGTATTTAGGTTAAAATAATTATCAAATAGGTTTTTGCCAAATTTTCTCCTCCAATAATATATTATATATATGTATGAAATTTTGTTTAAATATATAGAACTATTATTAAGCTGAAAAAGAAAGATCTTGAACACTTAATATGTAATTCAAATTGAAATGTAAATGTAAATATTATGGATCAATAAAAAAAAAAAAAAAAAAAAAAAAATTCAACACTTAATAGGGGAAAAGGCACATTCAAGCATCACACACTGATCGAATTTTCCTTCCTAGTATTAATGAATCGATTTCATTAATATTGCTTCATTGATTTAATGAATAATTTCGTTAACTGCATGAAAATTCATTAATATTGTTAATTTTTTCATTCTAATTTTTTATGATTTTTTTATAATTTCATAAAAAAATAATCATTAAATCAATGAAAAATTTTCGATTTTTTTTAAACCAAATTTTTAATTTGTAATATGCAAAATAAAATAGTTTAGTGTATTTTATTTTTATACATTTTGGATTAAAAAATTAAATGAAAAAATTTGGAGTGATGATAATCCTCAAGTGTATGTTGAAACACCGTTACATCCATAAAAACTGACTGATTGGTGTACTTTATGGGCTGGTTTAATCATTGGTCCGTATTTCTTTACAAACGATGCTGGTCAGAACGTTACAGTCGATGGTGACCGCTATAGGGCCATGATTGCTGAGTTTTTTCGTTCATCAATTGAACAACCATGATGTGCAGGAGTTGTGGTTTCAACAAGACGGCGCAACATGTCACACACCTCGTGTCACAATTGATTTATTGAAGAAACGTTTGGTAACCGCATAGTTTCACGTTTCGGACCCGGAAATTGGTCTCCATGATCGTGCGTTTTAACGCCGCTGGACTATTTTCTGTGGGGATATGTGAAGTCGCTAGTCTACGCCGACAGGGCAGAAAATTTTCTACTATCAGCAAAAAAAAATTGTAAATTCATCAAAAATTATTCACATTTTAGCAAATTCTTTGCTGATATTAACAATTTATATGCACGGATCCTCCCAGTAAAAATGTTGCTGACTTTACTGACTTTTTATTGTTGGGTGCAGACTTTAATTGCGCTAAATCCAAACCAGGCAAAAAAATGTTTTTCTCATTTGTAGATTTTAATATACCGTGTCTTTTATATTGACATCATTCATCACTTTTTTCCATATATAATCCTTAATATGTCGAAATTGGACAGCAAAATCATTAAATATTTTTTAAGAACATAAATCTACATAAAATTATCTTTCATTTGATTATAATCACATCGGTGTTTGTTTCAGGAGATCTTAACGGTATAGGGGGAAGTTGAAAATGTTGCATGTTTTGTTTTATCACTGTAAATTTTGTGCATACTAACAATTAATTTTTATTTTATCACAATGCGTAAATGTGTTAAAATTGAAAATACATTGCAATTATTTTGAAATACTTAGAAAAGAAGAATATTTTTTATATATACAAATTGGATATTATAACTTAAATACAGTTTACGAAATTCTTATAGGCTCAACAATATTTTTGAATTTTATCAAAAATGGGAAAAGCTAGGAAAATCTGAAAACTACAAAATAATGTTTGTTGGATTAGTTATCAACAACAAAATTTAATTTTTTAATCGATCAATATTTTTAATATATACCAAACATAAAATCGAAAATTGGTGCGAAATTCATATAATTGTTATTGTTTCTTTTCATATTTCTTCCAATGAAACTATGTATAAATTTGGTATCTAATGAAAAGTATTTGAAATGCGCATCACCAGTATAAAGTAGCATGTCCGTGTATGGTCAATTTTTCGTGGTATTCGAAAAACACATAAATTTTGGAGGGTTTTGTAACCTTGTGGCTGCACCCAGAGTAAACCAGCAATAAATTTCATCAATTTTCGTCCAATGTAACAATTTCATAAATATTTATGAAACATTTCATAAACAACAAACATTATAATGGCCATAGCATTGTCTCCATGAATTTTTTTCTCCACAAAAATAATGAAATCCTTATTATTACAAAATATCCTTCATATATATAGTAACACAGTTCATAAATATGAAGAAATTTATTTCATTGCACAATAAAAGGTCGAAAAAAACATATTTTTTTTTTTTTATTAATTAATAATCATATAATTACAAATTATATACTATTACCCTAACCGAGCACTAGCTACTATGGCCTTCGGCGCGTTGTAGCGAAAACAGACCAGTGCCTCTGGGGGAATCGAACCCACGACCCCCGCACTGATAATCCAGCACGCTACTAACTAGCCTACCGCGGCGCACACATAATTTTTATTTTTAATAAAAATTATATCAAACTTGTATACAAGACAAAGTACCGTCTAGTTTACTCCCCCTGTGTTGTTTATAAACTAAACAAAGTATAAAAAAAGAGAGAAAAACAAAAACGTGTATTGAATATCAACCAGAGGTGGACCTTGCACATAACAAACAAGTTTTCAATTTATTTTTTGATCAATGGTTATAATCTTCAACTTCGAGCTCATATATTAGTTCTCATGTAGTGAGTAAACTAGTTTATATGAATGTTTGATGTTTAGCATGGGATTGTTACCTCTTTCAAAACGTATTCTGATGATGGGAACCTAGAAAATTCCCGAAATAGATCTATAACACATTGCTGAAAGTGGTCAATTAATAAATTTGAAAACAAAAAAACTCTATAGATTATTTGTTAGGATATTATCATAATAAAGAAATATAGAGTATGTCTTCGAACTTGAATAATTTTCATTTTCATTAAAATTTTTTTTATTATTTATGAAATGTTTCATACTATGAAACGTTACATTGGACGAAAATCTATGAAGAATGTTATAGATATGATAAGTGTATGGTCGGATCATATCCAAACTCACATATATTATTCTCTATTAAGTTTTAGTGTTTTTTATTTTTTCGATATTCATGGTCATTTGGAATTTAGACAAAGTTTCCCGAAGCTCTATATTTTGTCTATGGCCACATAATAGTCAATATGGGTATCAAAATTCATAGTTTTAGAATATATAACTGCTATGTAAAATTAATTTCAAAAATGTCAGTTTTGAGGCTACTCACATACTAATTTTTTTGAAAATAGTTTGTTTTTACAGATTTGTTTTTTTTTTTATTTATAACTATATATTATAAATCAGATTTTATTACTTGAGTTTTAAAAAGCTTTCCCACGATATATAATACGGTAGACATTTAACAAACATAAACATAATAAAAGCCAAAAACATATTTTGCGAGCGCTTTGTATCAAAAAATTATAAAATGTCTAAATTAAATAGTCCCTTGTAAGGTAAAATGCTCACTATTTCATAAACGTGCAACCGATTTTGATCATTTGCATCTCTTTTTGAAGAAAAGAAAGTTTAGTTTTTAAATTATTAAAAAAAAAAAATTTAAAAAAAATATTTATCTGTATTTATTATTTAATTTTTTTCATCAAGTTATTATTTTGAATATATTTCAAAATTTAAAGCTGTTATTTTGGTTAAATCCAATTTTTATTAAAATCGAAAATTTTTATATGACATTTCCTTTATAATGTTATGTAATATATGGTACAAAAAACTTTTGTAATAATTATAAAAAATCCAAACAATTATCTTAATACAATACAATACAAATTCTTTTCAATAGATACACTCAGGGAACTTCTGCTTTAATAATATGTAGTTGTTTAGGTTGTAATGCAGTTTCTTTATTTTTAATGTTAATGTCAGTCATTTGTAGAAGAAATTAAATATTTTACTAAATTTGTAGTTGATTTAGAAAAACAGTTGATTTAAAAAAACAGTTGATTTAAAAAAAATAAATGTTTGTTTATTTTTTACTACCATGTGGTTCATTTTTACTACAATTGTTAGTCATTTTTTGAACATTAAAAACCAAATAACGATGTTAGTTGAATTTAATGAAATGTAAGCCGTCCTGTCTTTAAGTGAAATTTCATTTGTTTTCAACTACATTTGCAGTGGTCTTTACCTGCATAGTGTTCGAAGTGTACCAAATTTATATAAAGTTTCTTTAGACGAAATATGAATAAATCGCAAAAAGCTGAAAATGGTTTAATTTTTGACCCTACTTTTTAAACCCTAAAAAAAAGTACTGGTCCCTTTATTTTTGATTCTTTATTACATATCCAAATTTCACTATAATCGAAGGGAACCCATGAGCGGACTCTCCTTCTTAGTTCTTATGATAACGAACATTTGCAAAAATCGTTGTAGCAGCATCTTTGGCATTTTTGTAAGGAACGGTATTACCATGGGAGTTCAAAAGGGAAACATTTTCCTTTCTGCAGATATTTTAAATTGAATTTTTGATATTTCTTTTCAAACTTGAATAAATTATATAAAATAGAACATAAATAAATAAAAATGCAATTATTGGAAATTGTTCAATATTTTTTTTTCACGTTTATAACAAATTAAATTCAATTCATATAAAATTATAAACTTAAACATTTTAAAGCCATAATTTAAAAATATTTTGTTGTGAGTTTAAATATAACAAAATTACATGGCAAACAAAATGCTAGCAAATCTACACGTCAACACTTTAAAGAAAATCTATACATTATGTGAACACTATGCCACAACAGTAATTGGAATTAATAAAAATAGAAGTCAAGAAGTATTTTTGTAATGCTTTTATCTCTTGAATTTACGAATTATAAAAAATGAAAATTAACATTCTTATGCTGGGAATAATGAGACAAGTGATCTTTAAGGACCCACCCCGTGATAGGTAACTAGCGAGGGCACATCTTTGAATTGCCACAAAATATTCTTGACTAGTAATCGTGTTTTTCTTATCAAAATTTTGAGCTTCAAAAATTGTTTTTGAATTTTTGTCAAAATGTTAAACAATTATTTCGGAATATAATATTTGCTAATTTTTTAATGAAATTTAATATTATTATTTTAATGAAATTTAATATTAAGCTGTACTTTCCACTGTTTTTATTAAAACAAAAAAAATAATATAAGACTAAGGAAAATCTCACAATTCCAAAAAAAAAAAAACTGTAACAAATTTTCAAAAATATAACTTTTTACATTTATTGCCCTATTGTTCTCATTTGAAGCGATATTAAAAAAGAAGGGACTAATTTCGAGCCCCTGCACCAGTTTTTCATTTTCCAATTTCGGTGATGCACTCAGAGAAAACAATGGTTAAAATTTAAATTTAAGTGGAAAAAAAACTCGAAGGTGAATAATATCCAACTGGGGAATATTATTTTCATAAAACCCAACTTCTCCCCGGTAGGCTAGTTGATAGCGTGCTACCTTATCAGAGCGGGGGTCGTGGGTTCGATTCCAACCAGAGGCACTGGTCTGTTTTCGCTACAACGCGTCGAAGGCCATAGTAGCTAGTGCTCGGTTAGGGTAATAAATAGTATATAATTTGTAATTATATGATTATTAATTAATAAAATAAAAAAATATACATACGTTTTCCTTAAGAAACTTTTGGTCTGGAGCAAAATATTACTAAAATAATTATTAATATAACGATTCTATTAAATTTTCAGTTTAATTTTAAGTGTGAACGAGATATTGCATTGAAATTTTTTTGTTGAATTAAATAACTTGTTGTCAATATCATCAATTCTCTTCTAAGCAATCGGACTTGTTTTATTGATTTCATTGGGAAAAATCGGACCAGGTTATATCAAAAATGCAAAATTTAATTTTTAATTGTGAATAACTGATGCTTTTTAAGAGATAACCCACATAAGTAATTGCCCAACAGTCAATGAGAGGTCCATTTCCCTTAAGGGACATATCCCGTGACTGGTTATAACAGGGCTTATCGCAGGACTAGTCAAATTTAATATTACTGTATATTAAGCTTTGGCAAATATACAAAAATATAGCCCCAATCTGGTCAATCGTGAATATAAAATTAAAAAAATTAACGGAATTGAAAAAAATCGACAAAAATAAAAAATCGACAAAATTTGAAAAATTAACTCCAAAATTGAAAGAAATATAAAAAATCGGTAATATTGAAAAAATTGGAAAAAAAATTTTAAAATGTAAAATAATTTCCAAATAATGGAAAAAAATTTCTAAATTAAATAATTCAAAAAATAAATTTAAAAAAAATTCTCAAAATGTAAAAAATGTAAAAAATTAACAAATTTAAAATAAAATGCCAAATTTGGAAAAAACGCTAGTGATGTCAAGAAACATATGTTTATTAGAGCGACTCAAGTCGTATGGAAGCGAAATTCGTGCAAGGTGTACCCCCCTCAAAATGAACATTGAACAACATTTAAATATATTCTGTAAAAAACCGGTTTTTGAATTTTTTGTTCGGGGTTGTTTGTAATAAAAATGCCAAATTAACATATTTTTATCTTTAGTCGATTTAATTAAATACGGGTCTCAGCTTTTTTTGAAATTCGTGCTAGTTCGTGTTTCGACAAAAATGCAATGGGGTGGTAACTCTTCGTTTTTAATAGGGCAATATGGGTATCAAATTTTTTTTTTGCCAATTACATTATCTTTGTATGTAAATAATTTAGATTTTTGCAAATTAGATGCATTTTACACGGTGCTCTGGAATATACATAAATGCAATTTTTCTAGATCATGTATGGATTAAAATAGGACTAAAGAAAGAAAAAAATGCAAAAATATGAAATGAAAGTATGCTGTATGAAAAATTTCATGCATAAAAACAAAATTGTAAATATGCCGCCAAAAAGTCGTGGATCATTTTTTTTCTTTAGTCCTATTTTCATCCATACATGATCTAGAAAAATTGCATTTATATATATTTCAGAGCACCGTGTAAAATGCATCTAATTTGCAAAAATCTAAATTATTTGTACTTGGCAAAAGAAAAAATTTGATACCCATATTGCCCTATTTAAAACGAAGAGTTATCACCCCATTGCATTTTTGTCAAAACGCCAACTAGCAGGAATTTAAAAAAAAGCTGAGACCCATATTTAATTAAATCGACTAAAGATAAAAATATGTTAATTTGGCATTTTTATTACAAACAACCCCGAACAAAAAATTCAAAAACCGTTTTTTTTTTACTGAATATCCCTAAAAAAGGACATGGATGATCGTCCTTGGACAAACTGTATATACAGTTGGACGCGCCTTAAAAAAACCTTTCTTATGATACCCATATTGTATATGTTGGTAAGGAAACAGATTCTCAGATTAACAAAACATGCAAAAATAAACCCATTTTCAAAATGGTCCAGCCCACGAGAGGTCAAAGCTGGAGCCGAAATATTTTAAATGTCATCTTAAAAAAGTCCAAGGTTCAGTTTTAGGAGGGTACATCCAGCACTTTTTTGGTGAGTCGCTCTAATGTTTATTGGTGATCATCGATACATGCAAAACTTAAAAAAAAAAACTATTTAATTGCAATATAATCATTAAATTAACATTTTTAAATGTTTTTGTACTTCTTCTTCTCTGTTGTTGTTTATTTTTTTAGAGATGGTAAAAATTTGATAGCTATCACCGATAATTCTTCAAGCGTAATTTAGAATCATGGTTGGTGAAAGTGAGTCGACACCGACAAAGTGATGTGAGTATTGTCGAATCGACATGATTGTCAAAATCTAAAAAGTGGCTAAAATGGAAAAAATTGTCAAAACAAAAAAACTATAAAAAAACAAAAATTGACAAAAATTAAAAAAACAAAAATTGACAAAATTTAAAAAAAAGAAATCTAAAATTTAAAAAAAATTACCAAAATTTAAAAAAATGTAAAAATTTTACAAAATTGTCTAAACTGTAAAACACTGCATAAATTAAATCAAAAAGCCAAATTAAAAAAAATCGCCAAAAAATGTTAAGAGAAAATTGTCAAAATATAGAAAATTGGTATAAATTAAGAAATTGCCAAGAACATTGAAAACCCCCCACAATTAAAAAAAACTTCTAAATTTAAAAAAAATCAACAAAGTTTAAAAAAAATTCAAATTAAAAAAGTTGTCAAAATTAAACTAATACGCCTAATTATGGAAAAAAGAGATTTTTTTTAGGTTTTTGTAATGTTAGCGATTTTTAATTTTGGTGATCTTTTTAAATTTGTGAGATATTTTGAATTCAGTCGGTTTGGTGACACGTCCTTTATAGGTTTGCCCTGGCACATATCACAAGGTGTCTTAAATGGGGAAATATGTCACCACCAATGACAACGTTATGTTAAAGTCACATGTCCGTTTCATGTTAAAAGCCCTCTCATGGACGTGTCACCGCCACCTTGGGATATATCCTGCGCAGCAATGCTAATTTGTCGATTTTCGCACTAAATTTAGCGCTTTTGTACTACACAAAACTCACACTATTCTCTGTTAGCGCCTTTTCTAAAAAGGAGTCAGATTGACGCTTTTAGTTAATTTTAAAGTTTTTAAGCCAAAGTACTACTTTTTTTGTACATATTTTATAATTTAGCATACAAAAGTTTTGAATTGTTCTTAAATGTGATAATTTGCTATAAATTTGCACGAAAAATAATAACAATTTTAAAAATCTTCAACATTTCCGAAACTGTAGGGATGTAAAATTTAGTTATTTATTCCCTTTAAAACAAAATTGCATTTAAAATACAAAATCAGATCTCATTTGATATAGATCGATATTTATCTCAAAATTGAGATATCCAGTAATATCCGATTAAATCCCTCAAACATATTACTGGATTCAGTTAGATCAAAATTGAGGGATCCAATAATATCTAATTTAAGACCCTGATATATCCAAAAATATACAATGGGATTAAGATATATCCAATATATATCCAATTAGATCCAAAAAGTAATGTAATTTTTTTTATTTTGAGATTAAATCGGATTTGCCTTAATCCAATAACATATCATTTTTAATAAAATTTAAAAAAATTATAAAGAAAAATAATTAAGACATCTGCTCATATATAATTATAAATGAAGTTATATATAAAAATGTATAATAATGTCATATACGCATACAAAATATTAATGATGGTGGGCCATGTATACTCATATCTCAAACTAAATTGTTAATTTTGTGTCATATATGGAATCTTACATATTTATATCTTTATACATTATACATATGGCACCATATAAAAGCATGTCGAATATCACACACAAAAATATTTTGTATACGACAGTATATATTATATCTTAAATTATATAGCTTATATGTCGCAATATATGATTATATATATGACATAAATTATCTTATGCATTATATAAAATTTTATAAAGGTCAAAATATTAAATATATAATTAACCACATAAGAAACATATAAGACAACTCATGTCACCATTTATGATCATATATTATAACATATTTTAAGATGAAAAAACATATAGTATTTATATATATTTTTTACTACACGCAAAGAAAAAACTTGGTTGGGGCAACCATATTCGAAGAGCATCATACATTATTGGGTTCATGATTGCGGCAACCATAGTGTAATAATCATGTTATGATTACGTAACTTCTATTATTTTACCATAATATGATTCCTAATAAATCATATTATAGTTCGGAAATTGTCCTAATAACACCATATTATGGTTCTTCATAAACATGTTATGACCTTGGAATTATCATAATATGGTACCCGCTAATCATAATATGATGAAAAACTAATCATAAAGTTATCATGTTATGGTCCCATATAACCATATTATGGTATCTAAAGTCTTATAATATGATCAATATTATCATATTATGACTACTAATAAGCTATAATATGACTGCAGGATGATATTTAGCAAATTAATAACCATGTTATGGTTGAGCTATATTAAAAAGAAAGACATTTTTTTTTATTTTAAATATTACATTTATTTATCTAATGAACATAAGAGATCTATATAAAATAAACGAATTAATTTTAGTTGTTAAAAATATGCTGTGCATGGATACGTATAAAATAGGATTGTTTGAGACAAAATGTGCAGTAAATTGGTTAATTTTTTTTAGTTCAAAAAGTTTCCAGGATCAAAAGTTTCCACATATTTCGAGATGTATCTGCATTTTTAAATTGCCAATAAAAAAATGTTTTTAAATTCCAAAAATTAAAGTTGTCCAATGAGTCATTAAAGAGCTATAAAAACAGCCAAATTCGGATTGTAAGTGCGCTATAATTTTGAGTGTGAAATATCTGAAAACTTTTGGGCCTGGTACATTTTAAAATAAAAAAAATATATTTTCACAATGGCGAATATAAAGGCGAACTTTTATTGTTTGGTCCAATAAACATTTTTGTTTGATCAATAATTTCAATCAGATTCATAAGTTTGTATATATAACTTATGAATCTGATTAAAATTTAATTTAAAAACATTATATTTTATTTGATTGTACAAATATAACCAATGTAATCAGATTCTAAAGAATCTAAATAAACAGAAAAAAATTTTTTTCGCATTCAATGCGAAAAGCATGATAATGTTAATCAAATCCATGGTTCAAAAGTCTTTGAATGCACAAAAAATACAAATTATTAATTAAACAAATATGTTTAATTAGACCAAGTAATAGAATTTCATCTTCATATTCGCCAATATGAACCACCATTTCTGGTTTAAAAAGTATGTGTTCATACTGAGGTATGACACAGAGTGTAGTTAAAATTCTGAAGTAATTCCATATTTTTCCACATAGTCTTTTGGTAGTATTTCTGAAGGTCCTGCTTCAATTTTTTCTTTTTTTCATTGTTTTTTTTTTTTTTTTTTTTTTTTCAACGTTTATTTAAACAAAAAATTTTTATTCAATACTTAAACTATAAATAAACAAATAGTTTATAATATAAATTATTATACATAGTCCCATATTCGGGCTCTCGAGTACATTATATATAATAGGTTTATAACATTTTTATGAATTAAATATTATTATTTATATGTGCAATATATATGTTTATAAATTTATGCAAAGGAAAAACAAGTTAATGGAAAAACTTTACTTTTCTATAAAAAAAAAAGTATGATAAAAGTATAGTCAAGGGGTAAAAATAAGATGCCGTCTGTTATTAGTTCAGCCAACAATATTGTTTTCTGTTTAAGTTTCGAATTATATTTTTATCCGCTGAATCTTTTTTTCATTGTAATTTATAAGAAAATCAAGTAATTTTATTTGATATTTTACAAAAATTGTTTTTAAAATGTTAATTTTATTGTTGGAGCTATTACATATATTTTTTAATGTTATATTTTTTTATTTTTTATTATTTTTTTATTTAATTTAATTTTTTTTAATAAAAAGACGTACTTTGCACAAAATCTCAAACTAGACTGACGCTCACTAATAAATAGAATAATCAGTGATCTCTCTCACCATATAATGATTGGCTAAATCATAACAAAGTTACAGCAACTATAAAATGATTTTCGCCAATTATAACATGGTTGTTTTTAACTGTGGGAAAGCACATAAAACGTGTTTTTCTATTATAATATGGTTGTGCATAGCGTCATTTGTATCAACAATACAATTGTTGTTTTCACAATAATAAGGTAGAGAGCTTGTTGTGGAAAAAATAGATACGTTTAAAAGTTAATAAGGTAACTTGCTTATTGAAATAGTAAAATATGCTGTTATACTTTGAGTTTTTTCATTAAACATATGAATGTTGAATTAATATATTTGTTTCAACTTACCCGTCTAATATTAATCCAATTTGAAGAAAATGTATATTCTTTTTTTCGAAACCTTTCTAGCGAAAAATACAAATTTATATTTTAAAAAAGCCCATAGCCTTAGTTTTTATTTATTTATTTATTTATTTATTTATTTATTTATTTATTTCAGTCTACAGATTTAAACCTTACAGACTATTTAAAAGAAAAAAACTATTTCATATTATTCTACAGTTCATTAAGATAGCGAATTATATCACGTTTAACAGCATCCATACTTTTATTGAAGTCTACTACAAAATATAGTTGATTAAACTCATCGCAAATTCTTCGAAAAGGTTCAGCGTTGGCGTAATTTGTTCGAAAAGCAGATAGACGTAAAGGCACGTAGTTCCTTGTTGAATAAACTGGAATATGTAAATTAACTTTGCTCAAAAGATATTCGGAATCCATAGCACCGTTTATCAATTTTAGGAGAAATGTTACATTGAGCATTTGTCGTCTGCTTTTAAGAGTAGGTAGTTTTATAAGTGCAAGCCGACTAGTATAGGAAGGCAAATTATTATAATCCCATCCGAGACCACGTAGACAAAATAACAAAAATTGTTTTTGCACAGATTCAAGAGATTGAGTACGAGTTTTACAAGAAGGATCCCAAATAATTGATCCATATTCTAGAATGGGTCTGACTAATGTTGTAAAAAGCTGCTTAGTAGTGTAAGGATCGGAAAATTCTTTTGACCAACGTTTAATAAATCCAAGCACGCCCATGGCTTTATTTATAGTAGTTGAAACATGACATCTGAAATCCAATTGCTTGTCTAGTAATATACCGAGATCATTAAATGTTTGCACCAAATGCAACAATTCGTTGTTCATTAAGTAACAGCCGTTAGTAGGATTTGATCTTGAAAAAATCATATATTTACATTTTCCAGTATTGAGATCCATTAAGTTGTCATCACACCAAGTAGTAAAATTTAAAATGTCGTACTGGAGTAAAGCTTGATCGTTTAGATTATTGAATGAAAGGAATATTTTCACATCATCTGCATACATTAAAGTTTGGCAATATTTTATAGCGTTTGGGAGATCATTAATAAAAAGTGTAAACAACAATGGACCGAGATGGCTACCTTGCGGGACGCCTGATGGAACATTTATAGATTTAGAGTCACAGTTGCGAAATTTGACATATTGTATTCGGTTTTTCAAATACGATTCGATCCAATTTAGAAGTGAGAAACTAAACCCCAAAAGATCTAGTTTGAACAGCAAGAGGTCGTGGTTCACTCTGTCAAATGCTTTACTAAAGTCTGTATATACAGCATCAGTTTGTTTTCCTTTAGTAAAACCATCAATTACGAAAGAAGAAAACTCAAGTAGGTTAGTAACTGTAGATCGGGATTTTCTGAAACCATGTTGTTTTGGTGATAATATGGAAGATACTTGATGAGACATCAATTCCGTAACAAGTTTCTCAAATAATTTAGGAATTGCACTTAACTTGGCTATACCTCTGTAATTTGAAATATTGATTTTACTACCAGATTTGAAAAGAGGAATTATAAAAGACCGTTTCCAAGTTTCTGGAAAATACCCAAGCTTAAGGGACAGGTTGAAAATGAAAGTTAAAGGAATACACAGTATGTCTGAACAGCTTTTCAGGATACAAGTTGGAACACCATCAGGGCCACCAACATAAGAAATTTTTAGCTTCGACAAGTTAGACGAAACATGTTGTTCGTCAAGAGATGCAATAAAAATAGATGTTGACTGTTGAATAGAGTAAGGATAACTCGTATTGGTAAACACAGACGAAGAATACGTTGAAGCAAAAAATTCTGCGAACATGTTGCTAATAGAAATGTCATCAGAAGATTCTAAACCATTGTATTTCATTGTAGAGGGGAAGTCAACTGATCGTCTCTTTGAGTTGACAAATTTATAAAAAGATTTTGGATAATTTTTTAAATTGTTTCTAATTTTGTTTAAATAGTCTGTATATGCACTATTATTTGCAATATTGAATTCCGATCTTGATACAGAATAATTAATATGATTTATAGATGAACCATTTTCCTTATATTTTTTGTACATTTTATTTTTCTTGTTTTTTAGACTAGAAAGATATTTCGTATTCCATGGAGGACCAGATGATTTTTTTATAAATGTTTTGGGTACTGAACTTAAAAAGCAATCGTTGAGCAGACAATAAAATGTATTTAAGCATAAATCCAAATTTTCGTTATAATATGAAAAAATATTAATCCAGTTTATTTTAGACAAAAGGCCCCGTAGTAATTGAAAATTTGTTTTTTTAAAACAAAACTGTTTTTCCAATGTAGGTGATTTAAAGGATTGTGAGTAAGAGTATGAGAAAGTAATTTCGATTGTAGGATGGTATCGGTCTTCGGGATATCTAAGTGGGGTTGTTCGCCTGTGAGAGAAATCGTCTGGTTCACTCACAAAGATGAGATCAAGCCATTTACCATAAGTGTTGACAACATTGTTGATTTGTGAAAGTGAATTGTCATATAAGCCGTTAATAAATTCCACAGGAGCCTCAGTAGAAAACAAAGGTATCAGATGGTTGGAAATTGCATCAACTTGCCAAGATAAAGATGGTATATTAAAATCGCCAACAAGTAAGATTGAATCGCAGGATTTTAAGCTTTTGCTAATAAATTCAATTGCTTTACCATGTTGTTCGTACAATGCAGTAGGTGAATTAGGCGGAATGTATGAACAAATAACATACAAACATTTATTGTTTAATTTTATTCGAACGAAAATAATTTCAATATCGGAAAATTGCCTTAGGATGATTTCTTCAGATGAAATATTGTTCATGACGGCAATTAGCACTCCACCGCCAGTAGTGATACTTCCTCTATCACGTCTAAAAATTTGGTATTTCGGGCATAAAATTTCTTGATTATTTACAGAGTTACGAAGCCAAGTTTCAGTAAAAATAATTACATCATTATTGAAACCGAAACTGTCAGCATATAATGAAGATAGCTTAGTGTTTAGGCCATTAACATTTTGATAAATAATGGAAAGGTTTTGGACAGATGGGCACTGTGTGGTATCATTGTTAGTTTTTTCTTTGTTTTGATTTGGTGTTTTTGGAATTTCATCAATCAGTTTTTTGAATTAACGTTATTGGCTGATTTAGGTAAGCGAACATTATCCTCTTCACGATATATAAACTGACGAACCAAGGTGTTTTTAGGCCAAAATTCTCGATTGACAATTGTTTCAAAAAGTTCATTTGGTACAATTGCTTTGAAAGATGCTCGATTACTCGTATTCATTTTATATACTTTCATATCATTAATGCTGTCATCAGTTATTTTTGATCGAATATAATTTTCAACATCTTCAGCAGTTGTATCAGCAGCAAGACGTGAAAGAAATATTGTTTTTTTGTGAGAAATTGTTTGGACAGGAATAGGAGCAGTAGAATGACTTGATAATGGTCTAGAGGTTAAGTTATTGACGGTCTGACGAGTTATTTCAGGTTGTGGAGTATGAACTTGTTGAGTATTAGCGGTGATATTTTCGGATGAGATTGAAACATCATTTACTACTATTTGGGGGCGTTGTAATTGAGATATATTTATATCAGGAAACGATTGGGCAGAAGTGGATGGAAGCGGAGACATAGCATCAATCTCAATTAAATTTAAAGGCACTTGAGCATTATTATTAATATTAAGACCCGTTGAAGCTGGTGTAGGCAAAGATGTTTGAGATGAATCAAGTGATTTATTTATTGGGAGTGATGATTGATAATTTTTAGCAAAATTATCCAAATTACTAAAACTGGTAAAAAGTTCGCCATATTTATTTAGACGTTGGGATAAGTTAACAAAATCCTTATTGATTTGATTAAATTCATCACGAGAATTTTTAAAGAAATTATAAAACTCGATACCTATAGTTTTACAACGTGGGCAGGTCCAAGTTAATGACTTATTTTTGTCAAGAAGGGCATCAGCGTCACGAGCTTTAAGGTAAGTACATTTCATGTGGTAAATGCCTGAACATAACCAACATGATACCATACGTTCATTGCCGGTAATACTGCAATTAGGTTTACCGCACTCCATATTCAATATACAAGCAAAATGTTTGTTGGGTAATAGGTCGAGTTTAATTTGCTTAGCAGTGACACAAACCAAATGACAAAGTAAAAAACGTTGTGGCAAATATGACAATCTGGTAGACCAATGTTATTTATTACGAATGGCAAATAAGAGCAAAGCACAAGATAAACAAGGAATAAAATAAATTCAACTTAGATTTATTGTTGTTGTAGGACTTTGTGGCAAAAATAAATAAACTCCAAACAAGTTGTTTACAGCAGTAATAAATGGCACTTTATTTTGTACGTATGCAGAATAATCCGGGTTTTTGTTTAAACGGGAAATACTTAGCTGGGGTGTTGATTATTGTTGATAATTTCACAATTTAAATATGCAAATGCAGGATCGAACAAAAAATACGAACAAACTTATCCAGAGTTGCTAGTGCTTTAGTTTTAAGATTTATTGTAATTGTAATTTTAATTACAATAAATATATGAATAAATAAATAAATATTTAAAAAAATTACAATTACAATTACTACAATCATAGTTTGGTGTATCAACCATATTATCAGCCATATTGTAAGGTAGGAAGAGGGAATCATGATATAATAAAATATCAACCAAAAAATGGTATCAGCAACCATGTTATTGGTCAGAATTTATTTTTAAACCCATAATTTGTTTGTAGCAACCATGTCCGAATGCAGGGATCATAATTTTGTTGCGGCAATCATGTTGCAACCATGTTTTTTCTCTGCGTGTAGGTTTCCTAAAATTAGTCGTTTTACTGTTTCGCGCATAAATTAGTAAAAAAAGTAGACATTTTGATTAAATTTATCATCTATGTCTTTTTGGCGCCTTTTTAAAAGCCCGACCGCGCTTTTTGCTTTAGAAAGTAACTTGTCATTTTGTATGTAGGGTGTATCTTGTTGTAGACCATCACAAGCAGATTGCAGAAATGTTACGTTTTTGAAAATCGGTTGGTAAATATAAAATTGTCAAGCTCTCAAAATTTGTGGATACCCCAGGTGCCATAGTTATGAGTCTAATTGATCAGTGCCTGGTGGATCTAGTGGGCCCTTTTTTAGAACTTATACTTGAAATTTCGTTGGCTATGGCCATGTGATGAAGTTTTATAGAAATCCCATCAGCCAGTAAAAAATGGCTTTATTATTTCCAAAATATTTGTAAAACACTCCACTGAGGAGAACTTGGCACCATTATGTTTTCTGATTTTATTGTAACTCAAATTCTGCATACTTTTTTGTTATAGTGTATGTACTCGTACGTTTGTTTGAATGAATGTATAGAGATTATTGTTAACAATAGAGAGAAATACTTACTTTGGCTATTATATTAAATTGTATTTTCTTTTAACAAACCGTAAAATAACATTGTAAATTGTATGTGTTTTTATGTTTGTCTGTCTGTCTGTCTGTCAGTTTTTCTGTCTATAAACACGATTTAGTCTGTTTGTTGTAAAAGTAATTGAAGATCATACTGGCACTCATCGCCGTCATCATCGTATCCATACAAATCCTATATAATCTTTGTAATACATATTGTACACGCAGAGAAAAAATATGATTGTACATAATTTGGGACAAGAAATGATCATATTATGATAATTACAATCTTAAACATGATTTTGACTGATCATATTATGATCACTGAAAATGATGTTATCATCATTTAGATTCACAATATAACTATGAGAATCATATTATGATTGTTAAGTCTTTCAACCATAACATGATGCTCTTAAACAATCATTACATAATGCGCTTTTCTCTGCGTGTAGTTGCTGTTGTCGATGTACGTATGTTTAGGTATAATTTTCATTGCATTTCTCACAGACAAATCTCTCAAACCAAGCCACCATACAAAAGCCAAACCGTGCCAATCCAATTCAATTTCAATTCCAAGCCCAAAATTAATAATAAATTTGTTTTATATTTTTTTTTCGATTTTACAAAATTTTTTTTATTTTTTTTTACCAACCACGCAGTTTTTGGTAAACGTTGTAAATACATAATTCTTCTTAAGGTTTCTTTTGTAAATTGTACCATTTGATTGTACAATTGCATGTATTTCATGATTCATGCCTCTTATTCTTTTATAGAGATTTGTTGCAGATGCATTTATGTTGCATGTAGAAGGAGTTGAAGTTCAAGTTGGTTATAGTAAAGTTATTTAATGAGATTAGTAATAATTCAAAAAAAATTGTATTCATAATTGTTGAATGAATTTGATTGTTAAAAAATATTTTCAGAAAATATGTCAATAGTTAAAAATTGGTGGAAACAAATATTTTAGGGAATGTGCACTAATGTGGGTCTTAACATGCATTTTGAGATATATAAAAAAATTTAAGTGTCATATTTCAAATCGTAATGAAGCAGCTTATAGGCTTACTATTTATGCATGTTTTGGCTATAGATAATTTTCTTGTGGTCATTTATTTAAAAGCGTTAAATAACGATTTTTGAAACAGTTCAAAAGGCTCACTTTAGTGAACATGCTTGCTAAAGTCAGCAGTTCACTTCAATTTAAAGGTAATAAATAAGAGAATACATAAGCCGTTCACTTCAGCATAAAAACGAGAATAAAATTTTGATTTTTTTTTTCTAATTTTTGTTATTTTATTCATAAAATAAATACTCGTACCACACTGTCACAAAATGAGAAAAAGTCGATTAGTTTCAGATGTTAAATAAAAATTTAAAGTAATTCTTCTAAAACCTATTTAAATAATATTTAAGATATAAGGCTAAGCCATTTCTGTGCAATAAGTTATTTAGTGAATAAATTTAAATCTAAAATTACTAAAGTGCGCCCCGGTGGGCTAGTTGGTAGCATGCTGGCTTATCAGTGCGGAGGTCGTGGGTTCGATTCCCACCAGAGGCTCTGGTCTGTTTTCGCTACAACATGCCGAAAGCCATAGTAGCTAGTGCTCGGTTAGAGTAATAGGATATATAAAATGACTAAATGTTGCATTTTTAAAAGTAGTCTAGGTCATGCATCCGACCAGCTTAAATTTATGTTAAGGTCACGATATAAACTCTGAAATTTCACTTTTTTTAATGTAGGCAAAGAACTTTAAAACTATAACATTAAGCATGTTTAAGAGCATTTTTTCTTACAAAGTCGTCTTATCAATACGGGTTTTTTACGGGTAGATCAACGACAACGAACCTTACTGTATTTAGTGAATATTGTATTAAAGCTCTGGAACAGGGTAATCAAGTTGCCTCTATTTATACCGATTTTTCAAAGGCTTTTGACAAAGTGTCTCATACCATTCTGTTTTTAAAATTACATCAGTTTGGTCTTCACTCTATTTTCCTAAATTGGACTAAATCATATTTATCAAATAGAGTATGCAAGGTTGTTATTGAAGGTTTTGAGTCTAAGCCTTATTTTCAAACGTCTGGCGTGCCGCAGGGCAGTGTTCATTTCAATTTGTTTATTAATGATATTTCAGCTTGCTTAAACATCGAAATTTCTTTTGTATGCGGATGATTTGAAAAAATTTCGTAAAATTTCCTCATTTCAAGATGTTTCTGAATTACAGGTTGATTTGAATAATCTGGGTGCATGGATTACGTTAAATAACTTACATCTAAATCTTTCTAAATGTTTTCATGTTTCATTTAGTAAATCTCTGAATCCTATTATATCAAATTTCAATATTAACAACCAAAACTTGAAAACTGTTAAGTCTACACTTGATCTTGGCGTGGTTTTCGACTCGTCGTTTTCTTTTGTACCACATGTGGATTATATTATCCCTAAAGCTTATAAAATGCTGGCATTTTTGTAAAGAAATTCTTCTGATTTTTCTGATCCTAATACTTTGAGGTTAATTTATACCTCCTTTGTTAGATCAAAGTTAGAGTATGCTGCAGTTATTTGGAATCCCTATAACAATACTCATGTCACACTTGCGTTGAGATAGTACAAAGAATTTTCATTAAATTCGCTTAAAGGTCACTTATCTTTGTTGATACCATTCTTTCTTATAAATCGAAATGCCTATTATTAGGTCTGCAGACTTTAAAATATCGTAGATTATACCAGTCAGCGTTACTTGTCTTTGATATAGTAAATGGTGTAACTGACTGTCCTAATTTGCTGTCTCTTATTCCATTTTATGTCCCTCCCAGAAGTTTAAGATTCATTGATATTTTTAATGTGACACTGCATCGCACTGAATATGCTCTTAAAAGTACGCTAATGCGTACGTTTATTTCTTTAAATGAAATCAATTTTAGTCTGCAACAGAATCATGAACGCAAATCTTATATAGAGTTTTCCACGTCCAAGGATAAATTTAAGCTGTTTCTTAATATAGTTTTTAAGTAATTAAGCTATATTATATTGAAAATATTATATTTTTTTATATATTTATTTATATATTTATTGAATTTTTGATTTAATCATAGTCTGTAAGGAATTTTTGTTTCCATAGACTGAATAAATGAAATGAAATTAAAATTGTAAAATTAAAAATTATTTTTCTCAAATCCCATATTAAAAATGTATTTATATTTTTTTGTGGAAGGAATATGCTAATTGTATTTTTACGTTATTTTAAAAAATATTCAAGAGTAAAATGTGTTCTAAATATTTATCTTTATTTTGAATCATTATAAAGTGTCAAACGTGTAACAAAAAGACTTCAAAAAGTATCAAAATAGCTATTTTTGGCAACTTTAACCATTTTTCTCAAAACCAGTTTTCTCAAAATTGGGACCTGATGGAAAAACTTGTATACCGGATTTGGAATCAGGTAATCAAAGATAATATAAATCACATATCGGCATTCAAACCAAGGGAGCTAGTCTAGGTGTGTAATTTGTACTAAAATTACCGTTTTCAAAACTCCGCCTTAGAAAATTCCTTAAAATTCGTTTGTTGCCAAGATTTTATATCATCGAAATATTACACTTTATGTCGTGTTTTTTTTAATGACAAAATAAAACCAGAAATGACGTGTGCTATGGACGTTTATGTGCAAAATTTGTACTTGTCATCACGTGATGGGCAACATTATACTAATAATAAAAAGCAATATGCCAAAATCGACTTTTTGCGAAAAAGAACTTTTTTATTGTTGAAAATGTTTTTTTAGGGCTTCAGCAGCAACTTTTATCCTGCGACTTTTTCATAATTCCGTTATTTACAAAATTACCGTTATTTTTAGGTTATTGAAGAAAATCAATATTTTGACCTTTAAATTTTCAGAATTCGACCACATGATGTTCAGCAACTTTGTACAAAACCCTTTGGCATGTATTTTTGCTGAACATATGACCTCATAATATTTGCAAATACATGGTGTATTGATGCATATTTCAATAAAAATGAATTTTGCTCCATCGAGCGGAAATAATTTGTACTAACTATATTCAGCAATTAGAAAGGTTGAATACCTTTGCAACAAAAAAATATTTTTAAAATCGGTTGAAAAATAACTGAATGTGAAAGAATAGAACTATAAGATAATGAAATAGTTTCAAATTTATATTAAAATATGTATATAATTTAAATTTATCATTAAAAGTTTGTACGTACTGCACTAAATTTGCCTAAAATTGGCTTTAATGTTTTTTTTATACGGCAAAAATTGGGCTGAATATTATGCCAAAATTACTGCACAATATATTTTAAATTAATTTTAACGTAATGTGCTCGTTGTTTTGCGAATTTCAATACCCATGTCGCGAAACAACGCTTTATTTTCTTTTTATCGAAATCCACGAAACACTTAACATTTGAAAACGTTCGTGTCCATTAAATTTGAAAGGAATATTAATTAATACTTAAAAATTTTAGCAAAATATAAATTTATAGTTTAATTAAGCAAACAAATTGTATCAAACTTTAAAATGGTTTAAAATGTAAACCGCTAAAAAATAAAATTGCGTTTCTTCATATTTTTTTATGGACTAAACGCCTAGGTTAGGTAAAATTTAATAATTGCAAACAAATCAAAAGTTATAAGCAGGGAGAAAAATTTTTAGTTAAATTTAATTATTATTTCATACTTATGTATGTTTCATAAGTTGGCTTAGCTCTTTTGCCCATAACTCATCATTAAATCAACGTATTGTTGTCATATTCATAGTCATAGGTTGGCAAGAAAATATCAATTCAAAATCCTGACGTAGAAATAATTTCAATTTGTAAAGATTTAAAATTTTATTGCAAATTTGAAAAAGTACCTAAAATTGACCCATAAAAAAAATAAAGGCTTGCTGAAAATATAGAAAACTGCAAGTAATACATATCACGCATCAACTGAAAAATTTGGTATAATTTTAAAAATCAAATCCTCTTCTTTAAACAGTATTGCACAAATGTTTATTTTTCGCTAAAAAGGATAACGAAATTGAAAAAAGCTCCTTAATTCGCGTATATTTTAAAAAACTCATAATTCATTTTTATGAAATTTATTATGCAATTAACTCAAAGTATCACTTACAAGATATACAAATTTCAAGTTGTGAATCAGAGGACTTCAAAAATTAACGAAAATTTTCCGAAAGTATCGTTGATATTTAATATAAATTTTGGTATATTCACATAGTGCCCTACGTCAAATTTCAAAATTTTTTGCCACGCATGGAAAAGTCGATATGCATATTAAACAGGAGACCACATGCAGTAAAACTGCGTACTTATATTTTCGTTATGCTGTTACAAAAAGACATTTAAAGGTAAATTTTTAAACAAATTATTTAAATATACAGAAATTCCCTTTCACAAAACTACGAATATTTAATGCGCTAATTTGTAAAATTCTCCAAAATACAATTAATGTGAAGACATTTTGACGAAATAAAGCATTGTCAGAGTATGTACATTTGATATACCGAATTTCAAAAATGAATCAACTTGTTGTTTAATTAAATGGCCATCACCGTGTCGTATCGAGATGTTCTTTTTAAATTTTCCCGTCAAATAACTAATATACATATACTTCAAATATTGGCCACATCGGATTATGAATAACAATTCTGAATAACTATTAACTTCAGCGTCACGTCCCACCCTAATTTTATGTAACATTTTTTCCATCCACATAACTTATTCAAAATATGGGCCAAAACGGGTCATAATATAGGCAACAACAGCGTCACCTACCGTCAAAAAAAAAAATTCAGCGGAACACCAAAGTAACATAAGATGTGAACATGACTTTGATGTGTCTAATGGGGTAGCCGATATTAGATTACACACATGTACACTAACGATTTTATATATAAACATGAAATAACATTAAGTATACGCCTGAGTACATTGTATGTAATGAAGATAACGATTTTAATTCAACACAACGGGCCTACCAGCTAAGATTTAAACGGGGGCTTATTTTAAATTAATACGCACACTCAATTGGTATCAAATTAAAATATAGCATATAGCAATCTACAACACTAATGCTTTCTACCGGTGTATCGCTTGTGAAGATCCGTTTAGTAGTTTATCTAAACACTCGGGACAACTGACGGGTTTAAAAAAAGTGTGTTTTACTACACACAGGTACAAATTTAGCTATTTGCCAACTGAAATTCAGTCACTACGACTCAAATCCGGTTATAGCGAATTTCAGTCGGTTATTACAACTGAACATTAGTTTTCAAAACAAAGTTCGATTAATTCAACTGAATTTTAGTTGCAACACCCACAATATTCAGAAATCGAATGTTAATATCGTTGTACTAACTGAATTCATAAGGTGTTGCCATTAAAATACACTTTTCAATTCGGTAGGCATTTTATTTCTCTGTGTATAATAGATTGATGCCATACCAATTTCAGGAAGGGTAACGTTATGCTGGGTATTATTCATAAAATATGAGTTACTTTGCAATTTTCTTCACAATTTAACAACGTTTTCAAAAATAGATATACACTCACAAAATCTTTTTTCTGTAAAGACTACTGAAGAATATACACATTAAATTAATTGAAAATCAGTCAGAAAAAGGAGGACTACTCACTTTTCATTTAAAACAATTGTATTTTTTAGTTTATTTTAAACAGTTAAAAAAATAATTGACAAAATCGGTAAAAACAATAGATTTTTTTCGTTTATTTCAATACTCAATGTAATATAAAAACTTTTTGTTTTAAATAGAAAATTATAACTAAATATTTTAACTAATACCGAAAGTCGTTTTTTTTTTGTTTATTTTGTTTAGTGAACAACAGACAGAAAACTTAAAAAAATATATTTCTTCGGTAACAGAGCAACATATTCAATTGAAACAACTTTACGGATTAACTTTTTAAATAACCGTTGAACTTTTATTAATAACTGTTGAACTTCTATGGTAAAGTTCTTGTGAGTGTAAAGATAGCGTTTATTTTCAGAGCGTAAATTCTGAGGAATAATAATTTTATAATATAAGACGCCAAGCTGCAAAAATTAAAAAAAAAAATTGTCCGCATTTAGTCGCATTTTTAGCGACCTTAAGTTGAAAACCTTTGTTCAGCGACTTTTGGTTATTTACAATTTTAAAATGTAGTCACATGGCTTGGGTCTTAAATAGGTGAAAAGTTTCGATGTCTAGATTTTGGAAGCATCATAGTAAACGTGTTATTGTAGGCCATTACTAACAGGTTACATACATTTTTGAATACCAGAGATGCCCTACTTTATGGTTTAATTGCCCAGGTCCTGATGGTTCTAATGGGCCTTTTGTTACAATTGATTGAGTTTCTATTTTTAATATTAGGTCAATTTTTTTCCAACACTCATTTTATAAGTAAGAATATTGCATATCAACTAAATTAATAACGCTTTAGTAGGACATATTAACCTAACCAATATAAATCTACATACCATAAATATACCTTTGGTCATAATATTAATACAAACATAGGCTTATAAGCTTTAGAGAGGAATATATAAAAATACCTTAAATTCTTTTTGATGTGGTTAACTGATGCTGCTGTTAATGCCAATTGTAAGTGAGAGAAGAAATAAAACGATAGATCCTTTCACAGGATGCGTTCATTTGGTTAACAATTTCAAAATACCAATCGTATGGATTTTAACATAGTAGCACGTAATTAACGCAATAATCAGGCATAATGTATATAAGTGTTGGTAATGTGAGTGTATGTGTGTGTGTGTATAATGGTTTGCAGATGCATAATAATAGTATCTTCAATATTGATTAATATTGTCGAAGGGACGAAAAGGATATTGACAGGCCAACTGAATGGGTGAGTAGTTGTGCCACAGTACTATGGGATATTTTAAGCTATTTTCTGTATTATGTATGGAACGGGGCTGGCCTCTTAATGTCTCTTCTCCTGCTGATTAACTTTAGTGTATACAATGTTGAATAGTTAAAATGTTTTGGCATTTACTGAAGTGTAAAATGTTGTCCTGCAGCTATTTATGCGTAAATATTGTGTGGGGATGTATGTGTTTAAAATTGTTTATGTATGTGAAATGTTTTATGTATGAGTGCGTGTTCATATAAAGAATTTTACACCTTCTTGGTTAATGATTTCATTATTATTAGATTGAGGTGCGTTTATACAAAAGATGGATGGTGGTCAAGAATTTATTATCATGTTGAACATACATATGAAGGTATGCAGTTACAGTGCCAGACAATAAAATAGCATCAGTTGAGGTTTTTTATAATGTTGTGTTTATGCGCTTTATTTGTAAAGGACATTATAATAGTTTACACAAAAAGAATCTAAAATAGAGTTTGAATTAAAATATATTTTAATTAAATTAAAAGTTTAATTGAATTAGATGAAACTTAAGGAAATGTAGTATCAAGTGTGATTGATTATTCCAAATAGTTGAAACTTTAAAATCGTTTTAAATCATCATAATTTGAAAAAGTTTATAAAACTTATTAAAAATTATAAATTGAAAAAATCGCCTAAATTTAATCTCGAAAATATTTTTAAGTTCCTGATATTTTTGTTTTATATTTCACTCTTACTGGGAATGTCAAAATGGGGAAACGTCTACCCCGTTGCGGCATGCCCAATCGCCTATGGCTAGAAAGCTGAAATTTAGAATATGTGCGCTTTCGAATAAGACTGGAATGGTACTTTTTGGGATTTTGCCTAGGAACATGGTCACATAAGGGTTAAAGCGGAGAGTGGGAAGTGTCCTCAAACTGATGAAGCTATACTGAGAAATTAGTGAATTTTTGAAGGAAGCAATGAAGTTGCACTGGAACTCGTCCAATGAAGCTTTTCATAAAATTTTATGAAAAATATCATTCTGTTTTTTAAAACTTTTATTCCCTTACCTATCAAATTTTTTTCGAACTAGTTACCTCAGAATCTATTCCAGAACAGCTTCTGTTACCACCGGTTGCATAGAACTGGTTCTAGAACAGCTTCCTGCAGTCAAAATGTAAGGTTTCACTGTCCCAGAAACAGATCTATAACTGGTTCTAAAACCACTAGAAATAGGAACTTTAAATTCGGAATGTGATCATTTACTAAAACTCGGATTTTGAAAATATTTCCGGAAGGAACTGAAAGATTAAGTTTCTCTAACAACGTTTCCGCTGACTCACTGAATGTGGACGTTTTGTGTTTTTGTTAAAATCTCGGTGTACTTAGAGTTTATAAAAGAAAAGTTAAAAAAAGTTTAATGACCTATGCAAAACCATTAAGGCAAAAAAATCTGAAGAGGGTCCACAAATTTATTAAAAGAGAACTGTTTTGTTAAAAATATGTTTATAATCTTCTAAATATATACCGATATGTAATAGTACCGGTAACCAAGTATCGGGCTTTTAAGAGGTTGTTGGTTTTAGATATTTTCTAAATAATACAAACACGATTTCGTAAATTATTTTTAACACAAAGCACAAGTCGCATAATAAATCACATTGTAATGTAAACTGCTTACTTTTGTCATTATTTTCAAATATAAAATAATGAGCTACCGATATGAGACACCTCATTACCTTTAATGCATAAAATAATGACTTACCGATCATCAATTACATGGTGCATGAAATATAAACGTAAAGTAATAATTTAAATAACTTTTTATGAAAATCTATATTTAGACGTATTACTTTGTGTTTTTTTTGTAAGCATGAGGGTAACGTATATATTTTTGACACCACGAACGAATACAGCAATGCATTTACTTTTTAGGCAACCCATTATTATGTGTGACGTTTGTAGAGCTCTCGCCGGTTAGTAGAGTTCTTGCCTAACAATTAGAAAATCCAGGTTCGAATCCCAGCGTGACCACTTTATTTATTTAATTAAACAATTATTTTGTAACAGTTTTTTTTTAATTAAATTTTTGTTTATGAAAATCAATTTATACATTACTTTTATCCATAATGTAACCACTCAAAAAATAATTCTCTCTTCTTATTTGACACTTCAATCGATGAATTAAAAATTGGCTTGTCGTAAGAAGGAAGCATACCAAATATGAATCTTTAGAAATTTTCTGCCTAAACAACTTCTTTGGAAGCCACTTAAGCAAACAATATTCCTATTAAGTTGTTTTGCAGCACTATAAGAATGATTCCTTCCTATGACAAGACAATGTTAAATTCATCGATGAAAATACTCAATAAGAATGCTTCTTTGGCAGAATAGTTTTTGCTGGGCATATAAGTAACCAGTTGCTTTACCCCTAACAAGTTAATGAATATACCAATTTCTTTAAGGCTCATCGCCTATAAAATTCATCAGTGAAGTAAGCGATACATTACTTCACCCGTTATTTGGTAACGTACCTCACTGGGCTTTGGATTATTGTGCACCTTTTTGAACCCGTTTTGTTAGTTCAGTTCAGCTATTATTTTGTATTTTAAATATAAACGTACAAGTACAAAATAGGAAACAAATTTCAATTGGTTGTATTGTATTGTTCGTCACTGTATGTGTATGTATGGATGGTGTCCATGCGTGTGACTATTCTGATAATGTGTTATTAAGTTATTTTCCTGGGAATACTTATAAAGGTGTTGTTAAAGAATTTGATTTTAACACATGCTGCATTACGATAATGAGCTTAATTTCTATTTCAATTATAATAAAGTTCGCCCAGAAGAATGACAAACTTAGAACATTGAATTAGCACTATAGGCAAAATAATTATGCGCTCTATATAAACGGTTTCAATAAAAATACTTTTTCTTCGGAACTTCCTTCCCTATTGCTTTTATTACTTTTGTTTGAAATTGTACCAAAAGTATCCGGATTATTAGAACAAGTTCTAGGCATTATAAAGGGTGATTTTTTTTAGCAACTTTCTTGTTGGCAACACGGTTTTTAGCAGCTCAGCTGTTTTTAGTGTAACATGCTACTGTTAAACATGTTCAGTTTGGTCTGTAATTAATCATGAAAACGAACAACACCTGCAGATTATTGAATTTTATTATCAAAATTCATGCTCGGTTTAGAAAGATGCATCGTGCACATCTTCCAATTTATGGTCAGTTTGGGCGACCTTCTGAGGCGGCTATTCCGAATCTTTTGACTGAAATTTCGTACCAAATTTACATTATTGGACATTAAACCACCAACACGCAGTACGTAGAGTGCGGACAGAGGAAAATGTCGCAGCTGTATCCTCCAGTGTTGTTGATGACCGCTGAATTATCGATTCGACGCCGTTCGCAGAAATTGGGCCTCTGCTACTCCACTACGTGGAAAATATTGGGAGAAGGATTTGCATAGAAAACCTTTTAAAATATAGCTGGTGCAAGAATTGATGCCACACGGCCTACCACAACGGCTAACTTTTGGTGAATGGGCGCTGGTAAAGTTGGATGAAGATCCCCTTTTTTTAAAAAAAATTGTGTTCAGTGACGAAGCTCATTTCTTATTGAATGGATACATGAACAAGCAAAATTGTCGTATTTGGTGTGAAGAGCAGCCAGAAACATTGCAAGAACTGCCAATGCATCCCGAAAAAAGCACTGTTTGGTGTGAATTATGGGCCGGTGGCATCATTGGACAATACTTTTTCAAAGACGACAATGACAGGAACGTTACTGTGAATGTCGAGTGCTACCGTGCGATGATTACAATTTTTTTTGCCCAAAATGGAAGAGCTGAACTTGGGTGATATGTGGTTTCAACAAGACGGTGCCACATGCCACACAGCATGCGAAACAATGGACCAATTGAGAGGCGAGTCCGGTGAGCAGTTTATTTCACGTGCGAGCTATGTTAAGGCTCATGTCTATAGGGAAAAGGCCGCAACGGCTGACGCACTGGAAGCCAATATTGAAGAATTTATTCGTGAGATACCGGCCGATATTTTGGAGAGAGTATTCAAAAATTGGATCCAGCGTATGAACCATTTGAGGCGTAGCCGCGGCCAATATTTACATGAAATCATCTTTAAACATTGAATTACATAGATCGTTTTATCGACTTAAATAAAGATTTCATACATTTATCTAAAATTTTTGTTTTTTTTTAATCAAATCCGAAAGCTCTTAAAAAATCACACTTTATATAGCGCATTTACTAGAATACTGTCATAGCTTAAAAAACACGATTTTTCAGATAAAGCGCTAAAAGTCATATCTGACTCGTTTGACTCTCTCAATATTTATTTGGTCACATTTTCAATAAATAGGATTTGAAAGTATTTTCCTCAAGCTGCGAGTTCGCTAATTATACAGACACCCGGAAGTAGCATAGTTTCTCTATAAAGCATACACTCTTCGCACCCACTATACAGAAATGAGAAAATTTTATACTATACGCTAAGGCAAAGTTTATACATGATATCAATATGAAACCTTTTAAACAATATGAAGCATAATATAACGAATTAATTTGCATCATTAACTCAAAAATTGCGTTCGTCATTGCTTATGACAGTCTTCCAGTAAATAAGCGATGTGATCAAATGTATTCTGTTTTAATCACTTGTAAAAGGGGTTTATACTTGATTCTAAAATAGTCACCAAAATTTTTTTAATTTCTCTACATTTCAAAAATGCGAAGTCAAATTTAAGCCACCCAATGAGCACTCTTTTGGGTTTTATATTCTCCAAATAAAAACTGCTAAATTCGATTTTATTTGAAACATTGAAATAATTTGTAATTTATTTAAAAAACTGCTATTTTAAAAAGTGAAAGATTCTTGTTTTTTTTTCGAAAAACCATTGAACTCTTTAAACTAATAAATGATTAATTAAACACCTTCAAATACACACGAATTTCTTTAATGATAAACTAAAAATAACCACAATGAAATGTTAACAGAAAAATCTAATTTAAACAACATTCATTATATGATGATTTAAAATAAAATAATAATACAAAGTATTAAATGAACAATTAAGAAACAAAAAAATTTAACTAAAATTAAAACCACATGAGTAGCAAAACGAATTTTGTAAACGAAGATGAATATTAGAAAATTTAAAACATTTGAAAAAATAAGAAACATTAAATTCACACCGTGAAATTGAACAAATACAAAGTGGAATGGGAATGTGAATGCTATAAAAAGAGCTGGCGCCGTTAGCAATAAAAGAAAAGTATAGAGACACTATAATTAATGATCTTTGATGAATCAATCATGGATTAACAAAAAATTGTATTTTATTTCAAGATTGGAATTTAAATAAAGAAATTAAAATTAAATTAAAGCAAAAGTTTTTGTAATAAAAATTTCGAAATTTTAAAAATGGGAGGTTATGCTTAAGAAAATTTTTAAAATATGATGAAAGAAACTAAAATGAACTTTCACAGTTGCAACGAATAAGAATTTGTTTTCAAACTAAAAGTCAACACTAACAGGACCATTAAAACAGGTAAGATAACACTGTGCAACAAATGAAGACTTTTGAAAAAATGCACTGACTCGACAGTATAGGTTCGATTGTACTACCAAAGGTTAGTAAAACCCTATACTCGGTTTGGCCAGTTTGACTACAAATTTTTTTTATGGACCTCAAATAATTTTGAAAATCAGTGCAAAACTCAAAAAAAGGTGTCCTCAGTTTTTGGCCTACAGCTAATTCCGACTTGATGATATTGTTAAACTATATTTGGCAATAATGTAGTGCAGAGTCTACTGAACAAATTTTATAAACATTTTATGTGCAAAAAATCATTTTTTCCTGCACTTTTTTTGAAAATTACTTTTTTTTTGCTTTTTTCAGCATAACTTACATGGACTCATTATTTATCACTAACAATATATGACAAAATTGTAGCCATTGTAAATCTGAACAACTTTTGTGAACATATTAATACAATCTGAATGTGTCTAGGTATCCGAAATAGCTTACAAAAGACCACTTTGTACCTTATAAATAGCCGTTTTTGACTAGACTACACTTTTATTGCATTTTTGTTTACTATTTTTGTTATTGAAGAAAGTAAACAGAAATGCAATAAAAGTGTTGTCTAGTCAAAAACGACTATTTATAAGGTACAAAGTGGTCTTTGTAAGCTATTTCGGATACCTAGACACATTCAGATTGTATTGATATGTTCACAAATGTTGTTCAGATTTACAATATCTACAATTTTGTCATATGTTGTTAATGAAAAATTATGAGTCCCTGTAAGTTATGCTGAAAAAAGCAAAAAAAAAAAAAAATAATTTTCTCCTATATATTTTCGAAAAAAAGCAGGAAAAATTAAGTAGACTCTTTACTACATTATTGCCAAATATAGTTAAGCAATATCATCAAGTCTGAATTAGCTGTAGGCCAAAAACTGAGGACAACTTTTTTTGAGTGGTGCACTGATTTTCAAAATCTTTTGAGGTCCATAAAAAAAAAATTGGTAGTCAAACTGGCCAAACCGAGTACAGGGTTTTACTAACCTTTGGTAGCACAATCGAACCTATACTGTCGAGTCCATGCATTTTTTTCTCTGTTGCACTGTGTAACTAAAGTTTATTCAAACCATTCAATTTCTTGCAAAGTTTTAAGTTCCAGTTGTATCCTACAGGAATGTGTAGACAATTTTCGTCAAACTCAGAACTTATCGCAGAACTAGTACAATTTGATCTAGCTGGGTGCTAAGTGATGCCAATTATATTGATAGAACTGCCCTGAAAAAACTTTCATTACCACCTAAGTGGATATATAATGAAAATAAATATTTGAACACATTATAATTTGGCGTCAGCACTAGTTATTTTTGTTTGATGATGCCGTTTTTATAAGCATTGAAGCTTACCAGTAACTAATTATATAATTACATATATAATGTCGTTTCGTCAACTACTTCTTTTTTAATTACTGATACACACAGAGAATAAATTGGTTGGAATTCCATTGCAAGCAACAAAATTTAATCATAATTCAATAATTTTAATTGTAAGTACTAAAAATTCATAATCACAATAATTAAACATAATTATGAACTAAAAATATATGAAATTAACCAAAAACGCTGTCACACCATTCAAAATATTGTCTTTAATTGGAAAACTATTATATTCTACATTACTTTTACTACCAACAACTTATCATAGATTGTGTCACTTGAATATACTATTTGCAGTTAAAATTGAATAATAGTTTCGCGTGCAAAAAAAACAATCACTCTATCTAAAATATAAGTTTTCGTTACCAATTTTAAAATAATATAAAGTTTGTTAATAGTTTTGGTAACTCTAATAATATATTAAGATTAGCAAACCAATTTCTGTTGTACATACAAATCTATTTTTAGACATTAATATTAAACTTGAAAGAAAAAATATTCTAGGTAGAAATTTGAAAATACAAATACAAATTGATTTTAGTCTAGAGGTAAAGTAATTGCCTGACAAGCAGAAGGTCGTCGGTTCGAGCCCAGTTCGCGGAGAAGATTTTTTTATTAATAAAAAATTTTAAAATAACATACATTTTTTTATAATTTTGGTAACTCTAATAAAATATTGAGATTAGCAACCGAATTTCTATTGTACATACAAACAAAGAGTTTAGAAAATAAAGAGATTGCAATACTCTCACTTACTGAGAAAAAATATATAACTTGTGGCTGTAAATAGGAAAATAAATTGTTAAATTGACTTTCTTTAATGTTGTTGCCGATAGTTTTCGACATATTTGTTATGATTTGAGGAATAGTTTTTTCAAATTAGCTTTGGTTTTATGTACAAAATCATGTTCCCTGTTTGCTAGCACAAGGTGTTAACAGAGAGTGAGGTCATTGCATAGTCATTGATACTAATCTATTTTTAGACTAATATTTAAGTTTGAAACTAGAAAATATTAAGGTTGAAATTAAAAAAAAAAACACATATTTAAATTAGCTTTCGGCTAGAGGTACAGTACTTGCCTGACAGACAGAAGATCGCCGGTTCGAGCCCAGTTTCAGGCATATTATTTTTTTACTAATAAAATAAATTTTGTTGAACGCATCTGAATCTATTTATAGAATATTATAGTCCATAAACATAAAATATGCAATTGTTACAATAAAAATTCGAATTTGGTAAATAAATCTCGGTTGTAACAATAGTATTAAAATTTAATAATAGTGATAGTACGTGGAACCACAAAAATTCCGTTGCAACTACAAAACAGTTTTCTGTGTGTAAGTATTAGGGTAAGCTTTGATATTCACTAATTTTTTTTTAGTTTGCTTATAAGCATATGACTAACTAACTATTTTGGTAACCACTTATTTTTTATTTTTTTTTGTAAATCAACGGGTAAACAAAAGTACAAATAGTGTGCGTTTTTATATGTAAAACTACTTACAAAAACAACACCGTTGTACAAAAATAATGAGTTTATACGCAGGATTATATGCAGTTGGCCCTAATTCGACTGCTTATTATTTAGACACTGGTAATCTGAGCTCATTACTGAAATTTTGCTGAGTGGTCCCCCTACTAATGAAAAGCCCACGATACATAGTGTTGCGTGCGTTGCCAAAAATAGTTTATTGCAATGTTAGAAATCAAATTAATTTTTAATAACTTTTAATAAAATACATTTTAACTAATAAGGAACAGAAGGAACTATGCAAAAATATTTCGTATAAAATATAAAAAAATGTTTCTTAAAAACATGTATTTTAATGAAAATTATGCATAAATATGCATTTATAGCAAAATGTGCAACAAAAAATGACAAAATATGCATTAAAAATATGCATTTATCGCAAAGTATATGAAAATATGTATTTATACCAAAATATACAAAAATATGCATTAACAACTCGATGCCATTTTGTTGCAAATATGTTGATTCGTAAAGATATTTGTTTAACCATGTTCTCCAGACTATGTGCATTTACACGTATTAACATAAACCTCCGAGCCCTAATTACTATTGCTATTCAAACTAATGCTATTCAAACTATTCCATAGCAATCACGTTCTCAATTCTGTAGTGAGAAAAATAATAACAAAATAAAAATTCGTTTCTCAAAAACCATAATTTTTAACAGAAGCGAAAAATAACGTCTCGCTACATCCTTCTTGGTTGTCTACTGACTTTAGTTACTTTAAGTATGCACAGTAAAATGTGTCATTCCAAAAACACTGATATATCACACGTTACGATCGGACTATAAATGGAGCCACAGGAAATAAAAAACCAAATGCGCGGGGTCAAAGGGCGTGGCAAAAAAAAAAAATTTTTTTCAAATCTTCTTCAAATTATCTTTAATGCTAGGGGGTGACCGGCACAACTTTTTTTATCGACCCGGCCTAATGTCCACTCTGGCACTCTGCATCATATCGCACACCTAGTTCAAAAGTGACTCAACTCAAAACTTTTAATTTTTCAGAAATCAAAAAAAAAATATTTGCAATTTTATACCAATAAAAACATAAAGAAACACATAACTGTTTTTTTAGCAACAGTTAACAACAACAAAATACACTGATATTTTTTTTTATAGATGAACAAGTGTATTGTGCATAGTTTCAGCGTATAAACCCGAAAAATAAAATTTTGAGTTGAGTCACTTTTGAACTAGGTGTGCGATATATTCCTAATGATACTAAACTTAAATTGGTCAAAACCCTCATTATACCCATCATGACTTATAGTGCTATTGTATTTGGTAACCCTGACTCAGTGTCTAATAATAAATTACAATTGGTTATTAACAATTGCGCTCGATATGTCTTTAACAAAGAAAATTTCATAGCATATCTCATTACTCCATACGAATTTTAGGTAGTAGTTGACATCGTATCTTTACATCCGTAATTTAATATTTTTACACAAGATTACACCTAATCTTGCTCGGGCTAGTCGTACGTGCACTATTAATACACCTGATTTCAACTATTTATCGTCCTCAAGAATGTTCTTCGAATGTAAATTCGATCCCTGTGATTTGGATTTCAGAACGGAGGTTTTAAAACTTTATAAGTAGCAATTATTTTTTTAAATTTCTTTTTATTATTATTGTATTTTTAGGTTTATAACATGTTATATATAATTTTATAAATTGATATTATAATGTTTGAGGCGCCCTAAGAGACTCTTACTTGTACCAAAAGAAAAGAATAAATAAAAAAAAAGAATTGTTCAAATTGGCAAAATACGGAGTTTTTTTTTCTTTTTCGTTAATTTTTAAATTTAAAGTTAAATAGCTCGCTCTCATTCCTGGAAAATATAAATGTATATATTTCACAGGAAAGTAGATTTTATAAGGTTTCTAAGGTCACATACATAATTTGTCCCGAACAGGTAAGTAATTTTTGAGAAAATTAAAGCTTGAAAAAATAACTTTTAAGCCTTTTCGCCTCAAAAGAACTATTACACTACTTTTTGAGTCTTATTCAATACAGTGTTGGCGAAAAAATTAAAACTTTAAACGGTCATAAAAATTTACTGTACCCACAAAGGACTAAACGCTTTGGGGGTTTTGCCACCCCCAAGACCATGACCCTCATTTTGTTCCATAGTTTAATATTGTCAATAAAAAGCATTGTAAATTATCAGAAAATTTTTAATTTTTATGTTTTTAATATTTAAGGATATATGGGAGGTAGACGAGTGGATTTCCAGGACATATAACCCAAAAGGATATATGGAAGGTGCCCGTATCGAATTGTATATATACATTTATTTTAATTATTTTTACTGCTTTTTATTTAGCAAATAAACCTTAATTTGGACCATATGGTAAATAAATAAATAAATGGGGAATTTATGCTTGGAATTTATTAAAAATCAGCACACTTATTTTTAGTCTCATATGTAACGTATATACCAATTTTTTGTAACATTAAAATCATTTTTGATTATTTATGTAATTTTTTAGTTCAAGAACATTTTGGAGATTACCTTTCTCGGAAATCAGTAAAATTTTACACACACAATTCCTGGCCACATATCTAGATGTAGATAATATCTGTAGCTTTTATTACATTTCTAACTTTCAGGATATAAGACAGGTTGCTTGTTCTTGCTGCCATTTTGACAAAATTTTGTATTTTTACATGTTTAAACAATATTTACTGGTGTAGCAAATTTCACTTACGTTTCACAACTCTTTCTATTTTTGGACACTCGTTATATGAGTTGACGACACTGTGCGATACCCATAAGTAACCACACCAAAAATCTTTATCTTAATTATTTTTTTGAAATGTTTCAAAACAATTCCCTGAAAAAATTAAAATCTTAGACCGAGCACTTTTTACTAAAATTTATGTTTAGGATTTTTTCGAAAACTAATCGAGAAACTAGAAAAAGCCTTAAGACCAAAGTATTTCAAAGAAAAAAATCCAATTGATATGGCGTACACTCAAAAAAATAAGTTAGTAGAAAAGTTAATAAAACATCTTGTAAATCAGGGTATACTATTTTTCAGCAAATTTTTGCTAAAATTATGTTTTTTACTAAAATTTTAGTTATACTTATTCAGCACTTAACTGTTTGAACTTATGTTTTACTAATATTTAACTAATGTTTTACTAATTTATTTTGCTAAAAAAATTGTGTTGATTAGCACATCAATTGTGTGTACGACAACCAGACTGAAAGATATACGCAGAATGAATTAAATGTCGCTGCATGTCACGATGTAGTAGTGATGACAAAAATTATACTAAAACGTACAACTCTAGTAAGACATAATATAAAAAAATCAACCATGAAAGATTTTTGTATCTGGTTTTCATACATAAAACAAAATTGTGGATTAAAACAACTTAAATTTTGCGTCGTCACCGGCTAATGAAAGTAGTTGTCTATTAATTAAATAAAAGACAAAATAAATATTTAAATTTAATAAAGATTAAATGTGTATTTGTAAACTAAATGTTTATATATATTAATAATCTTGTGTGGTCAAATTGCAAACAAATATGCAATAGGTAGACAGACTAAAGTGAAAGACAAAGACATACATCTAAGGTAGATTTTTCTGTTTCCTTTTTCTTATTGCAAAAAAGGGTTGTATATGTTATATTTTGTTATTTTTTCATTTCGTTTCTATAATTCTCTGCGGCATTTGCGTTCCTTTAAAAGATAGCATCATTTAAACAATAATTGATGTACATAAGTAGTTCAAAGATAATTTCGTTTATGTTATATATAATTATTTCTATTGTTTTTAGATAATACATTAATTCATATCGTCAATTTGGGAGTATGAACATTTTTATATTTGTAACGTATTGTAAATTATTTTAAAAAGAATCAAAACAATATGTTTTTTGATTTTCAGCAAATAAATTAACTAAAGTATAATTCTTCTTCAAATTTTTTGAGTTTTTTTCAGTCTACTAATATTCAGCAAAATTTTATTAATTTATAGCAAGGGTTTTTTAATTTATAATCTACTAAGTTGTAGCAAAACTTTAGCTGAATCTACTAATTTTGTTGCTAAAAATCAGCTCGCTGATTTTCACCAAAATATTTTGCTGACATTAGCAATTTTTTTGCAAGCACCTTCCTGACTAAAATTTTGCTGACTTTACTAACTTTTTTATTTGAGTGTACTATAAATTTGCATTTCCGTATAATAGCTCCAAAACAAAAAAGAGTTGCCAATATTGCTTGAACGCGCTTTCCTTCCAACTACATCTACTTAAGCACTACACTCATAGAAATAAAACTGTAAAGTTAGCAGAAAATGCTACAGAAAATTAGTTAAAAATTACCGTGCAGAAAAAATTGCTAAATTTAGCAGATTTTTTTGCTAAATACTAAATAAGAGGAACAGCAAAAATAAAATTGTTAACTGTACAAAATTTTAGTTATATTCGAGTTGAATTTTAGGTAATTAAAAATAGCAATTTACTTTGCTAAAATTAGCAAAAACATCAACTATTCTCTTTAATTTTAATAAAGTACACGTTTTGAAAGGTGCAATAATATTCTCTATGCATCTGTTTAAAGTTAAAATTTCTAATTTTGGACGATTTCGTTAATAAAATATCTAAACTGAAAAGAAGATCCAGGACTTTAATAGGTACGAGAACATGATAGGTTATTTAATTTATGCCAAAAATCTCGTTCTTTTTCGTTCAGTTTAAAAAAAAAAATAGCTTGAACTACAAAAATTATATATATTTTTATGCATTAAAACTATGGAGTCTGTGACAAATCTTAATTAATAAAACTCAGCTAAATCACTCAAATATGTTTAACACATGTCTCCTAATCAATACGAACCAAGTTGCAGTTAATTGAAGTGCGTTTTCTTAAAAAATAACGATTTGAAATGATGCATCTTTAAATTTTTTTTTTTTTCATTTTCCCAATAGTAAATATATACAAAATTAATTAATTTTAACAATTTTGAATTTCAGATTGAATTTTCGGAAAATTTTGATATGGAAGCGATGGGTTTTTCGCTGAAATTAATTAAGTAAAGTTTTGTTAATTTGATTAAGGAATTTTATAATATTCACAAAAAAGAAAAGTAAGTGAAGTTTTCACTTTAATGGCAACTACATCCTTCACCCAATCGCAATTAATTGATATGCTTTTAAATGCTCAAATTACATACTTTAAAATCATATTAAAAGTTTTTTTGGTTAAAGATAAATTCGCGAATATTTCGCGAATTTCACAATTGAAGTATACGTCCTAAAATCTATCACAGTTGATAAGTCGCATCTCCAATACACTTTTAGTGTTCAACAGTGTAATATAACAAGTTTCTGTGAAATTTGAAAAATAACTTAAAAAATTTGGAACTTTTATCGAAAAAATGGCTCTAGCTGCTTCGCTCGCAAACTTATATTTGATATGCACTTGCAGAGGAGAATATGGCCTTTCTTGAAGACATCTGAAGCAAATTGGTTATGCTCCAACAAAGACAAAAAAATTCGTTAAAAACATAAATTATAAAAAACTTACCGAGCAATGTAGAATAAAAGAGTTTATATCTGCTGTCAGTTAATATCTCTGAAAAGAAAAAAAATAAAATATGAAACTTTAAGCTGAGAAAAAATCAACAAAAATTAAATCTTAACAAAAACACAGAAAATGGGGTATTTTGGATCACCCTGTTCACAGTGAAATAGTGAAAATTTTGCCTTTGATTTTTGACTCTATTGTTTTTAAGGTGTTTTCTTTCAAATTAGCTAATTTGATTTAAAACTAAAAAAACTTTTTTGTTTGGCCGCCTTCTCTAAAAATGTACCAGTGTGTGTCGGTTCTAATGCAGATGATTTTGGATTTATATTGTCTTTTTTAGCTCCAAAGTAGAACTGGAGCTAAAATAACATCTAACTATACTAGTTCTAGAACAGGTTCTCCGTCTCAGTTTTCAGTTTTTCGTTACATTTAAGTTCCATGGAACGGGTTTTAAAATTAGTTCCTTGGAATCTGTTTTAGTGATATAAATTGTAAAATTAATGTGGTTGGGAAACGATTGTAAAAAATTTCTGGGTTCCTTTTCTCCGTTCTACTATGGATCTATATATGTCTATTTTTAACAGCGTAGTTATTATATGTATCTAGCTTTTCTTATTTAAATTTTAGGACATCTGAATTAAGTTGCCAACTTCACTGAAAATTATGAGTGTACCCAGCAAAAAATATTTTCGATTTGGTAAGCAGTAACTTCTTTTTAGTGCTTCCAAAGAAGCGCTTCGCCGTCATGCATGCAATGAAGCAATTCTGGAAGGCATTATATTGTGCTTCCCTGAAGGCATTCTTTTTTCTTTTGAAGCAGTAAATAAGGCATGAAAATAAGCAGTGAAGAAGGCATGCAATGAAGCAGTAAAGAAGGCCTTCTATGAAGCAATTCTGGAAGGCATTATATTGTGCTTCCCTGAAGGAAGAATTGCTTCTCAAAGCTTTTCTGGAAGCGCTTCGGGAAGCTCTTCTGGAAGCTCTTCCGGAAGCGATTGTATCATGTGCTTCTTAGATCACATGATAGAAGCGCTTCTCACCTGATTAAAAGAGACCTACCAAGTGGGACATCGCGAACAAAAATCATGCCTTCTGGAAGGCCTTCAGCAAGCGCTTCGGGTTCAAAGAAGGCCTTCCACAAGCGCTTTTTGGAAGCACTATTTTTTGCTGGGTACACACAGAAAATAGATTTGTTGCTGCAACCGAATTTTTGCTGTTACATGTACCAATACAACATTTCTTTATATATTCAATTGGAACGACTAATATTTGGTGATGAACATAAACATATCTAATTATCCCAGCCGAATAAGAAATAGAGACGGAGGAGATTAGAAGAATAATCAAAAATCTAAAAATAGAAGATTTGCGTTGTTAGTGTTGTCACTTCTGAGTATAATATACAATAACAGAAAAAGCTAATAGGAAAGAAAACTGCAATTTAGCTGCATTACATTCGAGGCCATACTTGGGTGTGATCGCTAAACGGTCATAACTTGGTATTGTTACGTTTGTATTGTAAGAAGAGCGCAGGTTTGATTCTTACAGCCGCAGGTTGTTGAAAAATTTATCATATAGGGACAATCTGACAATTATAAATACACAAATAATATTACAATTTAAATGGAAAATCACTGATGACACCTGTCCATAAAAAGAGGCAGAAACTAGTCTAGTCTGATTTAAAAATTAATAGTGTTTATAATTTTTAGAGAAAAACGTTTATTCTTATTCTTAACCTCAACATTTAAAAAAAAAAATATTTTTTTTTGGTAGAATCAAATGTATTTAGTTAACCCAATCGAATTTATAAAAGAGGTACACCTTATCCATAAATTTTTAAAAAAATTTTTTTATATAATTTGAAGTAAATAAATAATACAATACAGTTTTTTAAATACAAATATTGAAATTCTAAGAAATATAAAATTGTTTTCATACTTTGGCAGAATTTTGAAAACTTATATACTTTTTCTGAATATCGTTAGAATATCATGTTTAGTTCTACAAAAAATGGTCAGAGCCTGAAACACTTATACAAGAAAAAATTAAAGTATCTTTGTTATTTTCAATATATCATTTATTTGGATTTTCAATATGTAAAGATTTAATAGCTTAAAATTTTTTTCTGTGAGATTATTTAAAATCCTGATAAAATACTGATGCTGCATTTTGTTCTATATGATAAAAAATTAATCTAAGGTCTTTTTGATAATATTTTAACACAAATAGTCTTGAGAATCTAATGTTTTCACATACGATTTTTTTTTATTGAAATTTGTGTTTTTTTGTTGCTAAAAATTCTCGAAATTGAACAATTTTTTAAGATTCTGCGGATTCTGATATAACTTTTGAGTTTATGATTTATGAAAAAATGGAGGATTTTTAGAACTTGATATCTTCTGATGATATCTTTTACATAAAAATATCACGAATTCGGAGAACTATTTTCTATATTGATTTTTTTGATTATGAAAAGTGGCGGATTTTTAGAACGTGATATCTTCTGATGATATTTTTTCTGATGATATATTTTCTATATTGATTTTTTGATTATGAAAAGTAAAGGATTTTAGAACTTGATATCTTCTGATGATATCTTTTACATAAAAATACCACGAATTCGGAGAACTATTTTCTATATTGATTTTTTTGATTATGAAAAGTGGAGGATTTTTAGAACTTGATATCTTCTGATGATATCTTTTCTGATACATAAAAATACCACGAATTCGGAGAACTATTTTCTATATTGATTTTTATCCAGATTCTGGGAGCTCTACATAATAAACCCTGCTTCTGAATTATTTTATGAAAATCCAAATGAAAAGATCAAATATTCTGTTTATCATTAAAAATAACGCAGGTTTTTGCATACTGAGAATATATTTTCACAAAAACACAAACTGTTTTTCCGTTTATGCAAAATCGAATTTAAATTTTGAAAGCTATTGCTATTTCAAACCGTTTTTTTATAGAGAATTATTCAAAAATCCAAGAAAAATGCAATCTTGGAGAATACTATAAAAATTTCCTTTGGAAGCATTTTACACCTTTTTAGATTCAGCCGATATTGAATGAAGATGTAATAGAAAAATAATGAACTTGTTTTGTAAGTAGCCTTCAGAATCTTTGGTATTACAACAAATGTTTATAAATAACATTTTTATGGAAACATCTTCCGATGTAAAAGTATACCATCTTAACAATTTGTATCCTTTTGCTTTATCTTCTGTTGAAGACTTCTTAGAATTATACATTAAGGCTACAACGATATTCTTCAGTTTGAGATGTAAAAATAAGCAAATTTAAAACAACAATTAGACACGATTCTGGTATGTGATGAATTTCACTTTCGATAGAAATTGAAAATTTAATCGATAACCATTAGTTTTACAAACCACATACTCGACTAAAACTTTCATCAATCGATTCAGGTATTTCAATTTATGGCACTAAATCTTATTTAAAATTGATATATGTTGCGAAATAATTTAGTCTGAAATTTTGATCTCGACCGAAAGTGAAATTCATGACACACCAGATTATTACCTTTTGGATTGTTTTTCATAGTTTGATTTATATAATTTTTTTGTTTAAATAAAAATTCTTTATATTCATTTTTTTTGTAAATTTTGTTTTGTTAAAAAAAAAAAATGTTTTCTTTTAATTTTACAGTTTTTGGACAACTTATTCGAAACAAATTTACATTTTATTTTTTTTTTTTTAAGCAAAAACAGCACTCAGGAAATTCTTCCTATTAATTAATGTGTTGCTTTCTTTGGAAAGGGGATAGTGGGGAGATGAAAGGTGGTAAAAGATGAAGGGCTTCAAACATGGCAACACTGTAATTGCGCGAGATGATAAGTCTTAGAACAGTTGTTTCTCGCCACCTGATGTAGAGTTGGCGAATTTATTGAAGCTTTTTTATTTCATAGCCCTGATTCATTATTTTACTTCGGTGGGGTTAAGTGCTATGAAAACACCGAAGGTGGGCGCATCGATACATATAAGTGATAGGAAACTCATATATATTATTTTTCTAAATTGATGTTGTCGTCATCGGGAATCGAACCGGGACCATCTGTGTAACAGTCCAACGCGCTAACCATTACACCACAACGCCCACAAATTAATTAGGATTCAAAAAAAAAATTATGTGTTTATAAAAAAATATATACTCAACTAAACAAACACAAAATTAAAATTTTCAAAACAAATAAATTACTGTAAGTACAATTTGATGATTGCTGATACTAAATATTAATTACATCATGTAATTATGGTATCTTTTAATGGTTGTGTCTCATGAAATGTTATACCAAAATTATTTTTACATGTATTGGTCGGAACAACAATAGTTTTTGCCTGTTGCACCAACTTTTAGTAATATGTATTTTCTTTTTATAATTTGGATGATTTGTTGGTTTCGGTTATAACAATAATATTTTATTATAATCAACTGAATTTATGTAACTATAAACGAAATCCAACTGAGTATTTCCTTGTGTGTAGAACTATTTAGTTCTATAACTGTTCTTCATAAGTTGTACAATTAGCATTTAAGTTTTGGGGAAAAAAATTCCGGAACTTGTTCTATGCTTCATGTGATATCAGTTGCAGAGTTTTTGCGGTTTCGAACCGATTTGTAAAAAAATTACTGAATGTTGTTGTATTTTATTAAGTTAATGGAATTATATTTAAACTACAGACAATGAGAATATATAACTTTGAGCAGTTTTTTCACTACTATTCATATTTTCTATTTTATTAAAATATACACTCTTTGCAAGGGATATGAGTTAAAAAACTATTTATTTCTCAGAAACCAGTTAACATACCAAAATTCTGTAGCAAAAAAAACTGAAAACTAATATTTTCATATAATATTTCAGTTAAATATTCAAACCACAAAATAGCAACTTTGATCTTTATTTTCCCCTGTTGCTGAAACTAAGAAAGAAGAATGCAAACGTGCTGAAGTTATAAAATGTACATATTATTGGTCTTGGGGATTTTTTTTTTTTTTTTTTGTGAAGTGTATGGAAATAAAAGAACAACCTTCATAGGAAATAATGCAGAGACAAGCACTATTATGGAACAACATGTGTCATCAAAAGCTACTGTTGTTGAATGGAACAGTAGCAAAAACATTTAAACATTTTGTGGTTTTTTTTAACATTCTATCCTCAATGAAAAGTTCTTTCAAACACACATGCTGAAATAATGTCGCAGTTCTACTACTGTCATGATACAAGAATTATAGGAATCATGGGAAAGGGAGGGGAGGAGATGGGTTAAAGGGTTGTTGGAAATAGAAACATACCATAAAGAATGTTATAGATTCTCTTTTAGGACACTTGTTCTAGTATAATATGGAAAGACAACTTTATCCAACATCCAACAAACTTGGTGGGAACTTATATGTATAGGAAATGTTTTTAAAAATCATCCAAATGTTCTATTTATGGATATTACGTGAACACATGTCAACTCAATCACCATTCGTATCTACCATCAACGATTTCAATGAAATTCACCATAATTGCCAGACTAGGAAAAAATATCAGCTTCCGGACCCTTTCGACTTCCGAAATATGACGTCAGTGAAAATTGCAAAAAACGATAAAATATGACTATACTTTAGTCACGCCACAAAACTTACTATAACTTTTTAAATATACAAGATGCTAAATTCAAGTTAGCCTTATTTTTTAGGTTAACATATCGCTTATTTACTACAATAACGTCATAGCTCAAAAATTTTATAGAAAACGAGTTTAAAGTTTTCAATTTACTCCCACGTTGTACACTCATCTCTTGAGATATAAATACGACTTTTTACACAATATGATACGTGATATAACGAATAACTCTGCGTCATTAACTCAAAAATCATGTTTTTTGAGTTGTGACGTTCTTGGCAAGAACTTATTGCAGTAAATGAGCGATATACTCTTTAAAATTATATGCATATTGATGTTTTTCATGAAAGGATCAAATGCAACTTGTGAGGGTCTTGAGTTCAAATGCCCATATCGTAAAATGCACATTTTTTTCCTAATAATATATAAATTTTTTCTAATATATATAATATATGCTTATAATTGAACTTTCCTCAGCATTTCAGGGTGTTATCTCGATTGGTATCTGAGTTATAGCCAAAACCGTAATAAAGCTATGAGAATTGCCTCGTTTATACGAGTTGAATAAAGGACATGGTAGATAAACATGTAAAAAATGTAAGCATACGAAGAAAAAACTTGTATTGAATAGGAAAAAATATACTTAGGACTAAATTTTTGGCTATAACTCAAAGACCAATCGAAATACGAGTACCACCCTGACTTTTTCTCATAAATGTAGAGGAGAGTTAAATAATATGCATATATTTTTTTAAGAATAAAAAAGAGTTAGTATTTGGCATTTATATTCAAGACCATAAAAAATTACCTTTGACCTTTCCATGAAAAAAAACAATATTCATATCATTTTAAAGAGTATTTTTTAATCTAAAACTAAGGACGACACGAATTTTGTGTCTTATATATTTTTAAAGTTATAGTCAATTTTGTTACGATACCAAATTTATCGTTTATTGTAATTTTCATGACGCCATATTTCGGAAACCGAAAGGGCCCGGAATTTTAAATTTAATTCATTCACTTTTTGAATGGAAATGACTCTTCATAGATGTGGTAATTTTCACTGATAGGCTGCGATAATGGCGCTGGAGGTCGGAGAGGTGGGGAGGAATCCTTAAAGACGATGATGGGTTTTAAACTGCAACAAGGAAATGAACAAGGGACGTCATAGTTAAGTATGTGTACCCAGACATTTTGGTGTGAAGGGGAATGAACTTAAACACTTTGCCCTCAACATGCACAGAGATCAGCCAGGGGCAATGTTCGTGCGGGTTGCTGCGGGTGCCCGAATTAGGGGAAGTCAGAAGCGGTCTCAAGGCTGAGGAATGCGACGATCATAAAAGTTGTGTGAACCGTCCTTAATCTTGTCAACCTAGTCTAGTTTTCTAAATAGAAGTAGAAGATCAATTCTTAAATTCTAAAATAAATGCCATCCTAATTTATCTATATATACATTTATACTTGATATTATAGTTTGTATTTTCTGTTGAAAATTTATGAAATTATTTTTGGTATGTTAACAATTGACATTTTTCATCGTTAGATTTTTCAATATACTACATTCATTGATATCTTTTTCAAGTGGTTTGAGTAAAAGTTTCAAATTGTTTTATTTCTTCTATTTTTTTTTTTTTTTTTTTTTTAACTTTAATTTATTTTTAAAATATTTTTCTTTTATAAAGTTGACAATAGAAAAAACAAATTTTTGCAATTTGTTTTTTAACATTTATTTCAATTTATATTTTCTTATCGATAACAAAATTTTTAATTTATATGCAAATTAGGAGCATGCAATATTTTTGTATCTGTCAATGTCTATGAGTTTTTAAACGATTTGTCATTAAATTGAAATTATAGTTAAAGTTGTTTCAGTATATTTTTTCATATCCAAAAGGGGTGGCACTTTATTCATCATTAACTTAAGTGGATTTTTTTAAATTACATTTTTGAACAAACATCTTTGAATAAATTTTGTTTTGAAATAATTTTTTTATGATTTTGTATTAAATAAGCTGTGTGGCAAGTTACACAACTTCTTATAAATACACAGCGAAAACTTTCTTTATCATTAATTGGTTATATAATCCAACTTTTAGCGTTCAGTCATTATTTTTGTTAGAAAAAATTGATTTAAGTTTGATATAATTTTTATTGAAAATAAAAATTATGTTTTTTTGAACTTTAATTGTGCAATGAAAATGAAAATTATTCAAGTTCGAGGATATACTCTATATTTCTTTATTAGGATATTGTCCTAAAAATAATCTATAGAGTTTTTGTTTTCAAATTTATTAATTGACCACTTTCAGGAATGCGTTGATAGATTTATTTCGGGAATTTTCTTCGTTCCCATCATCAGAACACGTTTTGAAATAAGTGACAATCCCATGCAAAACATCAAACATTCATATATCCGAGTTTTCCCACTAAATGAGAACTAATGTATGAGCTCGAAGTTAAAGATTATCACCATTCATTCGTTATGTACAAGCTCTACCTTTGGTAGTTATACAATAGACGCTTTTTGTTTTTATTCTCCTTTTTATTTTACACCTCAAAGTGGACAATTAATAAATTTGAAAACAAAAACTGTATAGATTATTTGTTAGGATAATATCCTAATAAAGAAATATAGAATATGGTCTCGAACATGAATAATTTTCATTTTCATTAAAAACTGATTTATATAAAAGAACAAGTGATTCTTTAATTATATCAATTCCGTCAGCTGGGCACTGAGTCGTTGTAATGATTTTGCCTATCACTGTTAGGAGCCTCAGCATGGTACGGTAAATCAACTCGTGGTACCAACAACTAATTGTACAGATTACAAAAGCAACGATATCGAAGAAAACAGCAATGGGGCTGATTTTAAGCAACAAAATTAGTAGATTCAGCAAAAGTTTTGCTAACACTTAGTGGATTAGAAATTGAAATACCCTTGCTAAAAATTAATAGAATTTTTGCTTAATATTAGTGGACTGAAAAAGCTCAAAAAATTTGTACAAAAATTATACTTTAGTTAATTTATTTGCTGAAAATCATAAAAACATATTTTGTGATTCTTTTAAAAATAATTTGCAAATTGTTACAAAATTTAAAAATGTTCATACTCCCGAATTAACCATATGAATTAATGTAATATCTAAAAAAATAGAAATAGTTATATATAACATAAACAAATTATGTTTCAACTACTTACATCAATGGTTGTCTAAATGATGCAAATGCTGCAGATAAATATAGAAACGAAACGAAAAAATAACAAAATATAACATATACATACAGCGAACTCTCAAAAGCGTGAACTAATTTTTGCAAGGGGCGTTCGCGTTTCTGATTTTACTACAGAATTGATCCACTTAGAATAAGTTCTATTCCAAGTACTTCAGAACCAATCATTATGTCGATTATTTAACAAAAAAAATAAATACGCAAAGATTTTGAATATTTTTCTCCTGAAAAGTTCTGAAATTCAAACATACATTTTTAGAAAATTTTTTTAAATATTCAGACACTTGCCTATAGAAAAATATTAATACTTTAAGAAATTTTTCGTATTAGAAAACTTTCTAATAATGAGACTTTTTTAAATAGACCAAATTCAGAATCTAAGACAATTTTTGCATACCCAAATTCATGATCTTAATACGATTTTGATATTTAACAGTTCTTAATTTCTAATGCATTTAATAAAAAAATTACTGCTAGTTCTATTTAAATTTTATTCTATACGTTTTTAAAACAATTTTGATATAAAAAATTCTTAAATTCGGAGACACAGGAAAAGAGTTAAAGAGTTTTTCTGTTCACGTTGGAAAAGGTGTTTACTATATGAACGTAGGTTAAATTATTAATTCGGGAGTTCTTCTAATTACTAAAATATTGAAGAAATAGAAACATTTCTTATAAATAAATGTGTTCACGTTTTGGAATAGTCAATGTAAAAAAAGTGTTCATGTTTCTGGGACGTTCATGTTACTGGATGTTCACGTTTCTGCGAGTCCACTGGACAACCCTTTTTGCAATAAGAAAAACGAAACATAAAAATTTAACTAAGATGTGTGTCTTTGTCTTTCGCTTTAGTCTGTCTAACTGCTGTATATTTGTTTGCAATTTGACCACACTTGATTATTAATCTCTATAAACATTTGGTTTACAAATACACATTTAATCTTTATTAAATTTAAATATTTTATTTTGTCTTTTTTTTTAATAAATAGACAATTACTTTCACAAGCTGGTGACAACGCAAAATTTAAGTTGTTTCAATCCACAGATTTGTTTTATGTCTGACAAACAGATACAAAAATCTTCCATGTTTGATTTTCTTATATGTCTTACTAGAGTTGTACTTTTAAGTATCATTTTCCTAGCCAATACTACATCTTGGCATGCCGCGACATCTAATTCTTTCAGTAATGTGCTAATCAGCACTATTTTTTTAGCAAAATAAATTAGTAAAACATTAGTATAATATTAGCAAAACATTAGTTCAAAACAGTTAAGAGCTGAATAAGTATAACTAAAATTTTAGCTGAAAACATTAGTTTAGCAAATATTTTCTGAAAAATAGTATATCTGATTTACAAGACGTTTTACTAACTTTTCTACTAACTTATTTTTTTGAGTGAAGTGGTCAACCTCCTAGGATACCCTCCACTGTGGATACCCTATACTGTGGATACCCTTCACAGTATTCCAGTTCACAGTGGGGTGGATAACAAATATATTGAAAATAATTCAGCCATTTCTTACTGGCTAATAGAATTGCCATGAGACTTCACACATGCATAACCAAAGTAATTTCAAGCTCACGTTTCAAAGAAGCGCCGACCAGAAAGTTGTGGCTTGCCAATTTTATATTTATCAACCGATTTTCAAAACTGAAACATTTTTGTAATCTGCTTGTAGTTTTGAACAATAAACAAGCTTACTCATGTGACTTATCTCTTAAAGTGCAAAAGCTATACGCATGTTAAAATCAAAACGTTGCATTTTTGCAATAACCTGGTCCGGTTTTTTGCCAATGGAAAAGGCAATTAAGCCCGATTGTAGCAACCGTATTTGTAGCCAAACGAATGGTTCGGTTGCTGCAGTCGAATGAAAAAAAATAGGTCGCAGCAACTGAAACATTCGATTGGCAACAAATACGGTTGCTACTACCGAGTCTGTTTTCTGGGTGTGATATTTTGGGAATTGTGGGATTGCCTTTATCACTGTATCACTTTTTTTTTGCTTTAATAAAAACAATAGCAAACTTTTATTAAATTAATTTTCATAAATTAAATTTCATAACAATGCGTTTATTAATAAATATTCTAATGTAAAATGAAAATTTAACATTTTCACAATTCCGAAAATTTTATCCGATTTGGTTGAAACTTGCCACATAATATTTAAATCGGATTCCATGAAGATATGACAGTTTCTTGGAGAAAATTGGTTAATATTTAGGCATAGTTTACCTACAATGTCATATAAACGGAAATTTGATATGCACTCAAAGGAAAATCTTCATCATATTTATGAAAAACTTCATAAATATGATGAAAAACTTCATTGATTTTCATCCAATGTAACAATTTATCCAATGTAACACTTCACAATTTAAAGAAGTTTCATAGATTTTCATGATATGTTTCATAAATGTTATAAGACGATTTATTAATATGATAAAGCACATCCATACATTTTTATGAAATGAAAAATTTTCTTTGGTAGCGAACAAACACAATAAATGCTACAGCCAACGACGAAACAATTTTTTTAATACATTATTTTTAAAACCCAATATTTTTGCAATTATAAGGCAGAATTTCAAATTTAAATTCAGAAAATATAAATTAAGTTACGAATTTTCATTTGGAATTCAAAACATTAATTAACGTTAATAATTTCCCTTTCCACTAAAATTTATAAAAATTAAATTTATATTCACAAAATTCCATGCAAAATTTTGAACACATTAATTTTAAATAAAAAAATCTATATTACAAATTACATTTTCTTTATTTCAAACGAAAATTCTGAACTTCTATTGGTGATTAAATACTAAATTTCAAATTGAAATTCCGAATTTCAATTGATAGGAAAACAAAAAAGAATATGCTCATACGGTTTAAGAGATTTTTTATGAAATGATGAAGATTTCTGTAATATTTGAAATAAATCTTTATTAAACTCTTCATCATATCTATGAAAACTTCATAAATATGACGAATAATTAATGATAAACGATTTATGAAACAGTTTCGTCAATATGATGAAAGTTTTTTCCCTGAGTGTGCTGTAATTTATAGCAAAAGAAAATTTGTAGGTAAACTATGTCCAAATATTAACAAATTTTCTTCAAATTTGGTACATCTTAACAAATATTACGTGTCAAGTTTCAACCGCACCGGATAAAATTTTCGGATAGCCGAAAATTTTTAAAAAATTTTTATTTTGTGAAAATGTTAAACTTTTTTTTTAATTTTTAATACTAATACATTTTCTGCACAAGTTTTGCGCAATTGACACAAAATTTTAATTGTTTGTATTGAAAAACACGCACTTCAAAAAATACCACAACCTGTATATCTTAATTCAAGTTAGCAAATAAAATTTAAGAGAACACTTAAAAAAGTTGAGCAGGTGAATCCTCGATAGTCAAATAATATTAAAAGTAATTTTTTACTGAAAAACTAAGAAAAATTCAATACTAATATAAAAAATAAGTGCATATATGCAATAAAAATATATGTTTAATACGAAATATGCAAAAAATATGCGTTTATAGCAAAATATGCAAAAATATGCACAGTTTTTAATAAAATAAATTTTTCATTAAATGTTATGCATTGATTTAATGCAAAGTTCCAATGGACGGGTTCCAGTGATACTTCATAGATTTAATGCAGAACTTCATTGATATCATGCAGACAATTCTCTCAGTGTAAGCATTTTTTATATCAAAAATAACGACTTTTGTGTAATTTCAAGTGGTTTCGGATAATTTTTGACTTACGTCTGTATAATAGTAGTAGTCTTTCAGAAAAATATTAACATTACATGTGTTTTTTAAGAAACTTTTAATCTGGAATCAAAAGAGTTTTGCTACCTTTATGACCAAAACGTATGGCATTATTTAGTTATTTACAGGAGAGGTAAAAATCATTATAAATAAAAAACCTACATAAAGCTTAGTATCAACATTTTAAAATTATGCTTAAGAAACAAAGACGCCTTAGATTCTAAGAAAAAAATTCATGGAAACATAGTAGTTTTTAAGTAGTGTAGTTACGGCCTTTTGTAACTGATTTTTCTGAAAACAAAAGGCCGTAACTCCAATACAAAAGTGTATGCAAGAAACAAAACAAAAGTTTAAGATAAAAAAATAATGCTTTTCGGCAGAAAGTTCAAAGTTGTTAGTCAAATTATGTGTTTATCCATTTATTTTAAAATTTTCGATAAAAATTGAGTATTTAAAGAAATTAGAATTAAATTAAATAAAAAAAAAAAACAATATAAGTCATTATATAAAATTCAAAGAACAGCTCTACACGACTTTTGGTTAATGAATACATTAAAATTGCAGGTTGCGGCCTTTTGATTTTCGTTCATAAAATCGGCATTTTTGGACGTAAACGAGTAAAATTTTGTGGGAAGTTGTATTTATGTTAACTACATTGTACTCAATCAAAACGTCAATTTTGAATTTTTTGTTAGTTACGGCCTTTTGGGTTTTAGGTAACGATATGTTCATAGGTATTTGTTAACTCTGTCTCTTCTGATTAAAACAATACATTGTGAATGCTGTGATTGACAAAACTCCACTTAGCCACACTCATCGCTGTATCGACCGTGTCTCAAACTCGACTCATAGAATGATGTATGGTTGTAAGTTTGAAACTCACTACGACACAAAGTAAAAAGTTTTTCATATAGAGAAATTTAACAAATAAAATACTTTGTTCAATTGACACATAAATTAGCCAATGGCTAGTCCTTGGAGGGGACGAAATTTCGGCAGTATGGCATATCCATTGTGTCCGTCCCATGTGTTCAATAAAAATGTTTTCTTCTTCTTCCTCTAAGAACGCAACTAAAGAAAAATGGAAAATTATTTGAACTACTTGTTCAATATAAACTGACATCCTAAAAATCAATCGTTATATAAAATCATCGTTATATAAAATCGGTTTTTAATTACTTTAATCGGCTTTAAGACACTACTGTTTTAATTTAATTACTTATAAGTTTATTAAAAACTTAAAAGTTTCCCACGTCAATCATTAATAAATATATTTGATAAATATATAAAATTTAGCTTGAGGGTGTCAAAAAAAAAAAAAAATTTTAAGCATTAAATTAACCTTTTTAAATAACATATTAACTAAGATAAAACAAATGAATTAAGAGAAAAAACTATAAAAAATGATAGAAATATAAAATAAATACAAGTGTTAAGAAATCATAATAAGAAAACAAGAAAATAACTACAGTGAACGAAATAATTATAAGTTCACCCACAAATATTTGCAACATTTTAAAGTTTTGGCTACCACACAAAAGTACCCAGCAAAACCACACATTACCAAATAATGGCTAAAGTAATGTATAGCCATAGGGCTTCATTCATTACAATACAGCTTACTTCACTGGTGAATTTTGCAGGCGATGAGCTTAAAAGTAATGTGTGGACACATTACCTAATAGGGGGTTAAGTAACTGGTTACTTATATGGCTACCGGGTTCGAAAAAGTAATAGGTCTATAAATAGATTTTCATAAAAAAAAAAAATTATATAAAAAATTATTACAAACATTATTTTAGTTAAATAAATACCGTGGTCTCCCTGGGATTCGAACTTGGGGTATTTTGGTTGGTTGTTAGGCAAGAACTCTACCCACTGAACAATCGTCACATATAATAATAAGTTCCTTAAAATGTAAATTAATTATTGTGCTTCGAGTTTCCGTTCGTGATGTTAAAAATATATACCTTACCCTCAATCTTAAAAAAAAATCACTAAGTAATGTGTCTAAATATTACTTTAAGTTTATATTTCATGCATTATGTAATTTATGATCTGTAAGTCATTATAAAGGGTCCGCCATCTAACGTTTTTTTTTCAACTAGTGCTTATTTCGTGAATGGTAACACTTAGATCATGTCTGATTTGAAAGATAATTAGTTTTATCCTTCCGCTGAACGAATATGGTTGTGTATACGCTTTTACAACGCTGGGAAATATTGCGACATTACTTTGAAAATCATGGTAATGTTGCAGAATGTGTGCGAAAATTGCCATTTTTCTTCGAAAATGAGCAAGGAGTGGCCGTTACAGTCAATGGCGATCGTTATCGGGCCATGTTGAACGAATTTTTGTTCACAAAAATTGAAGAGGAGGATATTGGCAACATTTGGTTTCAACAGGACGGAACAGGAAGCCATTGGTGAAATACAGCTGCACACAATCGATAATGTGCTTAAAAATTGGACCGATCGTGTAGGCTACTGCATGGCCAGCCGAGGCAGCCATTTGAATGAAATTATTTTCCATTATTAACAGGAAGGATTGTACTTTTAAATAAAAAAAGAAATTTGAGAAAATATTCAGTAGTTTTTTTTATAGCATTTTCAAAAAAAAAAAAGTTATTTGGCGGACCCTTTATTATGTTTCGATATAATGCAAAAGGTAATGATATATCATTACAAGGTAATCCGTGGGTACACAATTATTGGTAACTTCATTATTTTATCTTTCGAAATAATGCTGTATGTAAGGAGTTTCCATTAAAAAGTAATGTATTACGTAACACATAATCGGTAACTAATTACTTTTTGTTAGAAAATAATGATGCAGGTAAGGAGGATACAGTAAAAGGTAACGCATTACTTTATCGCACCCATTACAAAAGTTTTGCTGGGTAACAATAATACCATAAAAACCAATAAAATCTACTAAATTTTTGTTAAATTTTTAGTTGTTTACATGAAAACTAAGAGCCATGTAGAGTCGTGAACATTTTTATTATAGCACAACTGAAATTATTTCTAAATTTCAGTAATTCGGGTTTAAAAAAGAAGTGAAATATTTTGTTAAAGTCAGCAACAAAAATTCATAAAAATTGTAATTTGTAAATAAAGAATAGAAAAAATTAAAATTATTCAAGTTCGAGGCCATACTCTATATTTCCTCATTAGGATATTGTCGTAACAAATATTTTATAGAGTTCTTGTTTTCAAATTTATTAATTGACCAGGAATGTGTTGATAAATCTATTTCGGGAATTTTCTAGGTTCCCATCACGTTTTGAAAGAGGTAACAATAATATGCAAAACATCAAACATTCATATAAACTAATTTTCCCACTAAATGAGAACTGATATATGAGCTTGATCAAAACTAAATTGAAAACTTGTTCGTTATGTGCAAGCTCTACCTTTGGTGGATATACAATACATGTTTTTTGTTTTTTTTCCTTTTTATTTTTACACTTGTTTTGTTCTTATTTAAAAACAAATTGTAAAGGGGAAGTAAACTAAGACCGTACTTTGTCTTTTTTACAAGTTTGGTATTCATTTTCATTGCTCAATTAAATTTCGAAAAAAACATAATTTTTATTTTAAATAAAAAAATTATATCAAACTTGAATAAGAATTTTTCCTATTCATGTTTGATATAACCAAAAAATTATCTTGTATTAAAAATTAGTACAAAAACAGTAAATTAGGATATAAAACGCTTTATTCTACTAACTTCTACTAAACACTTTCACTTTACTTATAATTAATAAACAACGCATGCCCAAGTTGTATAGGCCCAGCTCTGATATTTTATAAAGCTTTGTGTGTGTTTTTATTATTAAAAAAGAAAAAAAAAACACATTAAGTTGCATTAAATGATTAATGGATTAATCGCCAGTTTCGTAGATTACCCGACCCGAATAACCGGTTAACAAATTTTACAATTTTTTCGAATAATGCCCTAACCGGTCAACTGCCTTGGTCGAATAATTGGAAACACTAATTAAAATACATTGATACATTTGAAGTAAAAAAGATCAACTTCAAGAGACCATCAAAATTAAATTCAAGCTAAGTTTTCAAACCCCTTCTGAGGTTCTGATCTACTGACAGTCTTTTTTAATTTCAGGATAGTTTCATTCTGGATACAATCGATGAACCCAAATTTTGTTGCACAGTGTAATTTTTAGATTTTTGCTAACGAAATAAATATAAGTTCAGTGATGTTTAACTCATTTTTTTTACCCTTTCTCACTAGCGTATTTTATAAATACTTTGCTGCGCAGCGTTCTTTTCTAAAAAAAAAAAAAAAACAATGTAAAATTAAGTCGTAAGTCGTTGTATTTTAATACAAAAAATAGAAAATTTTGGAAAGTTTAGCACTAAATATATTTTTGAAGGTAGAGACATTTGAGTACCATTTACTAATTTAAATTTATGTTTTAATGATGCAGGAAACAATGTGCTTTTGTGAGACTTTTACCCAAGTCTTTGGATTTTAAAGCTAAGTCTATGACGAAAATATAATCAGCTTGTTGAGTTGCGTTGACAAGGTATTCGAAAAAATAGTGTTTAGTAGACTTAAAGAGTTTGTGGATGAGAATAACCTTATTCATGACTGCCAATATGGTTTTATAGCTCAACACTCTACAACACATCAAGTCAAACGAGTTGTTAACATGATTAACTTTAACAAGAGAAAGAGACACTCAACAGGTGTTCTGTTTTTAGATATAGAAAAAGCTTTCGACTCGATCTGGCATGCAGGACTTGTTTATAAACTTCATAAAATGAAACTTCCTTTATACTCAGTTAAACTAGTTATGATCTTTCTCAGTGATAGGAGCTTCCTTGTAGATATTCATGGTGATCAGTCTAATGAAATGGCTATTCCTTCTGGTGTCCCACAGGGATCCGTGCTATCACCCCTATTATATGCGTTATATATATCAGACTTTAAATCTCTCAGAGACAATGATGTAGCTTTTTATGCGGATGATAGCGCATTTGTAAGCCATGGTAAGGTCTCTAATGCAATTGTTAAACGTTTGCAGATATCACTTACATCAGCACATAAATTCTTCACCAAATGGAAAATGAGGATAAATTAGGATAAATCCCAGGCTATAATCTTCACATTTAATAAATCACCAAAGAGAATTCCAACTCGTCCGTTTTTTATCCAGGGGAAAACTATACGTTTTATGGACTCTATAGGGTTAACACTTGATCGCAAACTTTTATTTAAAGAACATTTGAATATAGTTTGCTCAAAAGCAGTAACGTGTGGTAGGTCTCTGTATCCACTCCTAAATAGGAAGAGCAAATTAAACACAAAAAATAAGCTTCTTTTGTATAAAATGTGCATTAGACCTATTTTAACATATATATGTCCAGTATGGACCACTTAATTGTACAAAAACTCATAAAAAATATTACAAATTATTCAGAATAAAAACTTGAAGATAACATACAATCTTCCTAAAAGTTTTTCTACCGTACATCAAATGTCAAATCAAAAAACCTTAGAGACCCTAATTAGAGAATTGACTCTGGCACACATAAGGAGATTGACTGACAGTGGCTAGCTTATCTATCTAATAGATATGTTGGTGGCTGCCATAGATCTCCTACTTCCCCATTTCTTCATTGTGATACAAAGTATAGGTTTTTTACTATCTTTTTCCTATTAATACGTGTACCAATTTTATTTTATTAGAGAACACATTTTAAATATTACCCTGCGGGAAATGAAGGGTCTATTGACCTAAAGAGACGATTCTGTGATATGTTATTGGGGGGCACGTCACGAAACTGGTGAAACCGAAATTGTGGTGTACCAAAAAGTGTTAATTTGTGTGAAATTACCAATCACATGACTATAGTAATGGTGACAAAACTAGTGACTGCTTGGAACCAGATATATCATGTAACTGGAGAATAAGTAACATAACATCATAGTGCACCTGAGCAACTAGGGCCGTTGCAGTTGAAGTTGTTACTGGTTATTGAACTGGTTCAATTCCTGTTAGCAGTGGATGACAACGTGGCAATTAGTGCCAAAGGATTCAGTCCCATTGACTGCTACAAAGCGGACATAACACTGAAATAAACTTATTTTAAAATCGATTTTTGTTGTGCCATTTTGAAGGTTTTGTGAAGAGGTGCTATGACACACTAGTTTGGTGAAGTACAGTGACTGGTTTTTTATGATCAATTTAGCAATCCGTATATAATATGACACACGGGTAATAACAATTAACAGGTTATTTGCTAATTACTTTTCGTATTACCCGGCGACATGTACTCCCTAGACCTAGTGCAGTGGTAACTTTACAAGCTATTCCATTTAAACTACCCCTGTAACAGCACTCATTGCTATTAATATGTGACTAGATTTCCATCAAAAATCGCTCTCCAGTTCTACAATACGTACAGCTACACCAGTCACGTGATAAATATTTAACACTTGTCCTGTTGCATGTCACATAAATCCCTAAAATGATCTACTTTAGCACTGCCTACTTCTAACTTGTCCCGTAGCTTATTCATTTCAGTTATTCGACACGTCACAAAGTGATCCAAAGGTAGCAATTGCTATCCCCTATGACAAGCCCATGTTAAAACTACCGTCCTTCATAACAGAACCGAAACTAGGACAGGTTCATACACACAAAGTTCTAGTCACGTGACCATACCTGTGACTTGTCCATTTCCAACAGGGTAGCTAAAATTTGCTGTAATATCTTAGATAAAATCTCAAAATTTGTAATGTAAATATAATTAATTTGTAAATACTGATAGTAAAAAAACAAAATAAATATAAATCTGTATCATTGGAATAATATGTTTTTTTTTTTGTTAAATTTAGGACCATACCATATTTCACTTTGCTATTTCTAATTAATTTTAAAGTCCACAAGCTTAAAAAATGTGCCCGATTAAAAAATTATATTCTATTTATTACAAAAGATTATCTATTTTTCACTTTTCGCAATTAGCAATGACAGTATTGGACACACTAAGACCTTGCGTGCTACGGTTCTCAAAAGGAAAATTTTAAAATGTTCCTCCCTTAAGCATTGTCATCTGAGTCAAGTAAAATTTACCGCACGCATTTGGAAGACGCTTTGTGATAAATCTGGACTAAAATTATAATAAAAAAGAATAACCCATACGAAACTTTTCGGATTATGATTAACTTTCATCAACAACGTAGCGTTAAATTCTTAAGGTATGTAAAGTGTCATACCAGAGCACAAATTCTTTTGCATTGATTCTTCCTAATTTGAAAGCAAATATTTATTACTTCTATAAATCATATCATAATAACCATTTCAGTAGCAATGTTTCAAACTTAAGCTGTTTTTTTTTTTGTATTACAAAAATCGATTTATGACTTTTTTTGAATAAAGTGCATATTTTTTTTTTTAAAGAATGCCGCACAACAAAATTGTGCTTAAAATAAATTCAAGGAAGGAAAAGTAAAAAAAAAATCTTATGCCGAAAAACTGAAAAAAAAAAAATCTTTTGCCGAAAAACTAAACTTATATTTATGTCGCTGGCAAACAATGAATAATTTTTAAAAATTATTAAAAACTGCAGCAAATATATTGAAAAGGGTTTGGTATCTTCTGGTATTATTGCTATTTTTAGAAATCATAGATAATTTGGAAAAAATTCACATTTTGATGTGTGAACTTATAATTATTTTGTCGCCTGTAAAAACTAGCATAACAAATTTAAATAATATTGAGTTAAAAAAAAAAAACTAATAACAAATTAACACTTTAGACAGGGAACACAACAACTGAAAATCTAACCTGACTGACACTGACACTTTGAATTGATGTTTTATGTTTCGAAAAATAAGAAACAAATCATTAACATGATGTTAATTTATAACACTACTGCTGCTTTGGAAGCTGAACATAAGGGAAAACGATCATGTTATTTGTTATTTGTAAATTGTAAATGATGATGAAGATGAAATTACAAAAAAAAAAAAAAAAATTGGCTTATGCGCCGGCGCATAAGACAGCAACATTAATGATTGATCTTTAGCGAACCAGGAATATAAAATGGGGAGAGTACGATTGTAAAGGGCCACCTTAGATGAAGTAACTCCTAAATAATGTAGACAAAAACAAATCATTAATCATACTACAGATTTCTTTACATCTCTTTTTCTACTTCTTTGTAGTTGTGTAACAAAAGTATCCAAATGTAAGATTATGATTTGTTATGCTTATTTTGATTTCAAATCAAAGTTTTGAACAGTTTGATTTCTGTGAAGTACAAACATTTTTGAAATTGCTAATAAATACCATAATCCAAATGTACACTGTATTGTCAATAAACATTCTCTACATTCGATTTATATCAATCTATCTTACTGCCCGTTTAAAGTCTATCGCTCGCCAAATGTCACTTGACACTCTCTATCTACATTTAAAATTACATTGAAAACAACGATTATCTGGCAGAAAACGTTTAATTTATTAACTTGTAACTTTTATATCAATTCAATCCTATAAAACCAGTAAACACAAAAAAATAATAATAACAAAACTCTGTAACGAAAATTATAGGCGGTATCTAAATTGAACCAGCTAACAGACAAAAAAAAAAAAACTAATACTTTATGCTCACCGTACTTGTAAAATGTACTACTTATTACAACAGCTGCCAGTATTCACACGTCATTTAATTTCGATTAGTCAAGTGGCATTATACTTATTAACTGACTGACTTCATATAAATACGGCCAGCCAGGCAAGGCAGACACACAGTAAGATATACAATTATATTGGAAATTCATTCAATTGTAATTTCATAAATTTATTGACGTAAATTATAAACTTATATACATATTTCAATTTATAATTTTAACCCTGTCACCACCGAACTTAAACTACTGAAAATCTAAAATATTTTTTTTGCGAATTTGTGACTATCGATTTGCCATACACTAAGAGAATTATTTTTACTTCAGTAATGAATTTCTTTATAGATTTAATGAAAATTGTCACTGGAACTCATCCATTGAAACTTTTCATAGAATCTATGAAACAGGTTTAATTAAAGTCAATGTTTATGAAATGTTTGTAGAGTTAATGATAATTTTCATTAAACAAATGAATCATTGCGACAATGAAGCGTCGTATGAAACAGTTTCATAAAATATTTTAATATTAAAAAGTTCTGAAAATGAAAATAATTCAAGTTCGAGGCCATACTCTATATTTATTTATTAGGATATTGTCCTAACAAATAATCTATAGAGTTTTTTGTTTTCAAATTTATTATTTGACCCTTTCAGGAATGTGTTGATAGATCAATTTCGGGAATTTTCTAGATTCCCATCATCAAAATACGTTTTGAAAGCGGGTGACAATCCCATGCCAAACATCAAACATTCATATAAACTAGTTTACTCACTACATGAGAACTAATATATGAGCTCGAAGTTAAAGATTATTTCCACTGATCAAGAAATAAATTGAAAACTTGTTTGTTATGTGCAAAAGTTCTTTGAATTAATAAAACTCTAAGAATGTCTTTAAAAGTGCATTGGAACTAAGCCAATTAACAACGGCTTGATACGATTTTTTAAACAATTTCGTAGAAGTGTAAAATTAATAAAAGGCTTAAATAAATAATAAATGAATAAATATTTTGAACACTTGACAATAAATCTTAACCCTTTAACCGGCCTAAGCATTTTTTGCAATGAAAGTTATACCTTGTCTTCGGAATGAAAAATGAACAATAAGCTCTTTATCCAAAATTTTTTTTTTGTTGCCTACTTTACACGATTTGTGACAAAATATGTGCAGAGCGAATCTCAAAAACTAATTCATAAAAATTAATCACCCCTATCGTGAATATTTTTTCCCTCGAATTGTTTTTCCTTTTCACTCAATTAAAATCGTGAATAAAAGTTCCCTTGAAATTTGTTCCCTTTGTCTAATCATTCACTCATGAATAGCATAATACAATTTCAGGGAAAATTCACGACACCAATTTTCACTTGAGGGGGAATGAAAATTACAGGGGAACAGACATTTCCCTTATTATTTACGATAGGGGTGAATAAGTAAATTAGTCCTCTCATCAATATGTTGCTACAGTCTAAAAATTACAATTTTTGTTCTTTTACTTAAGATATGGCCATTTTCCGTTTTTCCAAAAAAGAGAAATTTAGCGCAAAAGACACCTTAACTTCAATTGATATTGATCAAACTTAAAGACTTTGCTACTACTACTAAATATATTCTCTATGCCACATTTCATAAAAATCAGTCCATACATTTTCAAGTTAAGACGATGTCCTTTCGAGGTATCCTATTGGAATTCTGTGTGTCTTTGCACCTAAATAAGCGATTTTTCTCAAAACTTAAGCTTCAATTTTACTTTGTGTTTAGTATCGACGGTTTCTAGTCGACATAAATATATTTTGACGATTTTTAAAAATTGTGTTCATTTAACACTACTCCCAAAAAAATATATTTTGTAAACTGGGTTTTCTATCGAAATAGCTTAATTTCTTATTAAAAACCACTGATATGGCTCATTTATGGCCAATATAAAATACAATTCATACTATGTGCTCCACTCGAAAAACAAATAATAAGTTCTTCAGCAAAATTGTATAGTTGCGCCAACTCACAAAATGTGGGAAATAGTGGAAATTAGATTACATATGATTTTCTAACAATTGTGAATTGTTGTGGTGTTTGTCTTAGCTATCTTCTGCAATTACAATTAAATGTAAAATCGACCCCGTGTAATTGAAACTGGTTTTAAGCCACAGCAAAAATCGACCTTACTTTAGAACAATTGGTTAGAGCCTCTGTCTAAGTGTAGTGCGAAGTGCATGTGGCAAAGAAAGCAGGTTCAAGCCACGGTCAGGATTGCATTTAATAAAGAAACATTTCATATAGATGCAATCAAACAATAAAAAACCATAACAAATAATTACAGTATTGTCAAAAAGGATTACTGATGAAGGTTGTGTTACCAGAAACTGCGCAGTCTTATTCAATAAAAAAATTTACAATGTAGTTATGATTTTTAGAAAAGTATGCTTAATCTTCTCTACCACGCCTATCTCAAACAATTGAAAAATATGTGCATATTAATTATAGTATTAATTGCACACTGTCTAAGAAGACGATGAATAAAATTCAAAAATCCCCAATAAAATTGTTTATCGTTGCCTAATTTAGGCGATATGAGCCAAAATATTTTAGGGTGCATTTTGAAAACTAAAGCTATAAAAGAGCAGTTTTAAATAAAAATTTTTTCTCTTACCAATATATAACCACACTCCAAAAAACTATTTTTTTTCTGCTCCTATTTAAGAAGAAATCACGATTTTGGCTTTTTGGAAAAAGCGAAATTAGGCGAAAAAGTGTCTTAACTTCAATTTATATTGTTCAAAATTCAACGCTTTGCTATTAATACTTAATGTCTTCTTTCTGCAAAATTCCATAAAAATCCGTCTATTAGTTTATAAGTTAAGATGATGTCCTTTAGAGGAATCCTGATAAAATCCTGTGAGTCCTTGGACTAAAGTAGGGACTTATTATTAAAGATAAAGCTTCAATCTTACTTATATTTTATTATAAAGAGTTTTTAGTCAACTTAAACTGTTTTTTTAGATTTTTTAAAACTATGTTTCTTCAAAAATAATTATTTTTTTAAATTTTACGAAATTTTTATTTTGAAGCTTTCTTGCTGCCACACCGAGGACGTCACACGAAAAATTTCTCCGCAAAATATTTAGCAAATTTAGTTTTCTATCGGAATATATTAATTTCTAAGTATAAAACGCTCATTTGATGCATTTGTGGTAAATTTTATGAAGACTGCCCTGAGGCAGCCTTATCCGTTAGAGGGTTAAATTGTATGTAAAAACTAAAACCAAATACACACCTTACTTAAATGTAGTTAATACATTTTAACTTCTTAAAATTAAGTGTAATAACTTCTTAAACATTTTCTTTGGCAAGAGTAAAATGTGTAAACCTATAGAATTCTCATTTGGTTTATAGCTCATATTATATAAGTGTTTTAGTTTTGTCAAGTAAAAGTCAAGTAATAAATTTTACATTCCTTCGTTTGTATTAACGAAAATAAAATTACAATTATTGTCGTTAATATCAACTTAAAAGATAGATGAAATTGAGTACTTAACTGATAGGTGGCAACACTTAGCTACAGATTTTCCTGAGAGTATAAACCTTTTGAGAATTATCAATTAATAAATAATATTAGAAATAAAATAAAGCAGACAAGCTAAACATTTTTTTGTTATGTATTTTACATATACGGACTTAGTTTTGCATTCGCACAAGTTCAAGAGTCTTAAAATTGAAGATATATGAACTAAATTATAAGATATTTTTACTATATTTAAGCAAAATGTAAAAAAAATATGGGTCATATGGGTTAATAAATAAATTCAAATACTGGTTACCATCTATTTGTAAAAACATTTTCTTTCAAAAGGGAAAAGGCTTTCATTTCGGACGATCTTCAAAATGTTTATGAGTTTCTATTCCTTTCGGCCTAATGATCTAAATACAGAAAACTCATGTTAGTACCTTGATGTACAACCCTTTCATAAAATTGGACACTAAAACATTTAACTTGTTTGTCAGTTTGAGCTGCCTCATAAATTCATCAAAAATATAAAATGCCTCAGCGTAATTATGTGTGGTAGAAGATAAACGAAGAAAAAAATTGTGGTAATTATTAAATTGCTCTACGTACTACTGCAGTTGTTTGCTGGTTTTCTGCTGCACTTGCAACAAAATGCATAATTGCCACTTATAAAATGCAATTCGTTTCAATACCAAACTCAAAAATAATTCAGTCATACCATTGTAAATATAATTGTGGGTTTAATATCGATTCACAATAAGTTTAAAGAAAGAAACCTAACTTAAATTTGTATGTCGTGTAAGTTGTGTTGATGTGTCTGTTGTTGCCACTTGCCACATTCCTTAAACTTGTGTTGGCATGTGTGTTGTAATGCTCAGTTGAACGCTGCCAAAACATTCAATTGTTGTGGTTTCAATTGTACTTGTCGCTGCTTCCACTGCACTGTGGGCCATCCATTAATTTTGGCCAAAACAAGAACACAGAGCATAAAAGTCTAGATAATACACTCATAATAATCTATGCAAAAAATACAAAATTATTGTCAAAACTACAATAAATTTCGCAAAATATATAAATTTTCGTTTTTTTTTACAAAAAGTTTGGTTGTTTTGACATTTCTTCGTAATTTTACGCATGGATCATTATCAATGTATCTTATAGAAAGGAGTAGGAATCAGAATTTTAAAAATTTTAATGCACAAATCTGTATAAAACATCATATGTATGTAACTCCATTTTTCAGTTATAGGACAATATCTTAAGAGTTTATGAATGATTGCAGACGGTCGCAAAAATCAACACTAACAAAAAAAGTAGTTAGCAAAAACTTTTGCTGAGTCAATAAAATTTTAGTAAGGAGGATGCTTGCAAAAAAATTGCCAATGTCAGCAAAAACTTTTGCTGAAAAGTTTAGCTGATTTTTTAGCAACAAAATTTGTAGATTAAGCAAAAGATTTGCTAACACTTAGTGGATTACAAATTAAAACCCTCATGCTAAAAGTAAACAAAATTTTTGCTGAATATTAGTAGTCTGAAAAAAACTTAAAAAATTTGTAGAAAAATTATACTTTAGTTAATTTATTTGCTGGAAATCATAAACATGTTTGTGATTTTTTAAAAATGATTTTTAATATGTAACAAAATGACGACTTTAAAAATAGAAATACTTTAAAAATGGATATAATTATATATAACATAAACAAAATTATCTACCAACTACTTACATCAATAGTTGTCTAAATGATGCAATCTTTTAAAGGAAGGCAAATGCTGTAGATAATTCCCGAAACGAAACGAAGAAATAACAAAATATGACATATGCAACCCTTTATCTTCAATAAGAAAAAGAAAACATAAAAAACTACCTAAGACATGTGCTTGTCTTTAGCATTATGCTGTCTACATGAATGTATATTTGCTTGCAATTTGACCACACTACATTATTAATTAATCTTTATTGAATTTAAATATTTTATTTTGTATTTTATTGAATTAATAGACAATTACTTTTACAAGCAGGTGGCAACGCAATATTTAAGTTGTTTTAATCCACTAGTTTGTTTTGTGTATGAAAAACAGATACAAAAATCTTCCATGATTGATTTTTTTATATGTCTTACAAGAGTTGTACTATTTAGTATCATTTTCTTCGTCTCTACTACATATTAACATGCCTCGACATCTACTTCATTCTGCGTATGTCTTTCAATCTGGTTGTCGTTTGAACTATTAATGGGCTTACCAGCACAATTTCTTTTAGCAAAATAAATTAGTAAAACATTAGTTAAATATTAGTAAAACATTAATTCAAAACAGTTAAGTGCTGTATAAGTATAACTAGAATGTTACCCGAAAAAGTAATTTTTGCAAAAAAATTTTGCTAAAAACTAGTAACCTGATTTACAAGAGGTTTTACTAACTTTTCTACTAAGGTCATCTTACGGAACGCATTGGCTTTAACATTTTTAAATATCTCTTGTAGATTTTTGAAGATTGATTTCGAATTTTGAGGATCCGAGTAAAATTAATATTATACCATCTTATATAATGTGATCCAGTTTTGTAAAATTTTGTAGAGATATAGTATGACATCATGTATAGTAATTCTAACATTTTACTTGCGACTGTAATTTTTAGTAAAATGGCATATTGATTGTATCTTACAAAATGTTACACCATACGTTATTAGACGGCCAATTATATAATTGGATTATCGCAGAATTAAATAAATATATGGGATTAAACAAAAATTTATTTGCCCATGTAAAAAAAAATAATGTTTTAAGTAGTGGAAAAGTAACGTTTTTGGTTTGAAATACATAACATCTCAATTTTAATAAGTTTGTTCGATAACATGAAAATTTGTACAAATTCGTTGAAATTTGTACAAGTGTTTACTGGAAGGTTTTCATTTACACAAATACCCAGTTAGAAACTAGAAAAATGAGAAAGAGTGCACATTTTTTCACTTAACCAATGAAGCTTTCTTCACAATGTGAATGAAAAAATTTCTTAAACTTTTTTTTTTTTATTATTTATTTATTTAAGTCTACGGGACAAATCCCTACAGACAATTTTCTTGAATATAATAAATTACAATAGTGTTTAAAATCTACGTATTTAGAAACAATATTATATTGCGTTTAATTACGTTAATATTTGTGGAAAAAGCTATAAAATTTATTAAAGTCGTCGCATAATCTTCTAAATGGATCAGCATTAGCATAGTTTACGCGATAGTAATCAATAATATATTGGACTGAAGTAACGTGTTGGACGTAGAGGAACGTTAAATGTAAGATTGTTCACCAAAAATTCAGGAGCAAACGTCGCCATTTATCAGCTTGATTAAGAATGTTACATTTAGCATTTTTCTGCGGCTAATTAATGAATTTAATTTAATTTGAGCTAACCTTGATTTATATAAAGGAAGATTAGTAGGATCAGGAAAACGATTTTGTAAGCAAAAAATTAAAAATTGTTTTTGAACAGACTCAATAAGATTACTGTTAACGTCGTAATACGGATCCCAGACAACGCAGCAGTATTCCAAAATTGAACTAACAAGACACGTATACAATTGTTTTGTAATGCTTGTATCAGTAAATTCTTTAGCCCAACGTTTAATAAAGGCAAGTACCCCACGAGCTTTATTAGATGTCATAGTAATATGTTGAGTAAATGTCAGTTTTGTGTCCAGTAAAACACCGAGATCGAGAAAAACATTTACGAACTCCAAGAAAATATTGACCAAGATCTCCAGAATTTCTAGAAAAACGCATGTACTTGCATTTACTTAAATTCAAATCCAATATATTTAGATTGCACCAAACGAAGAAACTGTTTAAATCACGTTGAAGGTAAGCTTGATCACCAGAATCTTTATAGCTAAGGAAGATTTTAAAGTCGTCAGCATACACAAGCACGTTAGAAAATTTAATTATAGATGGAACATCATGAAAAAGCTTCATAACTTTTTCATTAGGCTTATGCAATTTTTAATAAGTAATAAGTAATATGAAATTTTTCAATTTTTAAATTTTATAAAAATCTGCATTAATTTAATGAAAGTTGAAATGAAAGAGTTCCAGTGACAATTCATAGATATAATTATATCTATGACTTGTCGCTGGACTGCATTATAATGCAAAATTCATTGATATCATGCAGATAATTTTCTCAGTGAAAAGTGCCAGTTTGATGTCCAATGAACTTACAAGTGCTTACTGATTAAATTGTGTGCCTTTATTTATGGCACCTGTAGTTTTAAATTTCAACACAATTACAGTCCGAAAAAATTAAAATTTGTTAAAAATCGTCAAATTTTATGGAAAAATCGTCAAAATCGTCATTTTGAGAATGAGAAATCGTCATTTCAAAAAATTCTTATATTTAATAAAAAAGAGGGGAAGTTTACTCACAACCTCATTCTTATAGATGTATTTGTAATTACTTCACCAGTTTGATGTTCTTTATTCACTGCCAAGTCTTAAAACAGCCATTTCGCGGAATAGAAGTTAAAACTTATCCAATTTTAAAACCAGCAATATTCTATGACAAAATGTTATTTTTAAAATTTTTGTCCCGATATTTAGTTTCATAAAATTTTGGCATACAAAAAATTGCATATAAGAAAAATATTGATTAAGAAAGGATTAAAAACGTGTTTTTTGGAGCTTGATGATGTAAAATATTGAAAAATTAACATTTTTGGATTTTTTTCCCTAAAACATATAAAAAAATCTCGTTGATTTTCTTTTTTTTTTTATAAATAAAATTAAAATAATATTTCAAATTGAAGAAATTTATATTTATTTGATTATTAAATAGTAAAATTAATAATTTTTGTTCAATTTGAGATCATTTTATTACATTTGTTAATTCTTTAAATGAAAGGAACCGTGATAAAACTGTTTCTGTAAATTATAAAAATAAAAATCTGCAAAATTTGATAAAACTTGGAAATTTTTAAAAATTGTCATTTTCCAAACAACTACTTTCGTAAAATCAGCAATCGTCATTTTATCATATTTTACATTATAAGTTGTCAAAATGGATACAAATTATCAAAGTTGTTAGCGCTGAGCAGACATGAGACGTTATTGCAGGGCTTTTCACATAACCTGCATTTGATTTTTGATAAACTTTTTGTTTTTAAATATGTTAATATTTAATGTTTTTTACAAAAAAAGTACCAGAAGAAGTACAGAGTCTAAAAAAAATTTCTTTTGCATACTTCTTTAGGTGTTATGCAGAAAAAAGTACAATTGGAAAAAAGCACGCGTACCGCAGAAAACAGTACGTCTGGCAAGCCTAGTTTGACATAAAAATGTTTGGTTGTTAAGCATATAAAATTCTAATTAACGTTGAACGTTAAATTTTAATTCGGCTCTTAACAATCGGACCATAATATCTAGCCCCGTGTATTCAATTTAAACTAAATTATTTTCACTGGCTTGAATTTGAACCGTATCAAAGCACAGTGGGATATATCACAAAATTTTAAGAAATAATTCGCTTATTGCATACTTAGTAGCCAGATTGAAATTACATTTGGAACATGCATAAGTGTATTGAGCTACGGTTTTGGTTTTTAACCTTCCAGACCGTACGGGGGCAACAATGTGACCACCCAAACTAAGGAGCTGTTTGCATATAACATTTTGAGTGCTCGCCAATTTTTAGTTTCTCATCGAATTTAAAAAAATTAACATATTTGTAATCGGGTAGTAGAGATTAATAAAAAATGTGCGTACATTCGTGGGTTATCTTTAAAAGTTCCCGATATATTCCTATTTGAAAATGTGAAATTACACTCAGGTCCAGTTTTTTGCGAATAGCGGAACGAAATCGGGGCCAGTTTCTTTTCTAAAATATTAGTTATTTAACTAAAATACTTCTAAGAAAAAATTAATGCAATTAATTACACTCAAAAACTACATTCGTTTAAAGTAGGAATTATAAACAAAATCAAATTGTTGCAATTTTTTCCCCTAAAAGCATCATTAGTCTTTTAGCTCCAGATAATTTTTTTCTTTCAGAACATATAAAGTGTGCATACAAATTTGCAAGGTCTTTTTATATAAATGCCAGTTGTGTTAAATTTTTTTTTTGATTTCTATATGCTTTTCACCCCAGCCTCTTCTAAAACTGCCACAGTTTAAAGGCAAATATCAATTTTAGCCCACTGTTAAAAATTTTGCACGGCTCCAATTAGGTACCGGAAGCGGTTGTATATACCCTAACATATACCTAACTAACTTATTGGGTACGTCTCTTCCAACCATCACTTTAAATGTAGACATGGCAGTAAAAAACTTGTTTGATTGCTTACAGCAAATCACATTGTTAAATACAGGCACGTAGCTAGGAATTTGTTTTGGGGGGGGGGGGGGGGGGGGGTGGCTTTTCGATTTTTTTATTTTGATTATATATTTTTTTTTTTTGCACACTAGAGTAACAGCTTTTTTTTTTTTTTTTGTTTGCTAAATTTTTACCTACACGTAATGGGCAATCATGTATAAAGTGCATTTCCTTAAAATGCATTTTTTCATTTTTTTACTTATTGTGTTCATTATTTTGCGAATTTTGATGTCTATATCGCGAAACAACGCTTTAATTCTGTTTGATCACAATCCGCGAAACACGTCAAATTTGAAAAACGTTTGTGTACTTTAAGTTGGATATGCATCGTTATTGTCTAATTACGTTAAATTTTTAGCTAAATATTAAAGTTTAGTTTAATTAAATAAAAAAAGTATTATGCGGAAAACGTTTTGAAAACCGCGAAAAATAAAATTGCGTTACTTTATATTTTTATGTGCTAATATACGTCTAGGGTAGCTAAAACTTGATAAATGTAAAAAAAAGTAAAAAAGTTTCAACTTCTAATAACCCGATTAAAATTAATATGATGCTTTATATGATCATACGAAATTTAATATGAGTCTTAATACAGTTTTATCCAAGAAATGGGCATAATAATTAAATAACATCCGAATAATGACGCGATACGATTTAATACGATTTTATATAACGGTTTAAATTTATATCTGAACTGATACTGATATATACAAAATAAACTATAGTTGTATCCGGTTTTTGATTTTAAAACGTCATGAAAATCTGAAATATCTATTAATCCTTTTAGACTTCAGCCACTTGCAAAAGGTTTACAACTTTATAATTTGTAACAAATTCCATAGCATTTGGAAATTTTATTATATTCAAAAATAAAAAATAATATAATGAAAATGAAGATTTTGTGGAATTTATTAACTTACACCATTGAAAAACACGAAAAAAACGTTGTAACTAAACTTAGAGTTTTAGATTAAAAAAAATCTTAGACTAAATTAAGAACTCACAATGTTACAAATGAAACAAATTCTTTTTTTAGGGTTAAGAACCAGAAAGAAATCAATTCAAAAGACAAAAATTGGGGTAAATTTTGTGTATAAAATTATACACAAAATGATGCAATTAATTGTACTATTGTATTGATGTAATACATATTTACATCCAAAATATAATTGACAAATTTTCTAGTGTGACTCTGCATGGAGTAATATACAATTTTATCTAAAATAAAATTGTGTTTTTTAAAATATGATATAATATCAAAATATATATTATTTTGCAATGTCTAGGTATATAAATATAACGTAATTATTAATTGGATTTGTTTTAGCGTATTTTAAATGCAATATACAATTATACGCAACTATATATGACATCATATTAAATTTTTTCAACGAAATTAATTTTATATACGGATTGATATAATTATGTCCAGTTAAATGCACTGGCAGACAAAACGTTATAAGTGCATATAAATAAATGTATTATTTTATGCAAACGTTTTAACTCGGGAAATTAAAGATTTATAACCGTCCAAAAAAACAATTTAAAGCAAATATCCTATAATTTGCCTGACACTTATAAGGAAGCATTTCCGATGGGTTCCCTTTGAAATTAATGAAATTCGGATAGGTGATAAAGCATCAAAAATATATAAAAAACGTATCTATTTTTAAAATTGGTGGTGAAATTTAACACATCTTTGTATGAAAATATGTTTAAAGTTTAGGAAATTTAGACTTATTTAAAAACAGCGTTAAAATGCTCGAGAAAACACACATTTTGAAAACCATTTTGACACTATGTCGTGGACCCCGGCTGCCACATATTTGAATTATTTTAACAAATTATTCACAATTTTTTTCCCCTTTTTCATATATCCGACTTCATGTCTTGTGTTAAAAAAAATCGGAAATTTTTACAAGCAAGCGTGATTGTTGTCTGAAAGAAATAATATTTAAACTAAATTATATATTTCGAATTCACTTTGATTTATATTTTGGACAATTTCAAACGCTTTTCAATTTGTCTTTAATTAATTTTTTAAATAAAAACCCTTTAAAATTTCTAAAAAAAAATCAAAGTTTGAGGCTTAAATTTGTTTCAAAAAATTAAAAAAATATGGTCTCTGTGTGTGGAATACGAGTCGCTTTAATGGATTTTGGGATATCGTAATATATATCGTAAAAAAATACTGAAAACTATGTTACCAGATGCGTGCGTAGCAAACCAAATTTAAATAAAAAGATTGCACTGTAAGTAAAGTAACGACTTTACGGCACAAGTAAACTTAATTTTGAGTCTTAGTGGTATCTAAATTTTAAAAGATTATGTCAAAATACACAGAAAAAATCATTGTCAAAAAATTTCAATTAAACTTTCGTTCGATTTCAAACTTACTTTCAATTAACTGTTTAATTGAAAATGAATTTGGTAAAAAAAAATTTCAGTTTTTATAACGTATAATAACAACATTGAAACAAATGCAAAAATTTTAAAAAAGTTGCCAAAATTAAAAAAAATCGTTTAAAGTTGAAAATTCGCGTTTCTTTAATTTTGGTGATTTTTTTTAAATTTTTTTTCAAATTTTGGTGTTTATTTTGGGTGTTTTTAAATTTCTGCAATTTTGGGGATTGTTTTTTTAAATTTTTGGCTTTTTTTTTGCAAATTTTGCGATTTTTTCAAATGGTCTCGATTTTTTTTAAATTTTGGCGTTTTTTTTACAATTTTGGTGATTTTTTTAAAATTTTGTAATTTTTCCCAATAGTAAACAATATTCAATTTCATTTTTAATAGATGTGAATAAAACTATATGTAATTGAAAGTAATATTAATTAAATAGATACAAATTCTTTTAGTTGTTACTACAACTGCATCAACATGACCGAATTCAGTTAAACTTTTGCTGAATCAACAAATATTTTAATTAAAACTCAATTTTAGTTTTTCTGTGTAGACATTATTAATTTTTAGTTTGCATAGTCTCAAACAATTATTTGATTATATTTTAAGTCAAAGACTTCGAAATCTCTAATGAAATGATTTCATTTATTGCTTTTTGTCGAAAATCAACTCTAACAATGATAGCCGCCCATTTGCAGGCGATGTTTTCTAACGAAATTTTAAGATTCGAATCATATAAAACTATTTCCTATTTGATCCAAGTCAAAAATAAATATTTTCATATTAAATTTATTAATAACATTATTACTTTGTAGTAAGTTTTTAAATTTGTCAAATCATTTCGGGGGGGCTCTAGCCCCCAAGCCCCCCCCCCCTAGCTACGTGCCTGGTTAAATATATATTTAAGTCCAAACAATTATTGGATTATGTCTCGAAATAAATATTTTATTGAATAGTGAAAATTTACATTTTAACAAACACTAAAATTTGTACCTTCCTATTAAGATTTGCCACGTTTTTGTTCCACCAAAAGTGCTAATTGGGATTCTTTTTAAAAATGTCGTAATCCACATTTAATTTCTTTTCCAACAATACTAAATACTTATATGGCATGTATATAACTCCTTTACAGAAAATCTTCAAAAATTACTTCTTATTCAAATATTTCTTATTATGAGTCTTTGTTTTCAATCTTGATTCATTGAAGACAGTTTCAAAATGCTTACAAACACTCATAAGAAGAATTTCATATCAATACCGATATGCATTGAACCCCACCCTATCAGATTTTGATGAAACTTTGCATACAGCTACATTTTACTATACAAACACAACCTAATTTTTAGAAATTGCATTTTTGAGAATATTATATATTCTCAAAAAACTGAACCTGAGTTGGGCTAAATTTGGAATTTCACATTTTCATATTGGAAACTCACGGGAACTAATTGAGATAACCCAACATTTAAGCATGTTTATTGTTACTCTTTAATAGCAGATTACAAATATGTTAATTGAATTGAAAATCGAATTAGAAAAAAAGAAATGGCAAGCACTCAAAATTTTATATGCAAAAAGTTTACTAATTTGGGTTGTCATATTACCGCCCAAGGGGTGGTTTGGAAGGTTTAAAATGAAAACTTAATCTCGAAATGATGTCACTTATGCCTGTTCTAAACTTCATTACAATCGGACCACTAAGTAAGAAATAGCCGAATTATTTCCAAAAATTTTGTGATATATCCCACTGTGCAATGTAGTATATCAAACTCAATTTAATATAATCGATTTATTTACAATACGATCCACCATTTTTCTAATCAAATTATAATTCAATTAGTAATTCATTTGATACATTTCTTTGTTGCATCATACTCATTTTTTTAAATGGTCATTTTTTGGGGAAAATTGCAATTTTGTACCTTCTTTTGATAATTATGTAAGTATTATAAATTTTTATTTTTAATTTATAACCTCTATTATTACTTGTTAATGATTTTGGTTAAAAATTCTTTAATTTACAAAGTTTTTTTTTTTGCATATTTAAAAAATAAAAAAAAATGTCACAAAAATATGAAATTTTGAATTTTTGAATTTTACCTCTCGCCAAATAAAAACAGTTAGTCCCGACGTTAGTTAGAATATTTTACTCACAAGATATTCAATATTCCTAGACTTTGAATACATAAACATAATTTGCCTGCACTTGGAATGTACTTTTGACCAAAAAAATGGATATCCTGACCCACTGTGCAATATCATAAGTTGTTTGTTGCTTTCCTCACTGGTATATTGTTATGACATTTGTGTAATTTATCATTTTGCACCTTTTTGGTATTCGATCAATTTATTTATTTTTTGTTAAAAAGTTATTTAAACACATTCAGTTGTTGAACATGCAATGATCTCGACTGAACATTGAATTGAAAAGCTATATTCATATTTGAAGAAGGGTTTTATAATTGTATTGTTAATGGAAGGTACGTAGCAATAGTAGTTTCTTTGTATTTAAACGTAATTGTAAGATAATTACAATTGAAAATGTGAAATATTTTCTATAGCAATCCACTTTGATATTCGGAAGTTGCCACTATATTGAAGTTATCTATGTTAGAACTGGTTCCAGTTGTTTCGATTTCACTAAAGTTTTTGTATAACCCTTTTTATTAAACCAATGCGTAAAGTAGGGTTAGGCTAGGTTTCATAAATTTTTGGAAATAATTCGGATATTCCTTCCCTAGTGGTTCGATTGCAATGAAATTTGTAACTGGTATAAGCGGCGTGTAATATTGAGATCAAGTTTTGATGTTGGACCTTCCAGACCCCCGGGAGTTGCAATATGATCCCCCAAAGTAGGAAACTTTTTGTATAACATGTATCCGATTTTAAAAAATAATCATATTTGTAATCCGCTAGTAGAGACAGACACACATAAAACATCCTGTGGGTTATCTAGTTCCCGAGATAATGTGAAATTTGATCCGACTCAGGTCTAGTTTTTTGCGAAAACTGCAAGAAATCGGAGCCAATTTTTTGTTTAAAAGTACTGCCCAGCAAAGCTTCGGTAATAGGTTAGTATTAGAGAACATATTATTACGTAATAGACCCTTTCTGTTGGTATTGCCGACTGCCGATTAGTAACACAAATTCACATGTTCAAATTTTTTTATGGTATAACTAGTTCGTTTCTTTATTTTTTTACTACAAATTTTTAAAATTTTCTTTATCTGTAAGTGAGGAGTAACCTGCTACCGAGGTAAGTAGTTACCTCGGTGGACATGCCCTTGTTAAAATCATATGGTTTGTAATAGAAAAGTAACAGGTTTACCTCTTTATTACAAAAAGTTTATTTTTCCACCGATAACTTATAAAAAAAAGTTTTCTAATCTTCCTCTAAAAAAATTATGTTGAGATTAGAGAAATAAATAAAAATCTAAAAATAGAATATTTGAGTTTGTTAGTGCTGTCACTTTTGAGTATAAAATTCAATAACAGAAAAGCTAATAGGAAAAAAAAAACTGCAATTTAGTTGCATTACATTCGAGGCCATACTTGGGTGTGATCGCTAAACGGTTGCGACTTGCTATTGTTACGTCTGTAATGTAAGAAGGGCGCAGGTTTGATTCTTACAGCCGCATTTATCATATAGAGACAATCTGACAATTCTAAGACACAAATAATAATACAATTTAAATGGAAACTCACTAATGACTCCTGCCCATAAAAAAGGCAAAAACTAGTCTAGTCTGATTTAAAAATTAATAGTGTTTATAATTTTTAGATAAAAACGTTTATTCTTCTTCTTAAGCTCAACTTTTCTAAAATAAAATTTTTTAATCTTAATTTAATACCCAATATAAAAAAATTTAATTTTCAAAAAAAAGCTTATCACTTTTATAGCTGCATTCGCTTAAAGTACTAATTTAAAAAAGATTAAATAGTACTTCAGGGTTAAATTCTCCTAATTTTAAAATTTTTGTATGTAATTTTGAAACAAATCCTCTATTAAATTACGTTCCACACGGCTTTTATTTCAATTTAGTAAATTTAGAATTTAAAAGCTAAAATTGTTAAGATCTACAACAGAATTTTTATTTCAGAATCTATATTAATTTGTGTGTTTATTATAAGCGTGAAAATTTGTATGAAAACTCGTAAAAGGGTCAAAAAACTAGTTCGGTATGTAAAAAGTATAAATGGTGTCCGTTATAACCGTATTACTTTGTATGTAAAAAAATCGTTCGTTATAAAAAGTTCGTTATAATCGAACTCCACTCCACTATAATAACATATAGTATAATATACACAAAAATTATTTCATTTAGGTTAAAACGATATCTTGACCTATTCAAAGTTATATGCCAATATATGTCGTTACATACCAAAAATATGTAGATCTTCTTTTATATAAAACTATATATTGATTTGTTATATGTTAAATTTTAAATTTTTCCTATTTTTTCTCAAAAAGCACCAACAAAATTTTGCCTCCACATAAATATATTCTTTCTAAACATGTAAAGTATGCATACTATGAGTATTTCATGCTAAAGCGAGCTGTGTTAAAAAATCTTTGATTCGTATACACCCCCAGCCGATTCTTTTAACCTACTGTTCCAAAATTTGGACACCTACAATTAGGTAGCGGGGGCTGTTTTAGATACATCCAATCCCCACTTTAAATGTAAAAATCCCAGCAAAACCACTCATAACCAAATAATGGGTAAAATAAAGAATACACAATACAATACACCTTACTTCACTCATGAATTTAACAGGCGATGTGCCAAAAAGAAATGGGTAGGCTTATTATCTAGTAGAAGCTAGTTACTTCTGTGGTTACCAGGTTGAGATAAGTAATGTGTATATTAATAGATTTTCATAAAAAAAATTTATAAAAAAAAATATTACAAATATTTTTTTTAAATAAATGTTCTCGCTAAGATTCGAACCTGGGGTCCTTTTTTGTTAGGCGAGCACTCTACCAACTGAGCTATTGTCACATGTGCTACTAATAAACAAATTATTATGAGTCTAAAAATCGATTTCGAGAAAAATGATGTATCATTACATTTTGTCTGGAAGTAATAAGATATAATAATAATTGTTCACTAATTATTTTTTGTATGGGAGTAATGCATCATCATTATGCAGTCTTATTGGTAACCCATTATATTATTATTTACAGTAATGCAGAAGGTAACAAGAACTCAATATTCAATAGTGTATGCTGGGTTGTTGACGTTAAAGTAAATCCAAGTCCAAAAAATCATTGGATTATGTCTATTAATTAATATTTTATTGAATAGTGAAAATTTATATTTCAGCAAAAGATGCAATTTTTACATTCATTATCATTTTCTAAGTTTATGTTCTACCAACAGTGCACAGAGCGAATTTTCTTTTACTAGTTTTTATAAAATTTTTCACTCAACTAATGAAACTTTCTTCACAAAATGAATAAAAAATTTATTAAACTTCATGAAAAACTTCATAATTTTTATGAATTTAATTTTAATGGAACTTATTCATAAAGTGGATGAAATCTTTAATAAATTACATTACATTTTTCATAAAGTTTATGAAAAGTTACATTTATATAATTAAAATCTTTAATGGCCGAGTTCTAGTGACACATAGATCTAACGCAAAAATTCATTGATATCATGCAAACAATTCTCTCAGTGTGCTAAATGAATTTCTCTCACAGCGCCAAACTCTTATATGGTATGTTTACAACTATACAGTAGAAAATCTTATCTTATCTATTAATCGGATAAGAAAAAAAAATCCCGAGAGCTAATTATGTTTTGTACAAAAAAGTGCCCTACTTTGGGTATGTATTGCCTCCCTGGGGGGCATTTGAGGTACAAAGTTCAAACGTAAGCACGATATTTAATTGCAGTCATCACTAACAATGAAAAGGAAATGAAATCTCCACATATCATACCGGCTACGGTTAAATTTATGGAGAATTTTAAAAAATTATAAAAAAATTGTTAATGAAAGGGTGCTTACGAAAAAATTGCTAATGTCAGCAAAATGTTTTACTACAAATTATTTTTACCAACAAAACTAGTAGATTCAGCAAAACTTTGGCTACCACTCAGTTGATTCAAAATTGAAAAATTCTTGCTAAAAGTTAATAAAATTGTTGCTGAATATTAATAGACTAAAAAAAAATCCAAAAATTTGTAGAAAAATTATGCTGTAGTTAATTTGTTTATTGAAAATCTTAAAAATTTTCTGATATTCTTTTAAAAATAATTTACAGTACGGTATAAAATATAAAAATGTTCATAATTTCACATTGACGACACGAATTAATTTTAATATCTCAAAATATATAGAAATAATTATATATAAAACCAAATTATCTTCCAGCTACTTACATCAATGGTTGTATAAATGTTGGCATCTTTCTAGAAACGATCTTAAAAACCTAAAACCATCCAGATTTTTTCATAAAATCCGCAAAATAGATTAGAGACGCAAATAAGCCAACAGTCCACTAGGATATCCCAAATATTAAAAAAAAGTTTACTACTTGTTTAAAACTAAATCTTGATGGCTACTTTCGACTAACAAACATCCTTCATATTTCCCTTTAGATCGTTTAAACTATTTTGAGTATTCAACAGAACTTGCAAATTTTATCTTTCTCAAAATTTGTATTATAATTTTTGAAATTGTCAGCTATATATTTCACTTTATATTTCACGACATGTTTTTTTATAAACCAATTAAGGCCATTTAGCGAAATGATAACATTTGGAAACACCAGGTGTGGCAAGACTTTTTCGTTAAGTGCCACATATAAAATTTAACTTAATACCTGTTAAATTTTACATATGAACTGGGTCTGGCAAAACTAGTGGTGTTGGTAATGGTTAATTTTCTATATAAATAATTAAAATAATTAAAACGTTTACATATAATCATGCATTATTTTTTATAAATATATATGTTATTATATGCTTTTATATGTAAATATATATGTTTATGTATGTTTATATATGTTTATATATAAAATATTTTTCCTCTAAATTTTTTAGTACGATGTCACATATAATTAATTCATATTACATACAAGCCAATATATATATACAATTATATATGGTTGACCTTATAATATATAAATAAATATGTTATTAGATATAACACAAATCAAAATTATATACAGTAGAGCACGGTTGGTTATAAGTACGCTGCATAGTTAGGTAAATTTTTTCAAAAAAAATTATTAAAATACCGGTGGTTTTTCTTAACAATGCAGTACTATCGTCTATTCAACTTACGCCATTAATATCGTTGGGTGTAATCCACCCCTACTTATTAGTATCTGTCATTCATATCAGTTAAATTCAATTAAGCAAATAATATTTTTTTTTTTTTTTCAATAACGAACTCCAAAATACAGGAAAAAAATTGAATTCTATAAGTTTGACAATTCATATTTTAAATAATATTTTGTTAATGTACATCTCTCTTGAGAAAAACAAAAAATCAGCCTTATGTTTGGATTCCACCCAGACGATAGTACTGCAGGCTTAAATTCTCCTAATTTTAAAATTTTGTATGTAATTCTGAAACAACTCTTCTATTAAATTACGTTCCACGCGGTTTTTATTTCAATTTAGTAAATTTGTAACTTAAAAGCTAAAATTGTTAAGATCTACAGCAGAATTTTCATTTTAGAATCTCGATTTATTTATGTGTTTTTATAAGCGTGAAAATTTGTATGAAAACTCGTAAAGGGGTCGAAAAAATTAGTTCGGTATATAAAAAGTATAAACGGTGTTGGTTATAACCGTATTATTTTGTATGAAGTATGTTAGCAAATGCCAAAAAAATCGTTCGTTATAAAAAGTTCGCAATAATCGAACTCGACTGTATAATAACATATAGTGTTATATTCAAATATATTTCGGCTAAAACGATATATTGACCTATTCAAAGTTATATGCAAATATATGTCGTTACACACCAAAAAAATGTAGATCTTCTTTTATATAAAACTATATATTGCCGCAATTTAAAGTCTGATTTGTTACATGTTTTAAATTGAAATACGTAGAGGACAAAGAAATGAAAATTTTAAAAATATATTTCCAAAACTACACTCAGTATTTTCAAACTTTTGAGCCGAATTTTGTACAACAATTCAGAAATATACAACCGATCAATAAAGTTATGGCTCAAATATAAAATAGGATCTCATTTGAAATAGATCGATATTTATTCTTGCCCAAGTTTATCTCAAAATTGGGGTATACAGTAATATCGGATTAGATCGCAATAATATTACTGGATTAAATTAGATCGAAATTGATCTTATAATTGGGTTATCCAATAATATCTAATTTAAGATCCAGATACATCCCAAATATCCCATGGGTTTAGTTCAGATCTCATTAGATCTAAGTCGATCCAAAAAGATAATTCATTTTTTGGTGGATCGAATAAAATATTTTGAAATTAAGAGAATCCCATGACGTATATAAATTTAAATAAAACAAAATTTTATTTCCGAAAAATAATTGAAACTTCTGTAGCATATATAATTATGCATGGGCATTAGGGTGGCGCTTAACAAAAAAAAAAGTGTTAAATCTTAAGGTCTCACCCCCCAGAAATATGCGAATGGTCAAAAAAGTGATAAATACAAAGTTTTGGGCCAATCGAGAAATGTTTAGAGGTCGCTCAAAGCGATTGAAAATTGCAAATGCGTTTATATGGGGAAAAAATTACTTTTTTCGAGACTTATGTAAATTTTTCAATTATGGGAAAAATTTTTATTCTACATGTTAAATTATTTGATATAAAGAGATAATTATCTATTCAAAAAGGTATACAAATTCAAATTGGGTTAAGAACCAGCCCAGTAATAAATAATGCCCCAGACCAAAAAAGGTTAAATTATTACTTCATTGAGAAATTCGACCACACGTCATAAATATTTTTGAAATCGATTACTAAGTTATAATTTTTTTACTTAAAAGACTCAAGGCTATGAGATATGGAACAAAATTTTTTTTAAAACCTGTCGAAAGATGACGTCATACGCGGACAAAATTTTTGGGACGATTTTGAAATCTCTAATTTTAAATTTCAAAATTTTTCTTCAACGAAACTGAAAAAATTGAGGTTTGGTGTCCATTAGCTTGTTTAGAACACCTTAGAGAATGAAAATAAAAAAATTTAAAAATATCCACTGGCACACTTGGGTAGGGCAAACGATTTGATTTTTGCGGATTTCGAGGAAATTGCGTTTTTTGGTGATAACACGGCTTATTTGCTGTCATAAAATATTTAAAATTAAAAATTAGCTACTTCGAAAATGTTAGTTGTTTTCTTTTATCATCGCTACCCAAGGTTGACAAAAAAAATTTTGGACATCATTAACCCATGTGGACCTGGTGCCCAAAATGACCCCAGATTTTTTTTTTTTTTTTAATTTACAAAAGAAGTCAATTTTTTTGCTTACTACCAATTAATTTTAGGAAATCTGATTTGAAATATTATAACATAATGTTTGAAGTTACTATGGTAAATTTTTTGGACGAAATAATTAACGTTAACCCTTACCTTGTCGATTCGATTTTGCGGATTTCGAGGAAAATGTTGTTTTTTGTCATGACAAGCCTCATTAGTTAAATAAAATATTAAAAATAGAATATTATATTTCTATAGTTACTATAGTAACATTTTTGGATAAAATAACCAACGTTAACCCTTACCTTGCCGCATTGAGATTAAAGGAGATACTTCGGAATTTTATGTATATTTAAAAAGAAAATATTTAAATTAAGGCCAAAAACTTATGGAATAATAACTAAAACTGATTATTGGTTTATAATAAACTAAATTGTAAAATAGCAAAAAAATAATCGAACCAAAATGCATAATATTTTTAATATCATTATAAAAAAGGTAAACATTTAGATTTTCATGTTAAAATAAATTTCTTTTACAAAAATCTCAGTTTAACGTTGAAACACTAGCCGTTTTACTTATTTGTCTACCAGTTTTTTTTTGTGAGTGTAATTCGCTTAATTTTTATTTTTTTTACTTAATAATACAAACATTTATTTTTTGGAAATATAATATTCTATTTTTAATATTTTATTAAACTAATGAGCCTTGTCATGACCAAAAACAACATTTTCCTCGAAATCCGCAAAAATCGAATCGACAAGGTAAGGGTTAACGTTAATTATTTCGTCCAAAAATTTTACCATAGTAACTTGAAACATTATGTTATAATATTTCAAATCACATTTCCTAAAATTAATTGGTAGTAAGCAAAAAATTGGCTTCTTTTGTAAATTAAAAAAAAAAAAAAATCTGTTGTCATTTTGGGCACCAGGGTTAATGATGTCCAAAATTTTTTTTGTCAACCTTGGGTGGCGATGATAAAAAAAAACAAGTAACATTACAGAAGTAGCTAATTTTAAATATTTTATGACAGCAAATAAGCCGTGTTATCACCAAAAAACGCAATTTCCTTGAAATCCGCAAAAATCAAATCGTTGATCTACCCAAGTGTGCCAGTGGATATTTTTAAATTTTTTTATTTTCATTCTCTAAAGTGTTCTAAACAAGCTACTGGACTCCAAACCTCAATTTTTTCGGGTTCGTGGAAGAAAAAATTTTGAAATTTGATATTAGAGATTTCAAAAACGTCCCAAAAATGTTGTCCGCGTATGACGTCGTGTTACGACAGGTTTACGACATCCAGTAAAAAATTCTTGTTCCATGTCTCATAGCCTTGAGTCTTTTAAGTAAAAAAATTATAACTTAGTAATCGATTTCAGAAATATTTATGACGTGTGGTCGAATTTCTCAATGAAGTAATAATTTAACCTTTTTTGGCCTGGGGCATTATTTATTACTGGGCTGGTTCTTAACCGAATTTGAATTTTTATACCTTTTTGAGTAGATAATTATCTCTTTATATCAAATAATTTAACATGTAGAATAAAAATTTTTGCCATAATTGAAAAATTTACATAAGTCTCGAAAAAAGTCATTTTTTTCCCCATATAAACGCATTTGAAATTTTCAATCGCTTTGAGCGACCTCTAAACATTTTTCGATTGGCCCAAAACTTTGTATTTATCACTTTTTTGGCCATTCGCATATTTCTGGGGGGTGAGACCTAAAGTTTGAACACTTTTTTTTTTGCTCATATAACGAAGGGCCACCCTAATGGGCATATATGTATATAACAATATATAATAATACGCATAGAAAATATTAATTGTGATGGAATATATGTAATCATATATAAAACTGATAAAGTGTCAAGTATGAAATATTATATAATTATATCTTATATGATTTAATGTTATATATAAATATATCTTAAGTTGTGTTATACGTATGGCACCATAAAAAATATTTTTTATAAGACAGTATATATTTTTATCTTAAATTATATATATTATGTACATGATTAAATATTATGTTATATATGAGAATGTATTACAATATATATGATAATATATCTATCATATATTACTGTGTAAATATCTAAATAAATAAAAATAAATAAAAAATATATCGTTATATGTGTTACCATATAAAAAACATATAATAATAAATGGCTATGCATGACATATAATCACATATTATAATATATTTTAAAATTAAAAAATATAAAACCATATACTCGGGTGGTAGCGAACTATAAGTATTCTCGATTTTTTTATTTTTCCCATAATCAACTAGATAATACTCATCATTTGAGCACTATTGCGTAAAATTTCCCACTTAAGGGATACCCTAGTATGTAGTAAAACCTATAAAAAGTAATCTGTTTCTTAATATTTTTTATGGTGTTAACGTATATGATAGAATTAACATACATTTGTAAGAAATTGTGTATATTTTCATGCAATCATATACAAAAATGTAAAATTTTGTGAATTAGTTAACATACAATCATATACAATTATATCAGGTCAAAATCAAACACATCTGGTTTTTATAAAATTATATCTATGTTTATCAGTTTAGATATAAACTAATACAATTAGATACAAAATTGATACAATCTAATACAATTCTATCGGGCCATAATTCGGATAAAATTGTACTGGTCGTTTGTCTAATTGCATCAGATTAGATCTAAATCCATACAAGTAAATACAATTATATGGGCCCATATTTCGCATGAAATTTTATAAGATTACATGTAGCGTCATATAGAAATTGATATGACTATATAAAGTTCCATATAGATTTTTTTTAATCGGGTTGTTTTAATTATGCAATAATAATGCAGAGGAGTTATTGAGCAACACAAATTAACTTTAAAGTTTAATTAAAACGAGTTAAAAACATGAAAGTTATTTAATAAATTGTCCACTCTTTATAAATTTTTAACATTTTCTACACAAACTCTCAAAAACCAGCGCAGCTTCTTTGATGAGATGTTTATAAACGGATTGGTTTTATTGCATACAGATTTTCACTATTATCAAATTTTTGTGGCACTTTTTTACTTCTGCGATTGAGAGATTTTGTTTTCATTGAACAATTTGAGCTTCATTCAAACCAAAATTCCAAAAAAATTTCACAGAATCATAGTGGAATTTTAAAAATGCACTAAAAACTGTAATGCTCCATTTCCCGTAGTTTTTCAGAAAATAGCAATTGTTTTTCAGATATATCAATTGAATTTCAGAAATAATGAATAAGTTTTCAGATTTATAAATAGTATTACAGAAAATATTATTTGAATTTCACAAAATATTTCAAATTTTAACAATTTCTAGAATCAAATTATAACTTCCGAAAAATAATATAAAATGGTATGTTCATCTCCCGCAATACTTCCGTACCTTGATTTCGACAAATGTGTTTTCGGTTATTAATCATAATCGTATTAAAAGAAGAGTCCAAGTAAACAATTTTTGTGATTTTGGAAGCAGGTTAAAACAAATGCGCTGATGTAAGTGCTTACTATTACATAATATTGAGAAGCAACAAAAGAAACGAATAATTTTCGTAGAAAAATAAACAAACAAAAATTTTTCGCTTACTGTTTTCTCTAACAAGTAAGCAGGTTACCCTAATCCCTTACAAGGATGCAGGTTGTAATGCAGAAAGTTCCATATCGTGCACACAAAGAAATAAAGTGCCAACCGAATTGAAAAGTTTATTTTAATAGTCACAACTTATAACTTCAGTTAGAACAACGATATTTACATTATATGACTGAATATTTTGTGTGCTGCAACTAAAATTCAGTTGAATTAATCGAACTTTGTTGTGAAAACTAATGATCAGTTGTACCAACCTACTGAAATTCGTATTAACCGAATTTGACTCGTAGTAACCAAATTTCAGTTGGCAGAAAGCTAAATGTTTCTCAGTGTGTGGATTATAAACGATCTGTTAGAATTTTTTCCGAGTGATTTTAGATTGAGTTTGATGTTTTCGAGTTTGAAATAAAAAATAATTAGTCATTTAACTCTTTCTGAAAAGCTAGCACATGGAGCGGTAAAAAAAAAATTATATAATTATAGTACACTCAAAAAAAAAAAGTTTGTAAAGCCAGCAAAAAATTTTGCTGAGTCAGCAAAATTTTAGTCAGCAGGGTGCTTGCAAAACAATTGCTAATGTCAGCAAATCTTTTGCTGAAAATCAGCGAGCTGATTTTTAGCAACAAAATTAGTAGATTGAGCAAAAGTTTTGCTAACACTTAGTAGATTAGAAATACAAAAGCCTTGCTAAAAATTAATAAATTTTTTGCTGAATTTTAGTAGACTGAAAAAAACGCAAAAAATTTGTAGAAAAATTGTAATTTAGTTAATTTATTTGCTGAAAATCATAAAACATATTTTTGTGATTCTTTTAAAAATAATTTACAATAATTACGAAATATAAAAATTTTCATTTTCCCACATTGACGACATGAATTAATTTAATATCTGAAAATATATAGAAATAAATATATATAACATAACAAAAATTTTCTTTCAACTACTTACATCAATGGTTGTCTAAATGTTGCTATCTTTTAAACGACGCAACTGCTGAACTGAAAAAACAACCATTTTATTGCAATACGAAAAAGGAACCATAAAAATGTACCTAAGATGTGTGTCTTTGTCTTTCGCTTTACTCTGTCTACATGTCTGTATATGTTTGTTTGTTTGCAATTTGACCACACTAGATTATTAATCTATAAACATTTAGTTTAGAAATACATATTAAATTTAAATATTTTATTTTGTCTTTTATTTAATTAATAGACAATTATTTTCACAAGCCGCTGACAACGCAAAATTTAAGTTGTTTTAATCCTCAATTTTGTTTTATGTATGAAAACCAGATACAAAAGTCTTCCATGGTTGATTTTTTATATGTCTTATTAGAGTTGTACTTTTTAGTATCATTTTCCTCTTCTCTACTACATCTTGACATGCCGCGACATCTGCTTCATTCTGCGTATATCTTTCAATCTGGTTGTCGTCCACACTATTAATGTGCTTATCAGCACATTTTTTTTAGCAAAATTAATTAGTAAAACAGTATAATATTAGTAAAGCATTAGTATAAAACAGTTAAGTGTTGAATAAGTATAACAAAAATTTTAGCTGAAAACACGATTTTAGCAAAAAATTTGCTAAAAAATTGTATACCTGATTTACAAGACCTTTTACTAACTTTTCTACTAACTTATTTTTTTGAGTGTAATAATGTAGACATGAAATGTGATTTTACTGAAACCCGTGAAATCGCTGCTTTTTATAAGCGCTGAAATTCGCCCTTATTTTGCGAAAAAGTAATGCTTCCAAGTGGGAATTCGCCATATAAAAATCATGGCATATGTAAGCAGGTGTGTAAGGGATTATTTTCAGTTTAAACCTGCTTGCATGTAAGCAGCGTTTTTTAGTGTGGAAGTTTTTTACACTGTTCTAATAATTTTGTCCTAGTTTTGCCAGCCCTGGACTACACTATTTAATGGACATATTATTTATACTGATTTTTTTTACTACACTGAGAGAATTTTCTGCATGATATTAATGAATTGTGGCATAGAAGTAATGGAACTCGTCATTGCAAAGCTTCATTAAACTAATGCAAATTATCATTTTATTTATCAAAACTTGGATTCACACAATAAAGAAGTTTTATCAAAAAACCAGTTTCATAAAAAGTAAAAAGATTTTCATTAATTTTATGAAATTTTTCGTTCATTTTATGAAGAAAAGTTTCATTAGTTTGCTGACAAGTTTCATTATTTTTCGTCCACTAAAATTCTCTTCGTGTACATGTATTGAAATTGTTATAACATTTATTAATATTGCAACAAAATTATTATTATTATTTGTCTAACAATTCAAATTGAATACTAAACCGAATTCTATTTTTATACACAAATATTTGTTATAATGTATTTGGAAATGAATATTGAAACGATAAAAAGGATTTATGACGTCAACAGCAGATAAAACTGAAAACGTGTTCGACATTTGTAATATTGAATTTATTCAATAAAATGTTAATGATAAATAATAACACATGTTGAATTAGATTGCAGACAGAAAAAAAGCAAAGAAAACATAATTTAATATTTTAACACTAATAAATAAATACAAAAAAAAAAAAAAAAAATATATTAAAATGTAGTAGACAAAAAATAGTTGATAAAGGATTTTTATCAGTAAATAGAAACAGAGAAATAATTGAACAAATATATTGAAATTGACAGGTGTTGTGAATTAAATAAATTGTATATTTCGACAAAGATTTAATAATAGTAACAAAGTTAATATTTATTCAAAGTTATGTTAAATGCATTGACATTGTATTAAAATTTAGTAGGCTTTAACCCATTGATGCCCAGACGTTTTTTTTTAATTTTGAGACAACATTTTTGTACACTCTCACTTTTTCAGAGCATGCTAAATTGTAATAACACTGCTGGCAAGTTAAGTTGCCAATGGGCATTAATGGGTTAAGAATTTGATTTTTTTTTTTTTTTTGACAGTTGTGTAGATTAAATTAATACACTCAAATAAAAAAGTTAGTAGACAATTTAGTAAAATGTTTTGTATGCCAATTTAAAGTTTCTGTACTAATTTTTATTACAAAATATTTTTACAGTTTACAAATTACAAAATTTTTGGCAAAAGTTTACTTTTTCTGGGCACCCCTTAAGAAAAATGTAGTATATAAAAATAGGTAAAAAAAATCTAAAACTGGTATTAAATTGAGCAACGTAAAACACAGCGTGTTCAAAATTACCAGAGGTACAATCAGGCGCAGTTTCAAGGGGACGAAATGGGAAATCCTACCCCCCCCCCACAAAATAAAATGATATTTTTGAATACAAAAATGTAAAAAAAATTAATTGAAACTACTCTAAGCCAACGGGTGGGCACTGTTATTAATCGGGTAACAGGACTCAACTGTCAAAATTGGTAATCCTAATGACAAAACTGTGCCGATTGTATTTTTCTGCCTGGGATATTTTAAAATTGAATCCCTTTGTTTGATTTATTAACCATCCCCTTGCTTGTGGCAACATTTTGATTATATCAAATGATTTTTTTATAGTGAGTTCTTGGATGAGTTGAAAAGTAAAAAGCGGTATTTTTAGATTATTTTTTTAGTCAATAGCTGGCTGGCAATAATTTTTAGCTTATTTTTCCAACAGAATTTCATTTGTTTTGAACTTTAACTTTGATAAATTTAAAAATTATATAAAAAGTGATTTGTTGCCTTATGAGTGGTCATAATTAAATATATCTGGATGGAGCCACATTTTCTTGATCTAAATAAACCAAACCGTAATCCAAAGAAGGAAAAGGAAAACAAATTACAGCAACAGAGAAAATTGTAAAAAAAAAAAAAAATTGTAAAGCAATTCAAAATTTGTAGTTTAACAAAAATAAATCTCGAAATTTAAGGCTAATATAAATATGATATATATGTATATACAGTGGGCAGCACTTGTGAGTACTTTTTACATCTAAAATTCAGGTCGGAAAATGTTTGACACTAGAGCTTAATTATACTTTTCTAAAGGTACAAGGTACGCTGAATCCAAATCTGGCCTTAGATTCACTCTCCGACATCAGACGTTCGAGCTATATTAACGAGAAAAGTGTATTTTTTGATCAAAATGCGCCGATTTTTCACGTTCCTGGAAATGTATTTTTCATAATACTTGTAACGGCAACTGAAGACACTACTCTTACCATTTTTTTTTTTCAGTTTTTAAATTTTTAAGATAACTCATTTCCTTACGACATTATTGTAAATTGAAATTGAGGTTGTAACAGCAATTTTAAAGTCCCGCAATGCAAAATTTTAAAAAATTCAAATTTATTATCAAGTAGTGTGCCTATTAGTGTGACAAAATTGGGTAACTGAAAGTTAGTTCGAAATTCTTTGACATATTAAATAACCTATTGGTTTTACATGACCGGGGAACCGACTTAAATGCACCAAAAAAAAAAATCGAAAATATGCGCCTAAAATTTGTCGATTTTTTAAAATCGTGTTCCTAAGTCGTTAGAAAAAATATAATATAAATGTCTGACGGTAATTTGATATTTCCTATTTTAATTAGGTTTTGTGTTAAGGTTGTAAAATTCTTCTTTTATTTATTTCAAATGAAATTCATATTTTGTTTCTAAAAAATATGCTGTTAAACACAAAATATGCAAAAACATGCAATAAATATCATTAAAAATTCAAAAAATATACATTTAAAATCAAAATATGCTAAGTTATGCATTTATAGCTAAATATGCAGCAACAAATCACTGCCATTTTGTTGAAAATTTTTTGATTCCGAAAAGAATTTCGTCAAAATCGTATTTGTTCTAGTGACTACAAACATGCTGTTGCATGAAAGTCGCTGCATTGCACATGACGTATTAGTTAAAAAAAAATTTAAAGTTAAGCTTCATAATCTAAAATATAAAAAATATGCCATATGATAGCAAAATTGATTATTAATAGGTTTTTTGTTGAAGTTCTGCCTATTATAGAGGCTCTAACTTTTCTAAAACTTCGGGTTCTGATGAGATCTTTAGCCAGATCGAAATACTAGTATCAACCTAGCTAATATGTTTGATTTGCTTTATTTTTGTAAATATACGGAGGTTGAAAGCTCGTTATAAATTGAAAATAACATAAAAATAATCTCGATGTATATATATATGTACTTCAACAAAGTATAAAAGTAATTTTCAAAGAAAATCTATGAATAAATACACTCAGGGAACTTCTGCTGTAAATATTTGTAGTTTGAATAGTAATACAGTTATTTGTATAGGGTGTTTTTTACACTTTAAGTTGGCAACACTTTTTTAACTGGCTGCCATGTTGTCAGCTGTCAAGTGATTTATGTTAAGTTCGGTTTGGCATTTCAACATGAACAGACTGACGGCTGAACAACGCTTCGAAATTGTGCAAATTTATTTTGAAAATCATGGTTCTGTTCGAAATACGTATCGAGCACTACGTCCATTTTACGGTCAACATAATCGTCCATCCGAGCAATTAATTCGATTAACTATGGAAACTCCCAGCACGTCGTACAGTACGTACAGTAGAAGTCATTTGCTGCTGTAGAGCGTAGCGTAGAGGAAGACCCTAATCAGTCAATCCGTCAATGGTGACCGCTATAGAGCCATGATTGCTGACGTTTTCGTTCATCAATTGAACAACCATGACATGAAGGAGCTGTGATTTCAACAAGACGGCGCAACATGTCACACAGATCGTGTGACATGTTGAAGGAAACGTTTGGTAACCGCATAGTTTCACGTTTCGGACACATTGGCCTCCAAGATCGTGCGATTTAACGCCGCTGGACTATTTTCTGTGGGGATATGTGAAGTCGCTAGTCTACGCCGATAAGCCCGTAACAATTGACTACTTGGAGGACTACATTCGCTGCGTTATTGCCAATATACGGCCACAAATGTTGGAAAAAGTCATCGAAAATTGAAAATCCAGATTAGACTACGTTCGATCCAGCCGTGGCGGTCATATGCCAGAAGTCATATTTAAATAATAATGCCAGAAGATTATCTTTCGAATAAAGTAAATTTTATGACAATTTAAAAAATTTATATTTGTTTTATTCCATTTCAAAATTCATTACCTCTACAAAAAAAAAAAAAAAACCATTTACAAGGCATAAATACGGAGCTAATCTTAAATTTAAATACTTTTACATAAACGGTCATATTTTTGGTATTTATTTTTAGATTTGCATTTTTTCTTTGTTGGACTATGTACTAGGCGTAAGAAAAAAAAATATTTTGTTAGAGGCGTGGTAGAAAAGAAAAAGCATTTTTTCTAAAATTGCATTGTAAATTTTCAATTGAATCAGACTGCAGTTTCTGGTAATTAATATTCATCAGTGATTCTGATAATACTGTTATATTTGTCATGTTTTTTATTGTTTGATTGCGTCATAGGAAAGTTTTGTGCAATCACTGAGCGTGGTATAGATACATTGCTTTCTAATACCACTACACTTTAAACAGAGCGTTTAATGCTCTGACCTAAAGTCAGGTCTATTTGTGCTGTACCTTAAAACTAGTTTTCAATACATAAACAGCATAATATTGTTTTATTTTGTGTTTTTCATTGCAAGACAAATATCTAGTATGTCTTTTTCGAAATTTTTTTATATTTGTCGAGAAAAAAGAGACTTTTACTTGTAATTTGGACCTATAAGCCCTAAAGTAATGAATTGATTTAAAATAGTATTTAAAAGATATATTGGGCATTAAATAGTGTAATTACGGACAGTTTTTGCTAAAAGCACCCATCACGACTATACATTACCAAATAATGGGTTAAGTAATGGATCCCCATAGGGATCCACGCATTACAATACACCCTATATCACTGATGAATTTTACAGGCGATGAGCCTCAAAGCAATGGGTGGACTCATTACCTAGTAGGGGGTAAAGTAACTGGTTACTAATATGGTTACCGGATTTGGAAAAGTAACGTGTCTATAAAAACATTTTCATATAAAAAATTTATTTAAAAACAATAGTTATTAATATTTTTTTAATTAAATAAATAAGGTGGACACGCTGAGGTTCGAACCTGGGGTATCTGGTTTATAGGCGAGAACTCTACCAACTGAGCTATCGTCACATGTAATAACAGGTTGCTTAGAATATAAATGAATTGTTGTGCTTCGAGTTTACGTTTATGATGTTAAAAATATATACATTATCCTCATGCTTACAAAAAATCATTATTTTTTATTTTTTTTTATTAATTAATAATCATATAATTACAAATTACCCTTTTACCCTAACCGAGCACTAGCTACTATGGCCTTCGGCGCGTTGTAGCGAAAACAGACCAGTGCCTCTGGTGGGAATCGCACCCACGACCCTCACACTGATAAGCCAGCACGCTACCAACTAGCCTACCGGGGCGCACTATATATAATGTGTCTATAAATAGATTTTCATAAAGATATTTTAATTATTACTTTAGGTTTATATTTCATGCATTATGTAATTGATAATTGGTACGTCATTATTTTATGTTTTAAAGTCATGTGAAATATAATGATGTATCATTACAAGGTAAGCCATAAGTGTCCAAATATTGGTAACTCATTACTATATGTTTCAAAATAATGTTGAATGTAAGGAGTGTACATTGCAGTGTAATGCACTATTGTACTATTGAAAACGCATTACTTCATGTTTCGAAATAATGGAGAGGTAAGGAGTATGCATTACAAAGTTATGCATTATGTAACCCATTTTCGGTAACACATTACTTTTTGTTGGAAAATAATGATACAGGTAAGAAGTACACATTACAATGTAATGCATTACTTAATCGCACCCACTACCACAGTTTTCCTGCTGGCCCAATAAATGTTATTGTTCTGTAAAATTGCTGATACGTCTGTAACTTTTACAGAATTTTTTATTTGAGTGTAGAAATCTGCTTTAAAACTTAATTCAATTTATGCAATTGGCATAGGTGTAAGAAAGTTTTAGTTTTAAGTAGTTTAAGTTTTAGATTTAAAGCAAATTTAGACATTTTGGGCATTCTTTTGTCTTAAAATATTTGTTTTATGTGTTGAGCGATTACTTTTTTCATAACATCACTTTAAAGTATTTGTCAGTTTTATTGTTAAACAATTTTAATTTATTTCCTGTAATTTGCCATTATAATTTCCTACAAAATGACCATAACAGCTGGGTTCTATTCGAAGGAAAATTATTCATAAAAATTCTCAAAGATTTATTCTTTTTTTTAATAATAATTTCCGCTCATTTTAATTTTCAAACCCAAAATTAGCTTTTAATAGTAAAACAAAATTTCATTTGGAAATAAATTTAAAAACAACATCCGACAACAACAACAACAAAAAAAAATCATCATAATATTTGCTAATAAAAAATTCAACAGATAAACACAATCCATAAAAAATATGATTACTTTTTGGGGTAAAAATAGACCTGAAAATGATATTTAGCCCACCCTCTTTTAAATATTTCGACTTATTAATCCCACACCAAACACGTGCTGTTAGAAACAAAACGCAGTTTTCAATATATTCTGCTATTAAAAAAAATCTAAAATATTTTTAGGGGAATTTTCTTGGTTGTTTTTTGTAAGAAAATTCCACAAAATCTTATTAAATTGTGTCCGAGTTTATTTGCATTTGTTTGTTAATATATTAGCAGTATCACAAATAGGATTTGGGAAATCAAATTTAAAATTATGGTCTTTTCAAGTACATTTAGCACAGACACATGTTGAACGAAAAACTGTATATTCATTGCTCTACTAAGTGAATGTTAGCTAATGTGGGCTGTTCGCTAAAGTGGACTTTTCGTTTTTTTCGTCTTGTTGCATTAAAATTTTTGAAAACTGTCACGGATTTAAAAATATTTTGATTAAAAATATTTTGAATGATAATAATTACCCTATTCAACTAAGCTGTAAATTAATAAGACAATATAAAAACCAAAATTATTTTGAATACAAGAATGGTTATTGGGACTGTTCCTCTTATATCTAAAACATTAGAAAAATAAAAAAAAATTATAATGATAAGAAATATTTAGTGGCACATAGAACATATTACACATTATGTAGATTATTCAGAAAAACTAAGGATAAAATAAATAAATTAGAAATGTCTAATTTAGTTCATAAGATACAATGTAAGGGTAATGATAATGAAAATGGTAACAAAGTATATGAATGCACAATGAAAAAAACTAAAAACTGGAATTGCGGGACATAAATCTGATCAGAAACACAATGAAACTACTTCTACACAGAAAACTGCATTATCATTACACTCAGGGAAAAATGACGTAGCAAAATCGACAACGGTTGTGGTCAATATTATACCCCAGCGTTTATTTGACAACGCCCGTTGTCAAATTTTTAACGAACGAGTTCGAATCCACAACGTTATGTTGTCAAAATCTCTGCTAACTCCGAAATTTGAAAACGCATGTTTATAACTTGTTTAAATACCAAAAGAGGAGCCTTCTTAAAAAAGTATAGCTAAAGCCAGGTAAGAGTTGCATCAAATTGCTTTTTACAGGTAGGTGGAGAAAGGATTAAAATACTTTAGGAAAATGTTGGTGTAAAATTGGGGGTTGGTAATTATCTGTTCAATTGTCTGCAAAATTTACATATTCTGAAAAATTGAAAGAAAGAATTGAAAAATTGGAGAAGCGACACATCGGAAAACTTTATTGTTGGCTAATAGTATTAGGTATTCTTTAAAGTGCAAAAAATTTGTAGCTGGGTAGGACCACTCACTTGGGCTACAGGTACACTAAAAAAAATATAAGTTAGTAGAAAAGTTAGTAAAACGTCTTGTAAATCAGATATACTATTTTTTAGCAAATTTTTTGCTAAAATCGTGTTTTCAGCTAAAATTTGTGTTATACTTATTCAGCACTTAACTGTTTTATACTAATGCTTTACTAATATACTAATGTTTTACTAATTAATTTTGCTAAAAAAAAATTGTGCTGATAAGCACATTAATAGTGTGGACGGCAACCAGATCGAACGATATACGCATAATGAAGTAGATGTCGCGGCATGTAGTAGATGAGAGATGTAGTAGAGAAGAGGAAAATGATACTAAAAAGTACAACTCTAATAAGACGTATAAAAAATCAACAATGGAAGTTTTTGTATCTCTTTTTCATACATAAAACAAAATTCAGGATTAAAACAACTTAAATTTTGCATTGTCCCGGCTTGTGAAAATAATTGTCTATTAATTAAATAAAAGACAGAATAAAATATTTATTTATTTAAACTTTTATATTATATATAACTTATAGATTAATAATAGTGTGGTCAAATTGCAAACAACCATATAGAGAAATGTAGACAGAGTAAAGCGAAAGACAAAGACACACATCTTAGGTAGATTTTTATGGTTCCTTTTTCTTATTGCAAAAAGGGGTTGTTTTTTTTCGTTTGGTTTGTTTTTGTTTATTTTTTCGTTTCGTTTCTATAATTATCTTCGGCAGAAGCGTCCTTAAAAGATAGCATCATTTAGACAACCATTGATGTAAGTACACTCAGGGAACTTCTGCTTTAAAAATATGTAGTTGTTTGGGTTGTAATACAGTTTCATTATTTTTAATGTAAATGTAAGTCATTTGTAGAACAAATGAAATTTTTAACTAACGTTGTAGTTCATTTAAAAAAACAACTTACATCAAATGACTGTTTTATGATTTTACATTAATTTTTTACAGTTGTTTTTTGTTATTTAAAAAAATATAAAAAAAATTTTTGGTTTATTTTTTACTACCATGTGGTTCATTTTTGCTACAATGGTTAGACATTTTTTGAACATTAAAAAACAAATGACAATGTTAGTTGAATTTAATGAAATGTAAGTCGTCATTTTTTTCAATGAAATTTCATTTGTTTTTGACTACAATTCGTGTCGTCTTTACCAACATAATTTCCTAAGTGTAATTGAAAGAAAATTTTTGTTTTGTTATATATATTTATTTCTATATATTTTCAGATATTAAATTAATTCATGTCGTCAATGTGGCAAAATGAAAATTGTTATATTTCGTTATTATAGTAAATTATTTTTAAAAGAATCACAAAAATATGTTTTATGATTTTCAGCAAATAAATTAACTAAATTACAATTTTTCTACAAATTTTTTGCGTTTTTTTTTCAGTATACTAAAATTCAGCAAAAAATTTATTAATTTTTACCAACGCTTTTTTATTTCTAATCTACTAAGTGTTAGCAAAACTTTAGCTGAATCTACAAATTTTGTTGCTAAAAATCAGCTCGCTGATTTTCAGCAAAAGATTTTGCTGACATTAGCAACTTTTTTGCAAGCATCCTCCTGACTAAAATTTTGCTGACTTTACAAACTTTTTTTTTGAGTGTATGATTTCATGACATGACCATTAAAATACGTATTTTACAGTTTTATGAAGTACCCTTGCTTGAAATATCGATTATTTTCAAGTAAAAATGAAGAGTTTTACATGAAAGAGCATAACAAAATAGTTTAATTATTATTTTATATCAGTGGTTAAGTCATAAGTCCCAAGTATGGGAAATCGAAAAGAAAATTATATCAAATAACTTCCAAAACCTTAAGTAAAGAATGTGTGAAATTTCACCGATATTGGGCAATGGAATCGGGGGTCAGCCATTAATGGGATAATTTGTCAACGTTACGTTGTCAAATTCTTTACAAATGCCGAAATTTTTAGTTTTTGAAAACATATGCTTACAACTTGACAACGAACGTGTTCAAATTGACAACGTAACATTGTCAAACTCTCTGCCAACGAAGAAATTTTAAGGATTTTTCATTCTTTTGGTTTTAGTCAGTGTATTTAGCAGCGTTATTTAAAATATTATTAATAAAATGGAACAAAGCCATGAAATTCAATTATCTGAGGACCTTAATTTAGTTGGTGATTTTTTAGAAATAAATGGTGAAATTGTAGTGTTCAGTGATTCATGCTTTTCAATATCGTTGAAGACAGTGTTGATGGGCAACTAAAACAGTTTTTAAAAACCATTAACATGGATTCAATTTAGTTGACAACGCCCGTTGTCAAATTTTTAACGAACGGGTTCGAATCGACAACGTTGTGTTGTCAAAATCTCTGCTAACTCCAAAATGTTTAGTTTTTGACAACGCATGTTTACAACTTGACAACGAACGTGGTTAGTTTGTCAACGTGGTTAGTTTGCCACTAGGGCTACGTGTGGAGTTCAGGCACAAACTTTTTGCCTGGAAAAACAAGGAGGTAATATAGGGCTACGATTCTGAAAACACAATGGTTGTTTATGTTTGCTTTTAGATTTTATAACTCCTCCATTTCATTTATATCCTACGAGTATGAACAATGGAAACATTTATGTTAGAATTAAGTTAATTTAAATTATTGTGCTTTAAATTTAAATAAATACATTAAAATATGTTTATAAATCATAATTATAATCAATTTTAATCGTGTTTCATTACTTAAGTAGATGGGAACGGGTAGGTTGGGAATGAAATGGGAAAGGACTGGAAATATTTAAATCACCCACGAACGGTGTCAAATCGATACTGGTAGGGTGTCAATTCAACAAGGACAAGGTGTCACTCCGACACCATGGCGGTATCAATTTAACACCGACATGTTGTCACTTCGATACCATGGCGGTGTCAATTTGTACACATTGGTGGTCGGTTTAACAACGATATCGTTGTCAATTATTCGTTGTTGAATTGACAACGGCGTGCATAATTTGACCACAAACGTGGTTGGCGGACTACTGACAACGAATGTGTGTCATTTTGTACACGAATGGTGTCACCTTTTCTCTGGGTGTACACTGCAATAATTCTAATCATTATCCAGATTTTTATAATACATCAATTTTGAACACAGAGAATAATTACAAACGCAGATGTTACAAATTATAAAAGTACTATTTACACAACGCATTAGCTATAAGACAGATATAGCAAATGTTGCACAAAATTACAGACATTTAGTTAAAACAAACTGAGATTATTTTGATGATGTTTAATAATATATGTAGGTATTTCAATATTCTAGTTAAGATTTTTAATATTATTATAATTATTTTTGTTTTCTGTGATATTTTTATTTATATTTAATTTTGACTTCTGGGATATTTTTATTTTTTCATATTGACAGAAAATATTTTTTGATTTCCCGCCTTTCTTTAAAAAAATTGGTTTATGTATATGAGTTTTTAATTATTAAAACGAGTTTTTCAAAAAAATTGTAATAATTGCTCCCTGAAGAAGTCACCCTATGTGGAGACGAAATATTGGAAATAAATAATTATAATTAATAAATAAATGATCTTAAGCTCGTTTAAAATAAGAAGAACAAATTTTTTTTTTAGTATTTGAAGCATGTAGAGTAGGGTGATAACTTTTTGCATTTTTTGCAAATATCAAATCTCCCCAGACAAAATCGTGTAGGGCATGGACAAATATTAAGAACTGCGTTTTAGTTTTTCGCTATCGTTAAAAAAGGGTACGCACCAAACGCGTTAAAATTTCGAATCAAACAAAGTTAAAAAAAAAACTTTTTTTGATGCCTCAACGTCTGACCATCACATCTATATAATTAAGGCATGCTGATTTCAATAGTAAAGTCCATTTTCGAGTCAATGGAATAGTTTTTCTTCCAAGTTTGCTTACTTACATATGTATAAACCATATTTTAAAAAAATTGTTATTAAAAAAATTTAAAAAATATATATTAAAGGCATTTTAGAAGTCGCTGTCGGTACGTACGGTTTTTTTTACCAAATTGAACTGAAATAGTTTTTTTTATCATTAATACAATATTTGCCATTAGAACAACTTTTTTTTTTTGTATGGCGACCGAACCACCTTAATGTACAGTGTACACTATTGCTTACAATTTGAGTTTGTTTTTTTAAAATTTCATTATTTTCCGAAACTCGCTATGATTATTCTCTACTAAAGGATAATTTTTCTAGATTTACAATCTTTAACAACATTTCATTAGTTATGGTACAAATTAAGCAGAGAATAGTTAAAGTGACTTACAAAACATGTATATGTACATTTTAAAAACTGCAAAACCTTTATCTATTGAGAAATATGTATTTCAAAGACAGGATATGCAAAAGTTTCAAATTGTTAGGTACTGATATTAAAAACATTTTTGTTCTTCTTAGTTTAAACGAGCTTAAGATCATTTATTTATTAATAATTTATTTTCAATATTTCGTCTCCACATTGAGTGACTTCTTCAGGGAACAAATATTACAATTTGAAAACTAGTTTTAAAAATTAAAAACTTATATATATATAAGTCATTTTTTAAAATAGTTCACAGTATTTTCAATGGATTAGCGATTTCAATATATAAATTTGTTCATTGTAGTGTCTAGTTTACGCATAGTGATAAAATTCGTAAAATTTTTTCCATATATAAAATTATAAGAAAAAAAAGCTGAAAAACTAATTTTTTAACTTCCTTGCAATACCAGTAAGATATCCTGCAACAAACAGCGACATGATTATACTCAAATAAAACATAATTGTATGTTGAGACATATTCTTAAAAAAATCAATTTAATTGAAAAGTCAAAATTCAAGAAATTAAGCAAAATGTATAAAAAAAATGGTGTTTATGATGAAAATATAAAAACCGCGATATTTCAAAAACTGCAAATGGGAAAAGAAAATTTGGCCAGATATAAAAACTATATATCAATCTGGTTTTTTTTGTGCATTAAAATATCTTATATTTTTTGAATTTTTTTTTAAGAAAATTTATAAAAATCTAGACTATCGAAATCTTGACAAACCTAGTTATACAAAACACATGATTTAAGACACAAACTTTAAGTTCTTAGCATAAGATATTATATTAATCCATAAAATTAAAACATTATACCTTTAATGCATTTTTTAAATAAATTCATTAATGACCACATTTAAAAGAAAAGATTTAAACTCCATAAATATTTTAGGTAGATTTCCGAATGTAAATTTGGTAAAGGAAAAAAAATTGTTTCATAAATTCTGAAGGCATAAATTTAAATTGTGTCGGAACCTAGTTTTCTGTTTCAAAACATATCTGAAAATCTGTCGTTTTTATTAGAAAATTTCTAAAACATCTAGACAATCAAAATCTTTTAAAAAATTGGTTATACAAACAAAAGACTTAAGAAACAAACATGAAGTTCCTTTCGTGCTTAAGATCGATACAATTTAAATAAAATGTATTATTTTTAAACGATAACCACATGTAATATCCGTCCTCAATCTGGGGAATAATACACCCCAACGACAGTGTGTATTGTGCTTAACAAAATCAGGTGTGAGGACGGAAGGTTTAAACAGAGACTTACACTAAACAAATTTTGTAGTTAGATTACGCAATGAAATTTTTTTTTAAGTGAAAAATTATGTCAACTAATTTCAAAGTCAAAAATTAAAGTTGTGTCAAAATATAATTTGTTTACCTCAAAATATCTAACAATATCTGGATTTTTTTATTAGAATTTGTTGAAATCTTGAGGATTTTATTTTAGGGAGCTTTTAAAAAACTTTCGACACATTTTTTAGAATATTCTCCCAGCAAATATAGAGTTTACGTATTTTTAATTGGATTAAAACTTGAGTTTTGCAGTCGTTTCTCACACAAAAGTTTAATAATAAAATTGGAGCTGAGCCCTTTCCAAAATTTATAATTCAATTACATGCAATTTATTGTGTGTTTTTGAAAAAACTTATAGTTTGAAAAAAAAAAACATTTATAAAGGACTCGGACTAAATTTATTCTTCTAAATAAGTGTCAGCTTATGTGTTTAATTAGTTTAAATATTTATTAAAAACCGACTTGTTTTTGTCGGTTTCGATTTTGAGGCTTAAAAAGCTTAAAAAGCTTTAAAAGCTCTTCCGGTTAAAACCACACTGATAATAATCCATGCGTAGAATTACGAAAAAATGTCAGAATAACCAAATTTTTTTGTAAAATAAACGAAAACTTGAAAATTTTACGAAAGTTTTTGTAGTGTTGACAATAATTTCGTATTTTTATGCGTGGATTATTATGAGTGCAAACAGTAACTAGACTACTACCTAGGCACTAGTGTGTCGCAATATCGTATGGGGATCCCAGAGTAAATCGTACAAGCTAAGGCACATAAAATTATGAAAGATTGTGTCGATCATAATATATTGGTGAAATTTCAACGTGGAAGGCAGTGCAAAGCGATGGTTTGTGTTAGCGATGTCAACCAAAATCCCAAATTTGTTTTCTTCCTACCGGATTGATATATATCAAATTAAAGCTTTTTTCAATACCATTTCAATAACCTATGACACAAGTTTAATGACCACGCAGTCTTAAAGTTATAGCAGTTTAAGATACATTTTGGTATCATTGTTAAAAATCGACATGTATGGATCCATATGTGAACACACATGCTCCATACATGCCCACGTGCATCTATACACGATTCATATCGCACACCTAGTTCAAAAGTGACTCAACTCAAAATTTTTCAGTTTTCAGAAATCGAAAAAAAATATTTGCAACTTTTTACCAATTGAAACATAAGGAAAGATATAATTGTTTTTCAGCAACATTTTACAACAACAAAATACACTGATATTTTTTTTATAGATAAATAAGTGTATTGTGCATAGTTTAAGCATATAAACCCGAAAAATTACAAATTGCACTAGGTGTGCGTTATGTGTTCATAAACCAGTCTTATATGTTCATATGAGGAATCATATGTGGTCATCTGTGTACATTAGCGAAAATTGTGGTAAAATTTACATATATAATCATATATGTCTATCCATTTCCATATATGTCATATGTGTACATTAAAGAAAATTGAGTTAAATAATATTTATACGATTTGATTGACTACATATGAACTCTTATGAACAAATATGAATCCTATATGAATCACTTCATATGTGAGCATCAATGAGTTCATATATGTTCATAAATGGAGGCATATATGTTAACTAATGGTTATGGTTAGTAAAACATTAGTGGATGCATATACATGTAAAATTTCGTATTTTACTTTTTGGTTTATTTAATTTTTTTTTCAGGTTTTTCGTTTGGCAATTTTTTATTTTTGGGCCCTTTTTCTTTGCGCTTCATATTTATAACTGATATATGAAATTATATTATGGAGCTCTCTAAAATTTAAACTTATAAAGTCGCCTTGAATTTTTTAATTAACTATGAATTGGCAGAATGAAAGCTATTAAAATATTTATTTGGTTTGAATCAATGGTGTATTATTGTTACCACACTGAATGAATTATCTGCATGATATCAATGAATTTATGCTTTAGATCTATGAATTGTCACTGGAACTTGCCCATTGAAACTTTTCATTAAATTAATGCAGTTTTTCATAAAAATTAATGAAAAAATTCATATTATTTATTAAAAATTTTATGCGTCTAAGGAAAAGTTTCATTAAAAGTTGTTTCATTTAAACTATGAAGCTTTTTCATGAAGTTTAAGAAATTTTTCATTCACATTGTGAAGAAAACTTCATTGGTTTAGTGATAAATTCTCTCTGTGCAATATTGAGTATTTTCTCAAAGACTTTTTTTCCAAAAGGAACTTTTCTGATTTGGAAAAATTTGGCTTTAAAAAAATTAATTAAAATCAATATCAAAAAAATGTTTTCTTCACAAAATAAACGAAAATTTTCTAAAAATTAATGAAAAGTTTAATAATTTTCATGAAATCCGTTTATTAATAAAACTTCGTCTTTGATGTTATGGAACTTTTATTAAATAAAATTATATTTGACAATTTTGTATGTATTGTTCATCTTTTAAAATTGTATTTTGTTTTGAATTATCAGGTTTGAGATCATAATTAGAATATTACTATTACAAATAGAAAACACTAATTCTTAATAAATGTAAGAGAAGATGAAAAAATCTTGTGATGATCAGCGCTAGAGGGAGTGCCGAACTTTATATATTTCATACAATTTTATGAAAACTTCTATGCAAACTTTCATCATCACCATGCAGATAATTCTCTCAAAAACAGATTTTTACTGAAAACTAGCAGTTTTAAGTATATTTTCTCAACTTTGTTTTTAAGAATTGGGTCATTTTGACTCAAACGAGACAGTAGGATTAAATAAGTTTTTAAGTTATAATTTCTCCAAGTATTCCTCAAGGGGTTGCTTTTTGCGGAAATATGAATCTTAGAGCATTACATATTCTTACAATAGAAACAAACTTAATACGCTTATAAAAAAAAATCAAATAAAAGAATTGTTTCGTTTGAATTTTTATAAATTTTCTTTAAATTTTGTTTACTTCCAAAACATTTATTTCCATAATTCCAAAGAGATTTGTTTGAAAAGTATTTCCAAGGGGGTGAGGGTTGCTAATATGCCTTTCGGTCAGATATTAATTCAATACAATGGCATGAACAATGAAAGAATATACCAGATTTTACTAACTTGGTGGCGAAATGGTATTGTGTCAAACTTAAATTGTACGTTATAAATGGATTATTGCAATTAGCCCTTCATAGCCCCCTTTTGCTCTGTTATATTTTTTTTCTATATATCAAATAAGTTGCAATAGGTAAATTTCGTGAAAATAAGGAAGAAGAAAAAAAAAACAAATAACAGAAAAAATTGTTAAAAAGAAACTACAAGAAAAAATAAAAAGCCATCATAAAAACATGAAAATCATATAAAAAAAAAGTAACATTGTATATAATCAGAGCAGTGACTCTCATGCACCAAAAAATCGTTTTAAATATGTAGTAAAAAAACAAAAATATTCGCTTAAAATATTTACCTAAAATAATTAAATAATTGTGGGCGCTGTGGTGTAATGGTTAGCGCGTTGGACTATTACACATATGGTCCCGGGTTCGATTCCCGGTGACGGCAACATCAATTTAGAAAAATAATATGTATGAGTTTTCTATCCATCATATGTATCGCAGGGTCAGCCTTCGGTGTTCCCATAGCACTTAACCCCACCGAAGTAAGATAATGAATCAGGGCTATGAATTTAAAAGCTTCAATAAGTTCGCCAACTTTCCAGCAGGTGGCGAGCCATAGCTGTTCTAAGACTTATCATCTCGCGCAATTAAAGTGTTGCCATGTTTGAAGCCCTTCATCTCCCCACCTTTTATCTCTCCACTATCCACTTTCCAAGAAAGCAACACATTAATAAATAGGAAGAATTTTCTGAGTGTTGCTTCTCTTAAAAAAAAAATAAAACCAAAAAATATACACTAAAAATACGAACCAAACATTAAAAACATATATACTTAAAATTTGCGGATTTTTAAAATCGATTTATTTCTATAGTCGTACACTCAGGAAACTTCTGCTTTAAAAATATGTAGTTGTTTGGGTTGTAATAACGTTTCTTTATTTTTAATGTAAATGTCAGTCATTTGTAGAACAATTGTAGTTCATTTAAAAAATCAAACCACATCAAATGACTGTTTTATGGTTTTACATTCATATTTTACAGTTGTTTTTTGTTATTTAAAAAAATAAATGCTTGTTTATTTTTTACTGACATATGTGGTTAATTTTTACTACAATTGTTTCCTTTCTTTAACTGAAATTTCATTTTTTTTAACTACATTTGCAGTGGTTTTTACCTACAAAGTATTCTAAGTGTAGGATTAAAAACGAAATCCAATTTAAATGTCTAACAAATAACAATCATATGGCATGCTAAGGGTTTATTTTATTTATTTATTTATTTATTACTCATATTATACTTATAACTAAATTATTAGTATAATATTCAAGAAAAGAGCTATGACAACGCAGGCCTTAAGCTCATTAAAATTTTAATAAAACAGAAATTTATAGTAAACCCAAATTAAAAGATAAATATTTATTAAATAGAATTATAAAGGTTGCATTTTCTCAAAAATTCAATTATCAATTTAATGTTGTCATTTGTCATGTTAATGTCCATAAGATTGAATAGGTTGTTGTCTTTAAGTATGCTGTTCCTATAATAATCGATATGGGGACAGTTATAAAAAAGATGTGCGATTGTGTTCGGATCAAATCCGCAAAAAGGGCATTGGTCCGATAAATTACTGTTAATAATGTGAGCGTAAGAAATTCTCGTATGGCCTAGTCTTAGGCGTATTAATTTAATTTGGCCTTTACTAAGTTTTTAATGTCTTTCGATGAAAGAATCGTAGTTGTAATCAGAGGTGCAGATAATGCAGCCTTGGCACATTCGTCAGCAATTTCATTACCTGTTATTCCACAATGACCCGGTATCCATATAAGCCTTATGTGTGGTTGTCGCTCAGTAATAATCTGTCGAATCATGTTGGGGTACAATTGGTCATTATTAAGGTTTCCTATTGCGTCGAGCGCCCAAAGTGAGTCAGTACAAATTGCGAATTTACCCCTTGAGTATCTGATTTTTTTACAGACTCATAAATTGCAATGATTTCGGCGGAAAAGTTAGTACCGTAATCGGGAAAAATTGATACCATCAAGGTTCTGTCAACGCTCACTATGCTATAACCGACTCCTTTATCTGATCTAGAGCCATCCGTGAAAATAAATTTGTGATCGCCAAATCTGTTCTGTATTTCTAGAAAACGTTGTCGATATATTTCCGGGTTGGTTGATGGTTTCCTCAGATCATTTAGAGATGTGTCAATAATGGATAAGTCAATGTTCCAATTTGGGTGTCCCTTAAGTGCTCTCTGACTGATATTAAAAGGTATGTTAAATTCGTTGCAGAATTCCACAACACGTGTAAGAGCTGAGGGTATTTCAAAAAAAGTTTTAAGATGGAGTGATTTTCTTAAAAAATTGGATAGTGGGAAGCGGTCACTTAACATAATTGATTTAAATAGTTTTGCCGTGGCAAAATCTCGATACTGTTCGATTGACATTACATCAGCCTCAAATATCATATATCTTATCGGTGTTGTCCTAAAGGCTCCTAACGAAAGCCTTATGGCAGAATTGAAAATTGGTTTAATTTGTTTAAAATACATTTGCTGAGAGACAATTTAGCTCCCGAGGTGTCGCACCAATTCTGTACGTCCGATATGAAATGGTTTAAATCAATGATCTAATTTTTATTTCGATTCATTTTCCTGATTACTAATGTTAAGGGTTAAAAGTAGACTCTTCTGTTTATTTTCAATTTTTATTTTTACAAAATATTCAAAAATTTGGAATTTAATTCAAAATATGCAACCAAAAAATTCTAAAATAAGCAATTAAAGTAAAATGTGCAATGATGTGCATTTCTAAAAAAAACTATGTAAAAACAAATCAATGTCATGTAAAAACAGTTCAATGTCGGTTTGAGCTCATGCATTTGCATGAAAGTCGCTGCCATGTTCATAAAACATAAAAAAAAATTATAACCATTGACTGGGGATCAGTTTTTTTTATGTATTCCACAGTTCTATGTTGGATTTGTAGTTGTTTTTCATGTCTTGACAGTGGGTGGCCATTAACCTTCATTGCCACAGTTGTCGTAGTCGTCGTCGCTATTATTATAGCCATCGTCATAATCATCCTTTATCGAAGTCTCAGTCATTGTCTTGTATTACATTAATGCTTCACAATGTTTTTTTTTTTTTTTTGGTTTTAGTTATTATTAGCTCTACTACCCTAACAATTTGAGTTTCGTACGGGTTTTAAAGTATTCGTGTGTCTAATTTAAAATTTGTTATAACTTCTGCAAAAATATGTTAATTTGCACAAATTTGCGCTTTTCGAAAAGGTTAAAATGCTCTAAAACAGTTATAACCTTAAAGTAGGGCGTTAACACACCCGCAGTCATTGGAAATTTATCGGATTTTGCATTGAGCTCATAATTTGACAATTTAAGATTCGTACTTTCAGAGAACTATTGATTTTTTAAATTGAATAATAGCACTTAACGTCCAGTTAATAGTAAAAATTCGAAATCATTAAAAAAAATTACATTAATAGAACTACGGTTTGATGAAAACCAATAACAGGTGAATTTTAATGAATTTTAATGCATAATTAAACAACAATATTTTTTGTTTCTGTGAATTTGTGATATTTATCATCTTTTGCACTTTATTTTATCATTTCGATACTAAAAATGTCAATGAAATGTTAAAAACAGCACACACAGAAAACAGTTTTGTAGTTGCAACCGAATTTTTGTGGTTCCACGTACTATCACTATTATTAAATTTTAATACTATTGTAACAACCGACATTTATTTACAAATTTCGAATTTTTATTGTAACAATTGAATATTTTATGTTTATGTACTATAATATTCTATAAATAGATTCACATGCGTTCAACAAAATTTATATTATTAACAAAAAAATTATATGTCTCGAATTGGGCTCGAACCGGCGATCTTCCGTTTGTCAGGCAAGTACTTTACCTCTAGCCTAAACCCAATTTAAATATGTTTTTTTTTTTTAAATTTCAACCCTGAATATTTTCTAGTTTGTCTAAAAATAGAATTGTATGTACAATAAAAATTCGGTTGCTCATCTCAATATTTTATTAGAGTTACCAAAACTATAAAAAACATTTATATTATTTTAAAATTATTTTATTAATAAAAAATTCTATTTCGCGAACTAGGCTCGAACCGGCGGCCTTCTGGTTGTCTGGCAATTACTTTACCTCTAGCCTAAACTCAATTTTAATTTATTTTTTCAAATTTCTACCTTGAATATTATTTTTTTCAAGTATAAATATAAATGTCTCAAAATAGATTTGTATGTACAACAGAAATTGGGTTGGTAATCCCAATATTTTATTAGAGTTACCGAAACTATAAAAAAAAAATTTATTATGTTCAAATTATTTTATAAATAAAAAATTCATCTTCGCGAACTGGGCTCGAACTGGCAACCTTCTGCTTGTCTAGCCTAAACTCAATTTTAATTTCTATTTTCAAATTCTACATTTTTTTCTTTCAAGTTTAAATATTAATGTCTAAAAATAGATTTATATGTACAACAGAAATTGGGTTGATAATCTTAAAAAAATTTATATTATTTTAAAATTGGCAACAAAATTTTATATTTTGGATAGGGTGGTTGTTTTTTTTTGAAGGCGAAACTATTATTCGATTTTAACTGCAAATATTTTATTCAAGGGATACAATCTCTGAGAAGTGGTTGGTTGTTGGTATTAAAAGTAATGTAGAAGGTAATATTTTTTCAATATTGATAATTAAAACCAATAGTTTCAACGATGTGACTGTGCTTTGGCTAATTTTAAATATTTTCTGTTTATAATATAGTTTAATTATTCTGATGATGAATTTTAAGTACAGTCGGGGCCTCGATTATCCGTGATGGTCGTGACCAAAAGCATTACGGATAATCGATTTTCACGGTCAATCGAATAACAATTTTGATTATACATTTTTTTTTTATATTTTTATTATTTAACAAGTGAACAGTGGTGTACATGGTGTACATACATATTTACATTAAAAAAAATTAATTCTAGAAAGTTTATGTACATTTTTAAATTAAATAAGTATGTGCTTTTCAATCCAACTAACTAAAAAAATTCTGCCGTCACGGATAATAGAGGTAACCACGGTTAATCGAAGCAAACAATTTGAAAACATTGCAAACAAAAACAGTAGACTCATCTTTGGCCATCAGGGTTAATCGGGGTTACCGGTTAACCGGATCACGGATAATTGAGGCCCGACTGTACTTACAATTAATTAAATTCTAGGTCGGTTAACACACAAGCTAAAATTTTCTGAGTAGTATTAAAAAATAAATATATATTATCCATTCAAAAGCTGTAATTTTTTGTACTCCAGTCCTTTGATTTGTTAAAATTTAGCATACGCATACTATAGGCTGTGTGTTACTCAATACAATTTCAGTTCCTTGAAATTGTGTCAACTCGCGTTTGTATTCCAGTTTCTAATTTCTTAAAAAACCAAAAAAAAAAAATGCTGAAACTAGTGAACTTTAAAGAGTCATATTTCCCAAATTAGATTTACTATTTCTAAGATTTAAAAAGCGAATGGAAGTTGAAATTGATTTGTTAACGATTTTTTTATTAAAAGCAAACTCTTTTTGCGTAAATGCGTTCATAATGCAAAAGCAATTTTTGATTGCATTGTGCACTTTTTCCCAGCCTTCGATTTTAAAACGTTGTCATTTATGAAAAATTCAGAATTTTTTTAATAAATACACAGAAAAAATTATCAACCTAAAATATCTAATTAAAGATTTGATATGAATTTAATTTGTTTCTAAACAAATATTTAATTGAATCAATTAATATTTTAATTGACTTTTAAATATATAAATACATATTTTATTTTAGACGCAATTATCATATTATTTTTCTTACACTTTATGCATAATAGAAAATTTTCAGTATAAAATACCAAATACATTTGAAGTTAACAAACAAAACAAGCACACACACAAACAGACTCAGCAGTACAAAAAACACACATACCAACGTATAGATCACACACATTTATTTTGTGATATGTTTTTTTTTTTTTTTGTAGAAGTTATTTATAACTTTTTTTCTTCTTAATTTTAATAAGGTTTAATTGATAGTAGCATTGTCGTGATAGTTGCAAAATCAATTAAAATATTAATTGATTCAATAAATTTTTTAATTGAAACCCGTTTTTATTTTTTTCTGTGTAACAACTTCGATTTTTTTTTGCTAACTATTTTTAGTGATTTTTTTCAAAAATAGCTTTTTACATTTTCCATATCAAAACATTTTTTACCATTTTAAAGTTTTTTGTTTAAATTTTTGGTTATAGAAAAAAAATCATAACAGCACTAAATTTGGAATGGCATTATCTTCAAAAGCATAATGAATATTACAGTAATTTAAAAGGCCTTTGAAGGCTATTGTTGTCTACTTCACGACTTAAATTACAAAAATAATGTTCCTTTTTCAAAAAATCATTTTAAATTCAAGGTTCATAAAAAAGTTGCATTTGCATTTTAAATCTATGAAAAAAAAAAAAAATAGTGATTCTTTGAAGACAACTAGACAACTACAGCTTTCAAATGATTTTTAAATTATGGAAATGGTCAATATATTTTAGAAGCTAATGTTCTTCAAAGTTCAGTGCTCTTATGATTTTTTTTTTTTTAATTATAAAAAACAAAAACTTTAAAATCCTAAAAATCAAAAAAAAAAAAATATTTTTATATGGCAAACGTAGTTATATATTTTTGAAAAAATTATTAAAAATAGTTACATACCGTTCCCAAAAAAGTCGAAGTTGTTATTTATTCCAAAAATTATAAATTTTTCAAAAATGTAAACGTTTCAAAAATTCAAGGGGGAGAAGGTAAAAAATACATTCAATACTTGCATTTGTATAATGAATGCATTTTTGCAAAGAAGTGATTGTTTTTTAAGTACAAATCGCAAAGCATGAAGCTTCCTTCCGTATGATTTTTGAATCTTATGAAACATGATTTTTCAAAATTTACCACTTTTAAAATTTTTTTGATTTTTAAAAAAATGAAAAACCGCAGAACCTAAAAACTAAAAATGACCAATAGACATAAAGGAATTAATTACCCCCTGTCAAATTTTGGCCGATATATCATGGATTGGACGATATATAAAAAATAAAAGGAGAAGCTAATTTGTAACAAAAATATAAATTCATATCAAAAAACAACTCTATTTAATAGTTAATTATATCCATATTTTTTCTGTTTGTGTAATTTACAATATGCTTTCGTTGTTTTTTTAAAACCCTAGTCGAAAAATATTAATTTGTTTGCTACCTTGGCCTTAAAAGTCATTAGCTTTTATATCATTAAAATTGTTGTAATGGATTCTTGTCTCGAGGTCTTCAACCCTATTTTTAAAGCACATATTAGGAAAATTTGATAGCAAATTTAAGTTTTTCTGAACAACTTAAAAAGGCGATTTGGCTTACACCTGTGGTTCCGTCTCAAGCTGAATTTCGTTTACTGCTGTTTTTAACTTTTTATTGACATTTTTTGTGTCGAAATGATAACGTTTCGTTTAATACCCGTTCGAAACTGAAGTTGTTAGGGGTAGTATATCTAGAGCATTTTTTTAAGGATAATATTTTCTTTCTTCGAGTTTTTGGTAATATTTTTTATTAATTTTCAACAGTTATCAAAGAGAAAGTACCACAATTGATAAATATAAATTCTGAATGAAAAAAAAAAATTCATTAAAACAACCGAATTTTTCGCTTTTTTTTATTAATTTACAGCCACCGGTATTTCTATTTGCGACGACAGAAAGTTGATATTAATGACGCAGCGTTTTGGTCGTAAAATTATGTTTTAACTGACTCAGGAGAACATTTGAATGGGGCAACTAAATGATGTAGTTGCCCTAAAAAAAAACTGCACAGAGAGAACTCATTGATCGTGTTTTAATGAACTTTTTTCACTAAACTAATAAAGTTTCCTTCACAATCGGAATAATAAAATTTTTAACTTCAAGAATAAGTTTCATTGTTTCAATGAAACTATTTTAATAAAACTTTTTTAGTAGGCGTATGAAATTCTTAATATATAATCTAAAATTTTCATTAAATTTTATGAAAAACTGCATTAACTTAATGAAAAACTTCAATCTGTTTTTTTCCAGTGACAATTCATCTAACGCAAATATTTATTTATATCATACAGATAATCCTCTCAGTGTATATTGTTGAATCGGGTTTCTTTACGTATTAAATTTCAAGATTATGATTCCTTATGGACTATGCCCTAACTCAGCAAAAAAACCTTCAATTTTGCTCAAAAGAGACATACCAAGTGGGACATCGCGAACAGAAATCATGCCTTCTGGAATTGTTACGGAAGCGTTTGGTAATTTTAGAATGCCTTCCAGAACTGCCTCTGGGCAAGCACAAATTTTTACTGGGAATTATGTGAATTCTTAAAACGGGGGGCCCAGCTGCAATTTTACTGGAAAATATTTTTTTTAACTATGAGGTACCTTTGAAAAATAGTACAGGAAAAGCTGTGGTTAGTTATTTTTCTTGGGATACCTTCCTTACACCTGTTTTTTTTTTTCTTATAAATATGAAAAATTATGTAAATTTTTCCAATAACTGTGTATTAATGCATTTAAGAACTCATTTTTCATAATGTTCTTGTTTTTTTGTTTGGTTATTTTGCTTTGTGTTTTTTTTTTTACCTTATGGGGTGTTTTCAGAGTTTTTTTTGTAATAAAGCCATTAACTTTCAAATGTTTTGCCTTAACGTTTTCTAAACGAAAATATGAAAAGATTCCAACGGGTATAAGCCCAATTTCTTGATTTGAGATTTACCAAAAGTTTAAATCATTTTTAATCAAGAAAAATGAAGACTTAAGACCTTTTCTTCAAATGCGTCCTATTATTGCGTTCGCGACCCTGAATATACCTATATAAACAGTTAAAAGCGGCCTTTAAATATGGCGTCATTGAAATTTTATTTCTTCACTACAGTGTTATGATCAGTCAAAATATTACGGGTTTCATACACAAAGAAAACGGAACCGGTAGTAGCAACCGTATTTGTTGGCAATCGAATGATTGGGTAGTTGCGACCGAATTGGTTCGCTTGTGATAACAATTATTCGATTGAAACAACATACAATTTTGGCACAAACAATAAAATTTCGATTGTTTCAAAAAAAAAACTCGATGATAATTACCAAAAAAATTCGATAGCTATAACCGAACCATTCGATTGGCTACAAATAGCGTTGCTACATTTAGGATAATATGTAGGTAAAGGCGACTGCAATTGTAGTCAAAAACAAATTAAATTTCACGTGACTAACATTTCATTAAATTCAACTAACATTTGTCATTTGTTTTAGTGTTCAAAAAAATGACTAACAATTGTAGTAAAAAATGAACTTTATATGTTAGTAAAAAATATACATTTCCTTTTTTTATTTCTTTTAAATTTAAAACCATAAAACAGTCATTTGATGTGGTTTGTTTTTTCAAATGAACTACAAGGTTAGTAAAAAATTTAATTTGTTCTACAAATGACTGACATTTATATTTAAAATAAAGAAACTGTATTACAACCCAAACAACTACATATTTTTAAAGCACAAGTTCCCTGAGTGTATATATCCACATTTCATTTTAAATTTTGAAATATCATAATTAAATCTTACTATTAAATAAAAAATTAAAAGAGAACGATTAACAAGTTTTTGAGTATTTTGTTTGTAAGATCATGTTTAAAAAACTTATAATATTAATATTGTTCACAATGTTGTAATTTAATATGGTCGTATTATTTTTTTTTACGCTGAACCAACACTCAGGGGATGCCCCCTACTAATGCATTGCATTGTGTTGATATCAGGAAAATAGGTTATGGGGAGAAGGAAAGAGTGAGTAGTGTTTGTGGACAATTTGACTTGAATTTTCATAAATTGTAATTTGCAGGGAAGACCTCCGCAGGGAGACAATTCCACATACGGCTAGTGCGACTGAAAAAACGAATTTTCTCTGTAATGCGTTGTGCGATTTGCCGGGCTATAGACAACAAACGGATGAGATCTACTTGATAAGCGGGTAGTACGAACAGAGACCCGGTGCCTCGGGATGAGTTGTTTTTTTCAAAAACAAAATTTAAAAATATCAATACTGATTTTTCAACAAAGTACTAAATTATTTATAGATTGTATATTTTTTTGCAGATTTTTTTTTTGCAAAATTTTTATTTGCCATTTTTATTAAAATTTAAAAAAAAAATATGAATTTCTTATAAAATTCAATTTAAAACAGTACCTAAAAAAACTTCGAAATAATTTCGGAAAGCGGAAAAGGCTTTCTGGTACAGTTAACCCCTTATATGTGTGGACAGGTACATGGGTACCTGTTGCGTTTTCAAATCGAAATTGTTTATATAAGATTGTAGTTTACAATTTCATGAGAACTAATAACTTTTGTTATTATTATATTTTCATAGGTGTTTATATACAAGATCAGTTAGCGGGGGCGTGGCATATCAATTTGTTTTTTTTCACCCTTAATAGGGTGAATAGGTACCTGGGTACCTGTATAACGTTTATAGGGAGGCACATGAAAAAAATTAATTAGTTGTTTTATTAACGTGTGATAGTCTATATTATAAGACGTGGTTTTTAGAAATAACATAAAAGAAACATTATTTGGTAAAAGAAAGTTTGTTTTACAATAAAAAAAAAGTTATTCAAGGTTTATTTTGATAAAAAAAAAATTACTTTACATCAAAAAAAAAAAACTATTTCAAGGTTTAAACACAAAAAAAAAATAATTTAAATAAAAATAAAAGGCATAGAAAAAATGAAATCCAAACAGTTTTTACATATGGGACGATTGATTGAATGCTCGTTACAAATCGGCTTGACGCAATGTTTGCAAGGCTTTCGAGTTTTTCTCTGCTTTTTGTAAGCTTAGGGGATAGGTAACAACTCCTACAACCGCAATACGGCCATTCTTATCTCGATTAGCAACAGCTGTTGTTGAAATATCTCGCCCTATACAAAAATTTAAAAATATGTAAAAATACATTTAAATGGGAATCCCATATTGAAATGTTATATATGTAGAACAAAAGAAAAATGGAAACCCCCAATATATGCATTTATTGTGTGCTCTTACATTTTATGGGGAATCACAGAATAAGACTTTTTTTATACACCCAAAAAAACTTTGTAATGTCAGCAACTTGTTTATTGGAGAATCCTAGCAGAAAAAGTTGCTAATATCAGCAAAAACTTGCTGAGTTAGCAACTTTTTGCTAATGTTAGCAACTTTTTCTGCAAGGAGCCTCCCAGCAAGCAAGTTGTTAAATTACATTTTTTTTTGTTTTTATATAACTTGTCTTAGCTCTTTAATATTTTCATCAAAATTCTACCTGCAATAGAAAAAAAGCAAGCAATATAACATCCTTCGCAAACTGACAGTTTCACAACAATTTGTATACTTGTTGTTTTAATTTCATTTGAAGTTGTTTTTACCACATTTGAAAATGCCTCAACTGCAACAAAGTTCTAAAAGTTAAAAATCAACATACTTTGGCAGTTGAGTCATTCTCAACCAAAAATTCGAACACTTTAATCTTATATTTATGTTGATCCGTGAAATTTTAAATTTTTTTAAATTATAATATCAACATTGATTGACCATTTGACCGTACGACTAAGACAACTACAATCGATATTAGTAAGTATTTTGAAAATCTGAACCGAGTTCCATTGAACTATAATCAAACTGCATTCGATCGGTTGCTTCACAGAAATTGTTATTAAAAATAAGATATTTATTTCCTTTTCTCGACAGTCTAAAAATATGCAACATCTTTTATTTTTTCACATACATACGTCTTGTCATATATTAAAAGTGAATGACCTCATTTCATTCAGTTAAACAAATATAATGCCCATTCAAAACCAACACAAAACAAATAAACTCAGTGAATAAATGCATCTCTGCGTTTTGATAAGACAACCATTTAAGTAAACAACTTAAACAAAAGGGTCTGCTAAAGCTGAAGCTGATGGTGTTAAAGTGTCAACGTCAGCACTTGTCAATATGACAAAAAGCTCAAAGGAATAAAAAAAACAAAAAGGAAATCAAAGAGACATCTAGAAGAGAAGAAAAACAAACAAAATTTAAATGCAAAATAAAAAAAAACTGTATCTGCAAATGAATTACAGCAAGAAATTTTTAATAAAAAAAAAATGATGAGTTCTGAAAATTGCAACAACTTAGGTCACCTACCTTCACTTTTTCATACAAAAAGATGATGATGGAATAAAAAGTGCCTTGAGCCTTAAAAAAAAAAAACGAAATTGTTGAAAAAATTAAACACCTGAGAGCTTAATAAACATTAGATTGTGTGGAAAATAAACAATATTCATATGAGTCATTCCATGTCAAATCAAATGATTTTTTATATCAAGATTTTTGTTTGCTTTTAAATTTGCCAGGCGTGTTCTTAGTTCGAAAATATTTGACAGTGTTTTCGGAAAAAATCAAAATTTTCTTAAAGGAGTTACTTGTGTTTAAAAATTAAAAAAAAAACATGAACAATGTTTCGATATGCCAATATTTAATGATGTATTTTAAAACTAGTTGGCCGTTTTTAGAGGTTTATGGCTTTTGAATGGTCTTGTTTTCTACTTTTTCTTAATGTATTTGAATGTCATGTCACCACTTTTTAAAAGATTTTTTTTGTTAGTTTTTAACTTTCGAGTGTATTTTTCCACTTCCTCTAAATAAATACTAAGATCATCAGACCGGCACAGCAATGGTTTCTATTTTAGAATTTAAAAAAAAAAAATTCCATTAAAATTTGTAATTCCAATGTAAAATATTTTAAAATACTTTGATATATTAACAATTTATATATATCATCCATTACATGAGAGAACGTTCAAAAACGTTAATGTTTTGGCCTCCAGTCCTTTGATTTGGTTAAAATTAAGCATACGCATGCTCTAGAATGTGTTTTATACTCACCACCGTTTTCAGTTAATGGAAATTATATCAAACTCGCGTTTTATTACTGTTTCTAATTAAAAAAAAAAAAACAAAACCAAAATAGATGGACTAAGTCTAAGATCTAAAAAGCAAATGAAAGTTTAAATTGTCTTTTAAACACTTTTTTTGCGAAAGGTCATTCTTAATGCAAATGCAATTTTGATTGCATTGTGCGCTCCCCACGCTAGTCCGATTTTTAAGGCGTTGTCATTTTTGAAAAATTCGTAATTTTTTTATTAATAACTACTTCCACATTTTTGGGACCAGAATGCTAACTATTTTGGTGATTTTTCAAAAAATAGCTTTCTACATTTTCTATATAAAAGTCAATTTTTTAGTATTTAAACATTTTTTTTATAGTTTTTGGTTATACACTCATCACTTGATCACTTACACGATAGATACATTCCAGAAATAATCGTGTAAATCGAATTCAAAAAAGTTTGTATGGAACATCGTGTAAATGGAAAAAAATACAAATGTTATATATAAAGTATTTTTTAATATATATGTTTATTTGTTTAAGCAAAAAATCCATAAAATCAGTCTACTATTTACTAACAACAAATAACAATTCAGTACATTAACCCTACTGTGAAGTTAAAAAAAACTTACGAATTCTAGGTTAACGGACCATTTGTGTCCATATCAAATTTTTTTGAAAAACAGTGGGTGCAGATTATTTTTTATACTTATTTCAATTAAGTATTTGGCAAAAAAAATATTTCCACTAAAAGTTATATTTGTATGCTTAACAAATCGTTTGACATATTCATTTTGTTTTGAATGTTTGTTATTATATTTCATACAAAATAAATTCGAAAGCCAATATTGAAACCATTGTAAAGCTCATAACTATTTTGTAATTTCCCTTTTTCATTTTATCATGCAGACATGTGAGTGTTTTTTTTTTGTTTTTTGTGATACCCCTAGTTTCATTTTGTGATGCAGTCTTATAAATTGCTTGTATTAGTTTCAGTTTAGATTGTGTCTTGCTTGTGTTGCGTTTGTTTCTTGTTAGAATGGAGAATCGACGTTTTTTGGACACCGATGCTATTGCTGAAATCCTAAATGACATTGCCTCGGATATTTCAAATTCACGTATTTTAGAAGAAAATACTGAATATGAAAACACCGAATCAATTGATTCTGAAACAGAAAATGAAGAATATGTGCCTGCTGTCAGCACTGCAGATCCATTGTTTATTGCAAAAAATAAAATGCAATGGAGTTATACTCCCTTACCGTGATCTATTGGAACTCGTTCTGAAAATATTATTTCAATATAGCCAGGACCAACTCGATTTGCTGTATCCAGGTGCCATGATATGCTTTCATCTTTTTACTGTTTTTTCCACCACCATTAGAAAAAAATAATTTTTGAAAATGCCAATATGTATGGTAAAGTGAAATTCGAGGGTAAATGGAATGATATTGCTTGCTTAGATTGCTGTATAAAAACAAAGGTACTGTTCTGATGAGTACGATGCACAAAACGGCAGAAGTTGATATCAATGGACCAAAAAAGTAGCATTAGATTGTGTCTTATTATAATTCAACAAAAGGTATGTAACTTTTTGCCCTTGTCCATAGCTTTTTAGTAGTTTAAATTGTCTTTTCTTTTAGGAGGCGTAGATACTGTCGACCAAAATATCGGCTATTACAGTAGTAAACGCAAAGCAACTCGATGTCCGAATGTTGTTTTTGCAAATATGATAGATATATCTGCATTGAACGCGCTTTTATTATTTTCTGAAATCGATAATTCGTGGGCACTAAGTGATCAAAATCGTAAGAGACCTGATTTTTACGACTATTAGCACTTTATTTGGCTAAAGAACACACGATGAAACGAACCAACATACCCAAACAAAATTCGCAGCAGAGTTATTGGCTGATGTAAGAGCATCTTCCACAGATCCCGTACCTTCTACAAGTGATACAATAAACTTACCTGCTAGAAAACGTGGAATTTGTGGTTGCTGCATATCCAAATGCGATAGTAAATGTGCCATCTGCATCAAATTTGTTTGCAAACTAAACCGAAACATAGTTTGTACATCCAGCTTAATAAGAGAATAAAAAAAATTTCAATAGACCAAATTATCCTTAACATAAAATTTGTAACTTTTTATTTTTCTCCTTCCAATATATGTTAGACACTTAATTATTGAATAAAAACATTGATTTAGAAAAAAAAAACAGGTGAGCTGACATTTTAAGTCGATATGTTTTACAGTTGAAAAGTTAAAAAAGAAAGTAAAAAAAAATGGACCAAAATGGTCCCAACCTCACAGTAGGGTTAAAAGAGATCAGTGCATTTCAAACAATATTGACACAAAAAAAATAAATTTAAATAAAATTTATTCTCAATCAATATCTTTCTGGTTGGTGACGAATCAATTTCATCACTCGATAGTATTTAAAAAGTTTCTGTTTCGATGATCAGCCCGCGGAGATTTGGAAATATATTTTGTTAGAAGAACTTGTGACGACTTTTGGTTCAATTCTTTATATACCCGACTTGAGAAATATATCTCTGGAACTTTAGAGCTCTTTCAGCATTTTGGTCATGTTGGACAGAGTGATTTCCAAATTTTCGTCCTAATTCAAGGCCTTCACAAATAATTTTAGGTGTCAATGCAACCATTTCTAAATATATTAACTAAATCATTCGTCATTCAAGTCTGTGTCTGTTATTATCTCCAAAACTTCTTAATCAGAAAAGTCATCAAAACCTTAATCTTCAAGTGTAAGCGCTAATTCAATTAATTGAGAATTCCTGCTCCAAAGGATGAAAAAAAATATTTTCCACACTGATAGAAATTTGTGCGTAGTATTAATGAATTCCTTCATTAATCCAATGAATTTTTTCATCAAAAAGTCCCCAAAGAAACGTTTCATTGAGTCAATGAAAGGTGTTTCATTAATTCAATTTTAATGAATGGTTTCATTGACCCAATGAAAATTTCATGAAGTGTATGACATTTTTTTCATTAATCCTAGCCTAATCGTTATGAAAGTTTCATGTGTTTAATGAATAAAATTCATAGTTTGTATGAAATATTTTCGTTGATATTTAATAATTTGCACTTTTTATGATTATTTTAGAATATTTTGAAAATAAAATTTTTTTATCCATAAAAAAGAAATATTTTAATTATTGTACTTTTTTTAAATTATGTATATTAAGAACTTTAAATATACTTTTAAATATAATTAACAGGCATTAAAATATTAAAAGCTGAACTAAAAAAACCAATTTTAATGTATTGCTGTTTTTATTGCTTTTTTTTACAAAATTGTTCAATCTTTCTTTACATTTTTTATAATTTGTGTCAAAAGATGACATATTTTCTTATATGTCGGTACAAAATATGTAATTTTGTATCGATCTAGCTTGGAATTCTGTAGAACGATCGACGATTATATTCCACTTTTTGTAGTTAAATTACGACCATATTAGATAAAAATGTTAAATATTGTTAACAATGTTGTTAAAAAACAAAAATTTATTATCGTTTAGCATAACGTTTTTGTGTAACATCGTCAAAACGATAACAATTTAGGTCTCGTTTTGAACAGAAATATATCGTTTTTCTTAGAGAATATGTTCCCTGGAATTTAGTGACCAACTATTCAAATTCGTAAAAACTGTTAGCTCTAGGCAAATTTAATAAAAAAAAATTATTTATATCAAAGTTTTGGTTAATTCTGTTTATAAGAAATTTTTCAGTTTTTTTTTATTTCAAAATGATAGTACAAAAAAAAAATTTTGTTTTTCTTATTACAAGTCAAAATTTTTATTGAAAAAAATTTAAAAATGTTTCAATTTTTTTTATAAAATGATGAAAAAATCATAAAAAATGTTAATGAAAAAAAATACCAATATTAATGATTTTTCATTCAGTTAATGAAATTTTTCATTAAACCAATTAATCGATTTTAATGAAATCTTTTCATTAATACTATGAAGTAAAATTCTATCAGTGCATGCATACTCCTGGCCACAATTTTTTCCAGCACCTTAATCTTTATACAATCTAAGATTTAAAATTTTTTTCTAGCTGTCATTACTCCCAAAGATTCAACATTGTCAATTTGATCTAAAATTGTCAATTTGATCTAAAAATCACGCTTAATGTACAATGCGCATTGTAATGCTTTGAACGTTGAAATAATTCACTGATCTAAGGGCTGTATTAAAGATGTGGCATTCTTTGGCAGGAATATAACTTGGACATTTTCGTGTTCTAAATCTTGAGGATTTCCTGGAGCATTATCGATAAAAATTTAAAAAATCGAGTAAACCGAAGAATATGGAAATTACCCTCGATTTACAAGAGAAATAAAAAAAATCGTGATAAAGCGAAATCGTATCAAAAAAATGTTGTGTAAATCGAGGGATATGTGTATAACATTTTTGTTCATAACAGCTCTGAAATTTGAATAGCATTACCTTCTGAAGTATAATGACTATTACAATAAATTGAATGGCGTCTGAAGGCTACGACTCGATTTACAAAAATAACGTTTCTTTTTCAAAAATTCATTTTAAATGCAAGGTTCGTTAAAAAATCGCATTTGCATTTTAAATCTATTCAAGAAAAAACAGAGATTTTTTGAACCGCAAATCCTAAACTACACAATTACAGCTTGCAAATGATTTTTAAATTATGGAAATAGTCAATGTACTTTAGAAGCTAATGCTCTTTAAAGTTCAGTGCTCTTATGATATTTTTTTTTTAATTATAAAAAAAACTTTATAATCCAAAAAAATATTTTTATTTGGCAAAACGTAGTAAGATATTTTTGAAAAAATTATTAATAATAGTTAGCATTCCGGTCCAGAAACTGTCGAAGTTGTTATGTATTCCAAAAATTATAAATTGTTTAAAAATGATAGCCTGTGTGTAGACGCTGATACATTATTTTTTTTTTAGCTGCGGTCGAAAGTACAAAAGTTAAAAACTAAGAAGAAAATTTTTCAAATTGTGGCAACATAGACCCAGCAAAAAGTTTCCAAAAAGGTAAGCGGGTTTGTAATCAAGCATTTTGGGCAGAACGCATTCCTTACTAGATTACCTACTCGATTCTTTTAACAGGGCGTGAGACTAAAATAATTGATTCTTTAGAATTGATTATTTTTTTTTTTACCAAAGAACCATTTACTTTATATTTTTACGAACTACATACATTTTTTAATAAAGAAATAGTTCCATTGTAAAACTACGAAGTACTTACACAAAAAAAAATAAATAAATAGTTCCCTAGAAAAAATAAGAAGTACTTACATTTAAAAAAAAGAACTAGTTCCATAAGTAAAATCAACTTTTGCTCACACGTGATTCTCCTAGGTCACTCAAATATTACGATCAAAACTCATACGGAAATAAAATCCTAAAAAGTGAAACATCGAATTGTTATGATAACATGGGTTTGTCATAATTTTGGAGCTATAAACCACGAAAATATAAATTTTTCAAAAAAAAGAACAATTCAAAATTGAAAACAAAATATGACTCACGCGCAATCACCCTCGAAAATTTTTTTTACACTCACTCACGATAACGTCAGTAATTTCAACTTCCACTCACAATTTTATGCGCACGAGCGCTTCCCTAATTTATACCTAACCACAGTTTAACAAAATTTACGCAACATGCAATTTCTGTTTTTAGTATTATTTTCCTGCAAATAAAAATTTGTTTGAAAAAATATATGAGATAAATTCTTTAAAATTGTATAACTTCTTTTTCAAAATTAGGAACTACTTCCAATAACGTCCTTTTATTAAGAAAAAGTATATGATTACTTCTTGAGTACAAAAAGTTATACATATAAGTTAATAAGATTGTTATTTTCTTTTAAGTAAATAATAATTACTTTGTTATTGAGTTCATGCTTTCTGGGTTAATTTTAAAGAATTAATTACAATACTACTTGCTTTTTTGACTCTATCGTTGGAATGTGTTTGGTATTGCAGTTACTAAATTTGGCAATGAGATATGTAAGCAAGTGTGGGCATCACCTTGTTTTTGGAATGTGTAATTTTTTCCTGGGGATATTTAAACCATTAAAATTTAAACAATTTAAATACCGAAATGTAGGAACATTTTTATTTTTTTTATTTCTGAACACAAACATCTTCTTTAAAAAAAATTTAAATTTTTGTAAAAGCACTTGTCAAATATTTTTTAAATAATAATATGTCTGACAAATTTCACAGCAAACAAACATCATGATATCAAAAAGCGTTCGCTTTGACATGGAATGACTCATATGTAGAATTTATATGCAAAATCACAGAAACAACAGCAAACTAAACTCAACGGAATTGCATTTCATCTGTAAAACATTATTCTATGCTTTGGCAGGAATATGAAAGAAAGGAATACATGAAAAAAATAAACAAATATTATGCAGGATTCTTTTACGACAACAAAAAAAAAAAACTGTTATAAGGATTCTTCTTGTTACCAGTTGAAGATGTGCTGCCAGCTTATGAATATTCATGTCTATTTATACATATTTGCGTGTCAAGTAAGATATAAAATAAAAAACTGTGAGTGTTTTGCTATTTTTTATTTTTTTAGAATTTTTGCCTGCCATGAATGTTATTTTTTTTTTTTAAAGAAAATCCTTTTAATATTTAATGTTTTATAAAATATGAAAAAATAATTCTTAAATATATTAAAGACTTTAATAAATTTGATCAGAATATAGACATAATACTTGTTTTATCAATGCACATCAAATTTACACTGCGAAAAAATACACAAAAAAAATAATTATGGAAAGGAATAAGAGATTAGGGGATAGTGTTTGTGAACATTCAGGCGATTTTTTATAATACTGCCCAGTAGTATTTTGAAAATACTTCAACCATTTCTTATTAGCTGGTCGAATTAAAATAAAATCTCTTACATCCAATAACAACGACTGTTATTGCAAGTTTAATTTCCAAAGAAGGGTCCACTGGATCTATCAGGGGCTAATCAATTAGACTCCAGAGTAGGGCACCTCGTTTATCACTTTGGTTTGAATTTTCGATTAACAACACAAACAATCTATGTTGCTCCAAAGTTGTTGTCTGACATAGAGCTTTTGCATTCAAAACATTTTATTAAGAGCCATTCGACTGAAATAAAAAAGATTTTGAAGAAAAAAAATTATATAAACAAATTTTTTCTTTAAAATTTCAAGAAAAAACTAAAAACTAAAAAATTGAAAATTAAAAACAAAAACTTGAATATTTTGTTTGTATATAATACAGTATTTGATATATTCCTGATTTTATAGTTACATGATTTATCCCATTTATTCCTACACTGATAATAATCCATGAGTAAAAATGCGAAAAAATGTCAAAATAACAAAAACTTTCGTAAAATACACGAAAACTTATTCATGTTACAAACAATTTCGTTGTTTTGATATTTTTTCGTATTTTAAGCATGGATTATTATGAGTGTATATTTTGCTTAAATTTTCGAAATTTAACCCCAAATCATGAATTTAAGGACACAAATGTACACAAATTTGTCTTTGATTTGAGTACAATCAAGTCTGCATTTGTTTCAGGATATCTTATCGGTATTACAAGGAAGTTCAAGATTTTGAATTGTTTAGTTCTGAATTTTAGAGCTCCACAAGTCTGTTGCGGTTCCAATAGTGCTGAGTTCAAATTTTAGCCAAATCAGTCAGTATTTAGGTGTCGCTATATATTAACGATTTTTCAGATTTTATCCGACATTTAATAGAAATTGAATTGTTATATGGCTTATAATAAAATTTTTTTTAAAGCATTTTGACCTCCCGAATATAAAATGGCAATTCAAAAAGAAGAGAGAAAAATAATAATTTTTGGGGTAAATGAAATTTTTGAAGTTTTTTATATGAGTAATTTTTAAGTAAAAAGGAGCTCTCTTGCAAGTACCACTTTTATAACAAAACTAATTATTTTTAAGCGTCATCAGTGATTTTCCATTTAAATGGTATTATTATTTGTGTAATTATAACTGTCAGATTGTCTCTATATGATAAATTTTTCAAAAACCTGCGGCTGTAAGAATCAAACCTGCGCTCATCTTACATTGCAAACGTAACAATACCAAGCCATGACCGTTTAGCGATCACACCCAAGTATGGCCTCGATTATAATGCAGCTAAATTGCTGTTTTCTTTCCTATTAGCTTTTCTGTTATTGTATATTATACTCAGAAGTGACAACACTAACAACACAAATATTCTATTTTTAGATTTCTGTTTATTTTTCTAATCACCTCCGTCTCTCTTTCACAATGTACAATGTAAAAAACTGTAATTGTTACAGAAAATTTTAGGCCAGCCAATCGTTTTGAAAATTTTAGCAAAACGTGATTTAATTTGTTAGTAACGAAAAATAAGTAAAAGTTACTAAAATATTGTAAAATATTTGCTAAAATCTATATAATTTTTTACAAAATATTGCTAAAATTTTTTAAAATTAAAATTCAATTAAAACTGCTGAAATAAGCAAAAAAATTTACAATATATTAGTAAATAGAAGCCTCTTAATACTTTTATTACAAATTAAATGCTGTTGCACACGGGCGATAGGGAACCATTTCCATATCTCAGTCTCATCGCTTTAGTACACTGATGAAAATCCACGCGAAAAATTGAAAATTACAGAAACTTTTTGTAAAATAAACGAATTTGGTACATTCTAACGAAATGTTTCGTTGTTTTCATATCAATTTCATATTTTAATGTATGAGTGTAGTTTGGTCAGGTGGCTGGCAGACTTTTCCCCTCCCATAGGAATTTATGAAAATCCACCTCCTGGCATTATTTTACAAAAATTTCCCCATTAGAATGTGTTTATGCCGGTTAGGGAACCACATACCAAATTTCAAGGTCATCGGTTAAGTAGTTTGTCCTGGACGACAAGAACTTTTTTACAATAGGAATTTACAAAAATTCCGTCTAAGCGGATGTCTACTCGGAATTAGGTAGCCAACAAATTTCAATGCCCTTCATGGGCATCTCCGCAGGAATTTTATTATATGTGATATTTATATAATTGGTTAGGTTTAAAGTTTTCTTATACAAGGGTATCTCACTTTGGCGCAGTATGGCGGATACCCCTGTGAGTTCCATTACTTGCCTTGTGTTTTACTATGTTAAATTGTATTGTAATCCAACTAGCCATGATCTATATACATTTTTTTTATTATATTCCCACTGTGGAATGGGTTATAAATAATGAGTTATAAATGATGAGAAGTTATTTTAGAACTGATTCTTTCGAAGAGAAAATTTTGCTGGATTGTTATATCTATAAAAATTCCTAATAAGTTATTTTTATTATTTCCTATGACAAGCCAATCCTGGGCTTAAGTCATATCTGACTTCGAATGGAGTTACATTACGGCTTATATAATTATATGCAAATACATCTGATAAGTTTTATTGAGAGAATTTTGTATATGATACTTGATATTATTAAATGGCTCCAAATCTTACTTCATATGTAACTAAAGGGTCCGCCATCTAACGTATTTTTTTTTCAACTAGTGCTTATTTCGTGAATGGTAACACTTAGCTCATATCTGATTTGACAGATAATTAGCTTTATCCTTCCGCTGAACGAATATGGTCCGTATGTTCGTTATCTTGTGAAAAAAGTGAAAGAAACTGGCATCCTCATCGGTAAACCAAAGCGTGAAAAGCCAAAAAAAGTGCGTACACCCGAGAATATTGCTGCTGTGGCAGAAAGTGTGCGTGAAGCGCCATCAACATCAATTCACCGTCGTTCTCTGCAATTGAACATTTCGGAGACATTTTGCATAAAGACCTTGGTATGACGGCATACAAAGTCCAATTGGTTCAGGAGTTCAAAAAAAAAAAAAGTTATTTGGTGGACCCTTTATATAAGCCATATAATAATAATCTAAATATATGTAGTGATCGACATGATTATATATGGTCCCATGTTAATTCTTATTAAAATATATGTGATTTCATACTGAACAAGTTTTTCTTATAATTTTATATAGTTTTATATGTATGATCCCATAGATATTTTGGTAAAGTTCAATATCAAATTAAGTTATCTGCAAGATAAGACTTTATTACTTATTGCTAATATCGACTCAAATTTTAAGAAACCAGATATATTTATATCTAATTATATATAATTTAATATCCCGAATATGGACAAATCTCGGATAAAATTGTATCATATTATATCGAATTTGATATAATTACATGCGTGTTGATGACCCATCTCTCGGACCGGAGTGTGTTATATATGGGAACTTATCAAATCAGATATAGTAATATCAGACTTAATATTAAAGTTTTTATGCGGGATGTTCAACTTATCGATGAAAATGCTCGATTAGAATCATTCCTTGACAGAACAGTATTTGCTGGGTTATAAAGAGTTCTAAACATATTGTAATCTTTTGTCTATACAAAACAATTCCAAAATCTAAAACTTGTCGAAACATAGATTTTCTTAATGTACCACACATATCGTACACATGATGTATTTATTTATTGGCTTTAATTTCGCATAGTCAAAGTAACACTTTTTATTACCATAATTTATTTTACCTTAGCCTGTTTAAAGAACATCTATAAAAACAAGTTTAAACTCTAGTTTATTAATTTTAATTACAAAGCGGTCTCTTTGTAAAAGTTTTGATCGTTTTTGTGGCAGGCTTATTCACTTGTTGTTGCAACATTTAATTACCAATACAAAACAACACCTTCGCGAAACAACAAAGTGATATTTTTTCTAAAGGCAACAAATAAGTATCAGTATTGAAAAGTTGCAAATCTGTTTAAAAACAATATTTTAGAATAAAGAAAAAAAATATGAATTTTTTAACGAAAGGACTTCTATAGAAGTTTAGGAAATAAAAACAGTTTATTAAATGTTAAAAATGATTTAAATCCATTTAAAAAAAAACAAGGAAGAATAAGAAAAAGTGTTAAAAAGGCCTCACACAATTTGTAAAAAAAAAAATGTCAGCATTTAAAACTTTTTGTTTAAACTTAAGTCATTGTTGGATATTATTGTTATGGAAGACAATACGATTGAACCGCACACGTTATCACATGATGCAGGAAAAAACACTTTGTGGTTCTGGGGTTTTTTTATTAACGACTTTTGGTGACTTTGTGTTGTGTTTATGCATGCCGACAATGATTAGTTAAAGAAAAAAACCACAAAAAGAAATTAAATTTTATATTGTTGTATTAATTTGTTTGCCGTTTGCTTCATACTTCCTTTCAGTATTGGTTGCTACTGTAAGGTTTTGAAATTTTGAAACAAATTACCGTGTCATACGTATCAACATCAAATACAATGTTTTTTGTGGCGTGTAAAACAAGTGTGACCAACTTGGTGAAGTGTCATACAGAACTGGGTCAGGGTCGCCGCCTCCCCTAAATGATCTGACTAATTTAAAAAAAATACAAATTTTTGGAAATACTTATAAATATATATTTATTATACTTATTCATTTTTAAAAATTAAGATTTGTTCATCCTGTGTTTGTGGGAGATTTGACAGCGAAACTAATCAACTTTATTAAAGATAATCCACTTTTTTAATCTTCCTCGTTTACATATCCATTTTAGACATTTCAAAGTTTAACTTGATAGCTTAAAGATTTGCAATGTTGCTGAATTTTACAATAAAATGCGAATAGTTAGAAAAATCTGAAAACGACACAATAATGGTTCTTTGATTAGCCAGGTAGGAATTGCCCACCGTACCCAAAAAAATATTACTGGCAAACCACTGCTATTTTTGTTAAACCGACCGCGTTAAAAATTACCAAAGGTACAACTCATTTTGTATTAGGAAACCACTATTTTTTTTTGTAAAGCATGTATTTTGCCAGTACTACCTGTAAAATTCTTTGCCAATATAGTTTATACCAATATTACAAACAAAAATTTTATTTTTTTATTTTATTATATTTCTCACATTTAAATATGATGCATAAGACTAAGAAAGAACTGTAGTGATGGTTTTTAAATGCCTTTTATTATACATATTTCTCAAAGTTAATTTAATTTAAGCTATTTTAAAGGCACCAAATTTTTTGAATTACCAACGTTATGCCAACAAGTTCCCCAAACCAATGATTGGCCACTATTGTCAATCGGGTAACAGGACAATACTGAAAGGATTGTTAATCCCACGATCTGCCATCGCATAACCGACCATCACCGAAGTTTTGCCACCACAGTGCAGAGTTTATTTTTCTGCATTGGCAATAGTCAATAATTAAACGGTTTTTAAGCCATTAATATTTTTGGTCTAAATTATACAAAAAAATCTTTAATTGGTGCAAAATTCAATTGGTCGCACTTACATACTTTTTTCAATATAAATCTAGTTTGAAATGGTTGTCGTAATTCATGGTATTAAATGTAAGAAAATAATCTTTGAGTATGGCGAAATCTGAGTTGAATGCCACTACTGGTCACAACAATTTGATTTTGGGATATCATTACTTTTTTTACGGTTTTTTTCATCAATAAAAAATAGCCCTTATTATTTTTTTTAACATTTCAACTCCTTCCACTGACGCGCGGAGCTCAAAAGTGGGTCCATTTGACTACACAGCAAAAAGGGGATACGTTATATGAAATGTTGAACCTGACATTCGATTGTACGCCAAAAATTATTTAAAATTTTTTTTTTTTGGTTTTTAAAGTGCACCGTTTAGTCAATAGAGTGGACGGAAAACACTGTTTTTTCAAAAACTTTTAAATATTAATTTTTTAATTACACTCAATAAAAATGTATTACCAACTGAGAATAATGGTACAACAATTTTTGTCATATCGCGAACCGCTAAAAACTTATTAAGGAATCAATTTTGTAAAAAAATAATAAAATTTTTTTTTTTTAGCACACACACTGACAAAGTATTTTGAGCTAAGACAAATGCCACAAACATTTTCGATACATCGCGGCCTGTTAAAAAGTTGAAAATCAATAAAATATTCCATTTCAGTAAAGACAACATTTTGATAACTAAATAACTTTTAACTGGGTTACCATTAAGCGAAAATTTTTGCACCATTTTTCTCAGCTAAAAATAATTTTTGATTTCGTGTAATAAAAAAGTACTTTATAAGTTTTTTGAAAAAAGTTTGATTTTTTCCGCCCACTCTATTTAATACGAGGGTGTAGCAATAAGTCCGTGGCTTTTCGAACTTCATTCGTAGTTATATGAAATACAACACTGCTAACATCAAGTACCACCTGTTAATAGACCACTGTCAAATTTTGGTCAATTTCCGTCATTTATTTTGCGTTTGACAGCTATTCAAAACATACAACCTCGTGGATGTTTTTAAAAATGGAAAAATGTGAATTTCGAGTGCTCATTAAACATTATTTTTTGCGAAAAAAACCGTCAATCAAACCAAGGAAAAGCTTGATAAATACTATTTGGACTCTGCAGCATCGATTTCAATGGTTAAAAAGTGGTTTACTGACTTTCGTTGTGGTCGCATAAATACAAATGACGCTGAACGTTCTGGACGGCCAATAGAGGTCAATACACCCGAAAATGTCGAAAAAATCCACGATATGGTGTTGGCCGATCGAAGAGTAACATTACGTAAGATTGTTGATGCCATAGGCATTTCATATGGCGGAGTGGTTTCGATTTTAAATGATCAGTTGGGTTTAAGAAAGCTGTCTGCAAGATGGGTGCCGCGTTTGCTCTCAATTGACCATAAACGTAATTGTTTCCAATAAGGTGATGGCAACAGTTTTTTTTGGAAGCACGAGGGATAATCCACATCGATTAACTTTAAAAGGGGAAAACAATAAACGCCGAATATTATGTCAACTTATTGGACCGATTTAACGAGGATTTAAAAAAAAAAACGACCCCATATGGCCAAGAAATGCCTATTTTACAGACCTCGAAAAATCCTATTTTTTGGAAGGGATACAACAATTGGAGAAATGTTAGACTAAGCTAAAAGGAGATTATGTTGAAAAATAATTTTTTTTTTTTGCAAAAAAAACTGTGTTTCATTCAAAAAGTCACGGACTTTTTGATCCACCCTCGTAAATAGTGCACTTTAAAAACGGGGAAAAAAGTTTTTTTTTAATTAATTGTTGGGGTTGAATCGAAAGGTGAATTAAAATGTCATATAAATACAGCTCTGTTTGCTATGCAGGAAATGGGTCTCTAAATCAACGTTTTGGCCAGCAGTGCGCTAGTGGACGGAGTTGGAATTAAAAAAATAATAGTAACGCTATTATTTTATTTATGCCGAAACATTTTGAAAAGTGATGATATCCTAAAACAAAGAAACTTTATACTTCTTTGACGAACTCTAATATGTATGAATATAGAGCAATTTCAGCTTTAAAACTAGTTCTTTGCGATGCTAAAATATTTGTTAAAAATTATTTCAATTTACGAGATTATATCTTAATAGTAGTGAGCAAAATATATCGTATGGCAGGACATTTCCAGGATGTTCTAATTATACCTTGCCAATGACAAATTTATCCTGCGTTATGCCAAAATAGCAAAACTACACTTGAAATTGTGTTAATCAAGGTAAGCCTTTTCAATTTAATGATGTCGATAAGACCTAAGAAGAACTTCCATTACATTAATTAATATTAAGCAACAGAAAATTTAGAAATTTAATGCAAATATTTTCATTTTTCAAATTCTATTGAAGTGCGCCCAAATGAATTTCGATTTACTTTTTTAAGGTTTAATATTTATATAAAAAAATGATAATCGATGAAAAAAATTATTTTTATCAGTAACAATTTATCGAATAAGGATTAATTTGTCGTTTTTAGAATTTTCTCGTTTTATGTTAAAATTCAAAAGTATTATTCAGTCAAAGGAATTTCGTCCTCTGTACAGAGTCGTTTAGAAATAGTAGTAAAAAAGCTGTTAATCAAAAAGATTAAAAAATAGTTCAATCTACTTGTTCTGTACTTGATTAATTAGTTAGACCAATGTTTAGTAGATGCAACTTTCTATGTAAGTTCCCTCTCTACGCACAAATTGACATGTCCCAGACGACACTCGGGATATGTATCCAGGTGGCGGTGACACATCCAGGGTCGGACCTTTTATATGAAAGGGACATATCACTTTAACATGGCGTTGTCATTGGATGTGACGTATTTGCAGATTTTGGGCATCTGGTGCGTGTTAGATAATATGTCTTAAAAGAGATTTATAAATACATTAAAAACAAATTAAGAATTAAAAACTAACTTTTTTGATTTGCCACCTCCTGGTCCCGATCCCACAACCTCCTGCTTACAAAGCAAGCGCGCTACCGCCTCATTAAATGTTGCTTGTAGTTGCTGGCAAACAAGCAATTAATCGTTTTTGTATTTGCCAATAGGGAATATTTTCAAGTTTGATTCCATAAACCTACAACGCATAATTTGATAAAGCATTTATGGATAAAGGGTGGGAGATTAAACAATTGCCATAATAATTAAATTTAAAAAAAACAATTTAACTAAATCTTAAAAAAATATTATTGAATTTATTTTTGGAATTTGAAAAGTAAATACAAATAGTTTTCAAAAAGGACTTACTTTATCTGCAGTACAACTGTAGTATAAAAAGTCGACTAAAATCGTTTTTAAAAACGATTAAAAAAACTGACAGTGTTAGTTAAGTGGTATATCTAATTTTCACCGGCCAGAGGACCAATTTATTAATATGCTAGATCCATAATAGGTACTACTTTACCCAGTCCCGGCATATGTGATTTAATTGAAATTGACGGGCAATGACCGTAGGGCTATTATTCAATTTATAATAATTTTTCATTAATCCTTTCAGGGCTACGCAATATAGTTATTATTGTATAAAAGGGGGTTTTTTTCAAAGCTTAATTAAAAACTCATAGGTCTGACGTCCCAAAACTGTCAGATTTAGCTCTAACATCAGTAAGATTTGTTTAGACTGGATCAGTATATTGGACGCACAGACAGACAGATCGATTGAAAAACGTTTTCGACCCTTAGGCAACAGAAACGTGTTTCAGATTGAGGCATGGGCTATAACGGAGTGGATTGGTAATATAACGGTTTTCACTCAAAATCTATATATCTAGCTTAGGCAATTTCTCAATTAATCGATTAAAAAAAACTGATATCGAGCTTTATTAAATTTTATCTAATTGATTTCATAAAATTTCATCCGAAAAAATGGCCCGATTAAATTGTATCAAATTACATCTAATTGTATAAAATCAGATCCACTTAGATACAATTAGAAGTAATTTTTATCCTCATCCAATATTATCAAATTATACGTTATACAATATGATTATATCTTATTTAATATAAAAGGATATAAAATGGTTTATATATAATTTTAAATATAAATATATTATTGCTGTCTCTCATAATAACACGCAATCTGTTAAACACAAAACTTATTATAGTTTTCAAGCCACAAACGAGTTCAAGAAAATTTCAAATTAATTATAAAGTTTGATATAATTTTTATTAAAAATAAAAATTTTGTTTTTTTCGACCCTCAATTGTGCAATGAAAATGAAAATTATTCAAGTTCGAGGCCATACTCTATATAAAGTACTCAATTAGAAAGTTTTCTATTTGAAATGCAGAAAATTTCGAATTGGTATTAAAAAATTTCATTTGTAATTGAAGGTCCTATTGTAAAAACTTGATAATCAACTTTGATTATTTTCTAGATTTCACTGTTTTCTAGACATCCATTTGTAATTTTTTTCGAAAAAGTCTAGCGTAAAACTTACCACAAGCCCCTATGGTATAAAAGTTCTGCAATATTCATATTTGTATATGTTTTCCAACTTTAAAAGGCAAAAATAAACCAAAAATAAAATGTGGCTTATAAAGTTTTTACAATAAGCCCTTCAATTAAAGAAGTTATAAATTAACTAAAGCTTTCTTTTAAATTTTTAAATGATTGCGCAAATATTAAAATTGAAATTAAGATTTTTTTCATTATTAATCATTTTACTGAAAATTTTCTCAATTTCGAATATTAAATCGTAATTTTAACTATTGTTTTTGTAAGTTATACTGTAAAATATCAAGTTAGTATATTATTTTATAAATTTTAGATTAATATATTTCTGAAATTTCTGCTGAAATTTTAAATAGTTAGAAATTTTACAAATCGAAATATCTTTTTAAAATCATTTTGTTAAACTCAGTTACGTTTGAAATTTTCTAAATGTTTAATTGCAAACCACAATTTAATTTCTATTATTTAGCATGTCCAAAGAGAAATTTAAGTTTCAATTTGAAATTGTCATTAAACGCATTAGATTATGTGTGAAATGAAATTTGTATATAATACCATATAAAGGGTCCGCCATCTAACGTTTTTTTCAACTAGTGCTTATTTCGTGAATGGTAACACCTAGCTCATGTCTGATTTGACAGCTAATTAGTTTTATCCTTCCGCTGAACGAATATGGTCCGTATGTTCGTTATCTTGTGAAAAAAGTGAAAGAAACTGGCATCCTCATCGATAAACCAAAGCGTGAATAGCAAAAAACAGTGCGTGCACCCGAGAATATTGCTGCTGTGGCAGAAAGTGTGCGTGAAGCGCCATCAACATCAATTCACCGTCGTTCTCAACAATTGAACATTTCGGAGACATCATTGAGACGAATTTTGCATAAAGACCTTGGTATGACGCCATATAAAGTCCAATTGGTTCAGGAGTTCAAAAAAAAAAAGTCATTTGGCGGACCCTTTATTAATATACGGTGTTCAGAGTTAGGCAGACAAGGTAACGGAACTGCTCGTCTTTAACTTGGTTAAGTCCAGAACCAATCCTTGCTCTTGTAACTAACTAAGAGGATTCACGACCTCCGACCCTGCGGGGCAGGTGGACACCGGGCAATGATATTATAGCACCCGCTATGATATTAGCAAATGTGAACAACGTTTCATCTGTTTTTGGGCCAACCCGACATATTCGGGGAATAGGGTCAAACAGATTACGGCACTATTATGGCTGGATAGTGCAATAGGGATGGTAGCGGAAGAACCATTAAAAGTCAACGGTAGCGCCTATAAGCTTAAAGGAAGCCTACGCCTGTTCTTAGTCAAAAAGGAGTGCCAGGCTCCACTGAGATCTTCTTTGTCCTTACATGCATCGAAGAAATCCTGGGAAACTAGTCAACAAAAACATGAATATAACGCAAACAGAAAATAATAATCTCCCAGGAGGTCACAGACATCTGTCAAATCCTCCCGCTTTGGGGGCAAGCTCCACGTGTCTGGGAGGGAGCAATTCCTGTTTAGACAGTTTTTTAGAAACCTCTAGAGGCCCTATGCTCCACAGGGAGTTAAGCGGAAATGAAGAAGAAGAAGAAGAAGAAACGTAACATTGCAATAAATCATAAAAAATTATATATGAAATCATGTTAATTAGTATATATCATATGTATTGATATAAGCCACATCTTCGGTAGTATCAATCAATATATATTAGCTATTAATATATATATTTTACCATATCAAAAATTTTCGAAAAACTAAATCCAACATAAAATTATATATGATCATAAGCGTCATCACATATATCCATATTGAACTATATAAAGCTATTTTTTTTATAATATTATATTAAACAAGATATAATTGTATATGAACATTTTTACTCGGGAAGTCATTATCCCAACGAACTAATAAAAAAAATCCATTGAAAGTCAAAATTTTACAGAAACCTAGCTATATTACAAGTATTTTCTGTGTTTTATGAATGAAAAATAAAAAATCATCTGGAAAAGTGCCAAAAGTAAGAGTGAGTTGGTCACATTATTCTATCCAAAAGATATTGTATCTAACAACTTATACAACATACTATTCCTTCTTCTTATGTTGTTGTTACTATTTGTTGTGATGGGTTCTAAATCATCGCAATGTTGACATGTTACAAACAATTTTAAGTTTTTTTTTTAAGAAAAAGAAGACAAAAATATTTTAATGCTGCTTTTTACAAAATAAAAAACCAAAAAAAAAAACTAAATATGAAAGAACAAACTGTACAACATGTTGCTGCATCATGATTCTTAGCTACAAATTAATGTTGTTGAAACACGTAAAATGCATGTTAACTGTCTTTTTTACGAAACTTTAAAATCAATTCTTAACGTTCGTCTTATCTTTGAATTATATTTGAAAATGCAAATTTCTTCAATGGGCATCATCTTGTTTAGCCCAGTCTACACGCAATCAAATTTTGTTTCATGGCTTTTAAACGCAATTTAAATTTTGTGTGATTTTTTTTATCGTCCCTATATTGATGCGAGTAGTTTTTTTCTTTTTTAAATAATATTATTTCTGTTTTTTTTTTTTTTTTTGATAATTATTTATTTAAACGGTTATTTAAAAGTCATTTTAAATGGCGTAAATTTTAAATTATTATATTTTTAATGTCTGTTATTTAGTATAAAATTCAGTTTTGTATGTGGATTAGCATTTAGAATCTATCTGGTTCAGGCATAACTTTACTGCTCATATATTATTATGTATGCAGATATGTTTTTGCATGTTTATGTGGAAATAATATTTATACAAAGTAATTTTTAAATGGCTTTAACACGCACTTGAATTTGAATTTTATTTAAATCATATTAAATTTAAATGACATCCCGGCTAAAAATTTTCATATGTGGATCCATAAAGATTCAATGTATACAAATGCATGTTTGTTGTCAGTCGATTTTGACCAAATACTTTTCCGAATTAAAGAATATGCAACAAAATGACATCGATTTGTTTTTGTATATTTTTGCATATATTGTTATAAATGCAGATTTTTCATATTTTTCTCTATATGCAAAATTTTATGGTATGTCTTGGCATTTTTTGTTGAATATTTTGCATATTTTCAATTTAATTGCATATTTTTGCATATTTTGTAATAATAAAAATTCAATTTTAATTAAAAATTAGTCAAAGAAAGCATTTTTTACCCTGAACATAGCATATAGTTTTCATTTGTTAGCTATTTATATGGGATCTCATTTTTTAACTAGCAAGCTCGAGTAATAAATTGCTTGTTAAGATTCAAAAAGTGAACGTGCATATTTTTCTGATTTTTTATGCATATTTTGGATTTTTGTTGCATATAATTTGTTTTTTATATTTCAATGAATATTTTAAGCGCAACATTTTTTATTTTTTACTGCACATTTTACGCTCATATTTTTCTGTTCTAGTTGCATGAAATTTCTTGCCCTACTCATACCCAGTAAAATAGTAATATCCAAATAACTGGTTGCAGAACAGCTTATACTGTATTATAACAGGTTCTCATTTCTGTTCTGCAACTGGTTCTTTTTATATGGAGTTTGTCCTATTTGCAATAGGTTCTTTACCTCCAAACAAGAACAGGTTGCTTTAGAACCGGTTCTAGAACCAGTTATAGAACTGGTTATGGGGCAGTGAGACCTTACATTTCGACTCCCAGGAAACTGTTTTAGAACAGGTTCCATGTAACCGATGGTAAAAGAAGTTGTTCTAGAACAGGTTCAGAGGTAATCTGTTCTAAAAAATGTTGCTGGTTAAGCATGCATGCATGTTCCTACATGGATTCATGGATTCATAGATGCGTCCATATATCTCCATACATGTGCATTAACGAAATTTAAGGTAATAGTGTAAGCATTCTAATTTAAATTAAGATTTTTGCTTTATTAAACATTTTACTTAAAATTTTCTCAATATATTTTAAATCGTTCAACAAAATCAGAAATATTTGATGCGTCGGCGTTGCGAACTATCATTTCCAAATGACTTTAGGAAGCATATCACGAATATCACATTCGAATTTCAAAGTTAGATACAGTTAAAGAAATATTTGCAAAAAAAAATTATTTGCAGAAAATTTGAGAAAATTTAAATTTTTTGACAAACTTTTTGCAAAAAATACAAAATTGAAAATCTTAATGCTACTTTTTGCAACATTCAAATAATATGGACTATGCATTTTAAATTGAAAGAAGAGATATTATTCAATATGCATGTATTCAAATTTCAAATTTCAAAATTTTCAAGATTTCGCTAATAAAAAATCTGCAACAAAGAGAAGATTAAAAATTTTAATACGAGTATGTACCTTTAGTAAATATCGCGGGATACTTAAGTTGTGAAAAAAATGCGTACTTTCTATTATATTTTTGTAGCTTAAAAATATGGAGTCGGTGACAAATCCTAACTAATAAAATTCAGATAAAAACATTCAAGTATGTTAAATATATAATTTTTAATCAATACCAACCCTGCACAGTGGGATAAATCACAAAATTTGTGGAAATAATTCGGCCATTTGTTAACTTGTGGTCCGATTGCAATGAAATTTGGAACATGCATAAAAGACATAAAATGGAGTTTAAGGTTTGATCTTGAACCTTCCAGACCCTTTGGGGGCGGCAAAATGGCTGCCCAAAGTTGGGTACTTTTTTCATAAAAAATTTTGAGTGTTTGCCATTTTTTTGTTTCTCATCCGATTTTCAAAAAATTAACATATTAGTAATCTTCTTGTAAAGATGAACAAAAAACATGCTTTAATGTGTGGGTTACCTTCAATAGTTTCCGAGATATTCCGATTTGAAAATGTGAAATTCCAAATTTTGTCCGACTCAGGTCCAAAGTTTTCCAAATATCGGGAGAAAATTGGGACCAATTTTCGTTTTAAAATAACGGTTATTTAGCCAATAAAATTCATGATTGAATAAAAAAAAATTAGTTCAATATCTTGTTTCAGTCAAAAATTACATTAGTTTAAAGTAGAAATTAAAAAAAAAGTAAATTTTGGCGATATTTTCCCCAAAAAGCACCAAATTTCTTATCGCTCCAGACAAATATTTTTCTTCTGAGCATATAAAGTATGTCTACTTTTCTGGAAGGTCTTTTTATATAAATGCGAGTTGTGGTAAAAAAAATTTTGATTTGTAAATACTTTTCAACCCATCCGCTTCCAAAGTTGCCACATTTTGTAGGTAAATATCAACTTTAACTCACAGTTAAAATTTGTGCACGCCTCCAATTGGGTAGTGGAAACCGATTTTAGATACTCCAACAGATACCTAATGTAGTGTGTAAGTCATTTCCAATCCGCGCTTTAAATGACGACATGGCAGCAAAAAACGAAAAAAATCCCATTTTTGGAAATTTTTTTTTTATTTGTAGGAATTGTGGGATTGTTTTCAGAAAATCATAAATTCTGACATTTGTTCCGATTTGTTGACCTTAAAGTCTAGTTAAATCCAAAAAATCATTCGATTATGTCTATTAATAAATATTTTATTGAATAGTGAAAATTTTCATTTAAGCAAAAACTGAAATTTTTACCATCATATTTGGATTACCCAAGTTTTTGTTTTACCAAGATGGCTAAATTCAACCTTTTTTAAAAAAATTGCAATCTACAGGTAATCCCTGGAAAGAAATGACACCCACAGTTCATAAGGTATTGTGCCATGGAAAAATCATCATTGAATCAAACATTCTTCCTCTAGGTGAACTAACAGAAGAAGCTCAGGAAGCAAGGAATCGAGATTTCAAACATGCCCAATTGTTCAGTTCCAGAAAATGTTCAAGGCAATCACAGAACGAAGATATTTCCAATAACCTATTACTGTCTTCCGATCCCGTCCTGTCGTCAATGAGAAAACGATGGATTTCTTATAACACATTGTCATCTGTAAATAATGAAGAATTAAAAGATTTGCTTTATCTGTTAGATATAAATAATGATGTGTCCGATTATTTTGTATTAAATAAAGAAACAACCTAATTTGCTTGTCTTTTTTTTTCATTAATGAAGAACATCATAAAACCCTTTTTACCTGACCCAATTATGTAAGATGTGAATACGTGGACACATTAGAAGAAATATATGAATAAGGGCTAACATTTGAAGATTTTCTGTTTAGAAGTTATGAACATAACATACCAGTGTTTGGTATCGTTGAAAAGAAAATTACCTGTAGATTGCGATTTTTTTAAAAAAGGTTGAAGTTAGCCATCTTGGTAAAACAAAAACTTGGGTAATCCAAATATAAAGGTAAAAATTTCAGTTTTTGCTTAAATGAAAATTTTCACTATCCAATAAAATATTTATTAATAGACATAATCGAATGATTTTTTGGATTTAACTAGACTTTAAGGTCAACAAATCGAAACAAATTTCAGAAATTATGATTTTCTGAAAACAATCCCACAATTCCTACAAATAAAAAAAAAAAATCCAAAAATGGGATTTTTTTCGTTTTTTGCTGCCATGTCGTCATTTAAAGCGGAGGCGTGCACAAATTTTAACTGTGAGTTAAAGTTGATATTTACCTCAAAAATATGGCAACTTTGGAAGCGGATGGGGGGAAAAGTATTTACAAATCAAAATTTTTTTACCACAACTCGCATTTATATAAAAAGACCTTCTAGAAAAGTATACATACTTTATATGTTCAGAAGAAAATATTTGTCTGGAGCGATAAAAAGTTTGGTGCTTTTTGGGGAAAATATCGCCAAAATTTACTTTTTTTTAATTTCTACTTTAAACTAATGTAATTTTTGACTGAAACAAGATATTGAACTAATTTTTTTTTTATTCAATCAAGAATTTTATTGGCTAAATAACCGTTATTTTAAAACGAAAATTGGTCCCAATTTTCTCCCGATATTTGGAAAACTTTGGACCTGAGTCGGACAAAATTTGGAATTTCACATTTTCAAATCGGAATATCTCGGAAACTATTGGAGGTAACCCACACATTAAAGCATGTTTTTTGTTCATCTTTACAAGAAGATTACTAATATGTTAATTTTTTGAAAATCGGATGAGAAACAAAAAAATGGCAAACACTCAAAATTTTTTATGAAAAAAGTACCCAACTTTGGGCAGCCATATTACCGCCCCCAAAGGGTGTGGAAGGTTCAAAATCAAAACTTAAACTCCATTTTATGTCTTTTATGCATGTTCCAAATTTCATTGCAATCAGAGCACAAGTTAACAAATGGCCGAATTATTTCCACAAATTTTGTGATTTATCCCACTGTGCCCTGCGGGAAATGAAGGGTCGATTGATCCAACGTGGTAATTCTGTGATATATGATTGGGGAGCACGTCACGAAACTGGTGAAACCAAAATTGTGGTGCATCAAAAAGTGTTAATTTGGGTAAAATGTCCAATCACGTGACTGTAGTTATGGTGACAAAACATAAACTGGTTGGTACCAGATATATCACGTAATTGGAGAAAAAGTAACATAACATCAAAGTGTACTGAAGCAACTATGGTCGTTGCAGCTGAAGTTGCTTCTGGTCATTGAACTGGTTCAAAACCGCTAGCAGTGGATGAAAACCTGACGATTAGTACCAAAGGATGCAGTTCCTCGACTGCTACAAAGTGGATACAATACTGAAGGAATTTTTTATGTATCGACTTTGTGACAGTAAAAATATATACGAAACACTCCACTGGTTTAAAATAACTGAATACGGAACTGTGTAGACAGTGACCAAGTTTGTCAGATATGGCGATTTCTCGCCAAACGTCGCGATCTTAAAACTCGTTTGGCAAGTTAATTTTCAGAGTGCCGACTGGCGATTTTATTAGTGAATGGCGATTTTACACATAAAATATCGCTACCAAAAAACTATCTCCAGAATATGATTTTTTCAACAACTTATTCAAAAACTTAAAATAATTTACAAGAATATAAATTAAACTTTCAAAATTTCTACATATTGGTTTCGAAATATCTTGTTTAGATATTTTACAAGATTTTTGGTAACGATTTTTTATGTGTAAGTAATTGGCGATTTTTAAGAATTTCTTTTGGGCAACAAAATCGAAACTGAGTATATATTTTGTTGCTCTGCTTTATAAGTTATACATTAAATTTGTACTGAATTGTTGCAGCTTTTTCTTTTTATAAAGATATTATTGTGAACTAGAATTATAATGTAGCATACAAAATTAAAATGTTCATGAAGTGCTTTTTAGAAGTGTTGGAAAATAAAAACTAGTAGAAATTGTTTGATAATACCAATGTTGGCAAATAAAGAAACATTTGAACATCCGGACTTTTTGTCTAGTTTACATACTTTTCCAAATTTAAATTGTTATAATGCATTTAATGTTATAGTTTTTTGTGTAAAAAGTGACAGGTTACTTGCTAATTACTTTTCTCATACCCGGCGACATGTACCCCTTAGACCAGTGCAGTGGTACTTTACAAAACTATTCCACTCAAACTACCCCTAAAACAGAACACATTTCGCTTAATATGTGACCAGTTTTCCTTCAACAATTTTTCTCCAGTTATACGATACGTACACCTGCACCAGTCACGTGATATTTTTTCCCCACTAGTTCTGTTGCTTATTACATAAATCCTAAAATTATCATATCTTGACATTTCCTACTTCTAACTTGTCCCGTAGCATATTCAGTCGGTACGGTGTTAGGTTACCTTGGTCAAGTTATTCGCCACGTCACACAGTGCTCCACAGGTATTAATTGTCACCTCCTATGACAAGCCCATGTTAAAGTACCGGTCACTTTCATAAAACAGAACCGAAACTTGAACTGGTTTATACACACAAAGTTCTAGTGCTCTTTTCTTAAATTAACGATTTTAAATTATGAATGTCTCAAATACATACTTTTTATATTTTCTCTATAGAGAAAATACCCTGCGGGAAATGATGGGTCGATTGATCCAAATTGACGATTTTGTGATATATGATTGGGTGGCACGTCACGAAACTGGTGAAACCGAAATTGTGGTGTACCAAAAAGTGTTAATTTGTTTGAAATTACCAATCACGTGACTATAGTAATGGTGACAAAACATTGACAAGTTGGTATCAGGTATATCATGTAACTGGAGAAAAAGTAACATAACATTATAGTGTACTGAAGTAACTACTGCCGATGCAGTTGAAGTTCTTACTGGTCATTGAACTGATTGAATCCCGTTAGCAGTTGATGAAAACATGGCAATTAGTGCCAAAGGATTCAGTCCCTTGACTGCTACAAATCGGATATAACACTGAAATAAACTTATTTTAAAATTGATTTTTGTTGTGCCTTTTTGTGAACACTGTTTTGGGCAAGTTTAGTGACTGGTTCCGGAAGGACAATTTAGCAACTCGTATATAATATAACACACGGTGAATAAAAAGTAAAAGGTTATTTGCTAATTATTTTTCGCATACCCGGCGACATGTGCTCCCTAGACCAGTGCAGTGGTACTTCACAAATCTAATCCATTCAAACTCCTCAGTAACAGCACACATTGCGCTTAATATGTGACTAGTTTTCCATCAAAAGCTGTTCTTCAGTTCTGCGATACGTACACCTACACCAGTCACGTGATAATTATTTTCCCACTGGTCCTGTTGCATGTCACATAAATCCTAAAATTATCCTACTTTAACACCGTCTACTTCTAACTTGTCCAGTAGCTTATTAATTGCAGTCGGTACGGTGATAGGTAACCTTCGTCAATTTATTCGCCACGTCACAAGGTGCTCCAAAGGTAGCAATTGCCACCTCCTATGACAAGCCCATGTTAAAAGTACCGGTCACTTTCATATAACAGAACCGAAACTAGGACAGGTTCATACACACAAAGCTTTAGTCACGTGACCATACCAGTGACTGGTTCAGTTCCCGCAGGGTAAATATATTCATACAAAAATTCCTACAAAATTAATTTTAATAAAAAAGTTATAAATATTTCTAAATGAATTAAGTGGAATATAAATTAACATCATGTGCTTAAATTTACAATTTCGATTAAGGGATTTTACAAAATTCACAAAAAATAAAAACAAGTGAAGTTTTTACTTTAATTCATAGGATATCGTACATCGTTCACACAATCGCAATTAATTAATATGGTTTAAAAATCTCAAAGTCTCCACTTTTAAACCGTATTAAAAGTAATTCGAAGTTTATTCATGTATATGAATTAATAAGAAATTTTAAAGAAAAAACTTGATTTTTGGTAAAAGTTAAATTCGCGAATATTTCAAAAACCAGAGATAATATTAAAAATTTTTAATAAGTTAAAATTTATTCTATTGATTTGGCAAGTTGTAATGCAAAATTCCAATAATGTTTTTAATTTTAAAAATTTCAGCTAAATAAATATATTAATATATGAAGCTGTCTGCTTAAAATTCTAAAAAAAAACTACATATGATAATGTCGTTTTAATATTTTGTTTACCTCAATTACATTACAAATTTACTAAATTTTAAATTACAAACAACAATTTAATTTGTAATGTTCAATATGTCCAACGAGAAATGTTCCGGCTAAAAATAGCTAATTCTAGTCAAATATAATATGATTTAGTCATATCTGATTTTAAATGAAGTCACATTATGTCTAATATCATTATATTCAAATATCATTTATATTGAGAGAATTTTGGATATGGTACTTTATATAATTGTATGTTTACAAATCTTACTCCATATATAACTATATAAGAAATATTATAATAATCTAAATATATATAGCGATCTATATGATTATATATAGTATGACGCCATACTGAAAAATTTGTTTGCTTGTAATTGTATATATCATTATATATAATCCCATACATATTTTGGTAAAGTTCAATACCAAATTAAGTTAGACGCAAGTTAAGTTTTTCTTATATATGGCTTCACCATTCATATAACCATACTTATTTTATAAAGTGATTTATTTTATATAATTTCAAATGAAAAAATGTGAACATTTTATAAGATAATACCACTTAATTATATATTTTTTAACACTAATATCTAATTTTTAATCATTTCGCTGTTTCATTTCTTTAAAATTGTTGATTTTTAGAAGGCTTACCTAATATCGCCTAAAATTTTATAAAATCATATATATTAATATCTAAATAGATATAATGTAATGTCCCGGATATGCACAAATCTCGAATAAAATTGTATCAAGTTATATCTACTTATATATAATAAGATACTTGTAGCTGACCACTTTTTCGAATCAATTTGTTTATATATGGGAACACATGCTTATATATGGGAACATATCAAATGAGATATAATTTTATTAGACTCAATACCAACATTTTTATCCGGGTTAAGTTGAAATTTAAAATTGTCATAAAACATTTAGATTTGATGTAAAAATAATATTTAATATGATATCATATTTAATTATACGTAGCATTGTATTAAGTAATATAAAATTAATTATGAAATCATGACAATTAATATATACCATATGTAGAAATATATGCCACATCTACGCTTATATCAGTCGATATATGTTATTATATTAATATGTATGAGACCATATCAAAATTTTTCGAAAAACCGGATCCAAGATAAAGTTATATATGATCATATGCGTCATCACATATATCCATATTGAGTTATATAAAACTGTATGTTTTTACATAATCTTATATTAAATAAGATATGATTGTGTATTTTCTTCAAAACGAAGCCGAGTAATACGCTAAAGCTTTCTGAGTCAATAGGAAAGCATCTCAACTACTTTTAGCAATAACACAAATGTTGGACTGATTTTTTATAAGCTGGGTTATCTATTGCACTAAATATTCAGAACTGTTTCTGAGTTTTTCCAATCCTTTTTATTGCTTTCAAATTGTTCATAAAAAAAATAATTAATCTTCATAAAAAAAAAAAATGCAAAAAAGTGGATTTCGAGTGCTCATTAAACATAATTTTTTGCGAAAAAAACCGTCAATCAAACCAAGGAAAAGCTTGATAAATACTATGGGCAACATTGATTTTAATGGTAAAAAAGTGGTTTACTGACTTTCGTTGTGGTCGCCCAAGTACAAATGACGCTGAAGACGAGTAAACGTGCATGAGTTGTTGATGCCATAGGCCTTTCATATGGCAGTGTGGTTTCGCTTTTAAATTATCAGTTGGGTTTAAGAAAGCTATCTGCAAGATGGGTGCCGCGTTTGCTATCAATTGACCATAAACGCAATTGTGGCAAATAAGGTGATGGCAACAGTTTTTGGGATGCACGCGGGATAATCCACATCGATTACCTTCAAAAGCGAAAAACAATAAACGGCGAATATTATGCCAACTATTGGACCGATTTAACTAGAGTTAAACAAAAAAAAACGACCCCATATTGCCAAGAAATGCCTATTTTATGGACCTCGAAAAATACTATTTTTTTGAAGGGATAAACAAATTTGGATAAACGTTGGACTAAGTTTATTGAGCTAAAAGGAGATTATGTTGAAAAATAATTTTTTTTTTGCAAAAAAATACTGTGTTTCATTCAAAAAGTCACGAACTTTTTGTTCCGCCCTCGTATTATTCCATAGAGAAATCGCGAATAAAAATTTTCAATATTTTAATTTAAGTTTCTTTGGAAAAACGTCGTGGTTGGCAGCCCTGACGCTTTAACTTTTATAAATGTTATAGTATTTCAACAGAATCTATCTGTTATTTATATTGTGAGTGAAAAAATAATATATTTTGGATTACGTTTGCCTTTGTATACAAGAAAAGTTAAGGTCGAAACGGCCAGATTTTCAAAAATTATATACGTGACATTTTCTTACATATGAAATAATTCATAACTCAAAAACATTTATTTCATTAATTAATTCACAATACCTTTTTAAGTAAATTGTTTGCAGGATTTTATTGCAAATATAAGAATTTACATTAGATTAAGGACAAATATAGAAATCATGCAATAGAAAAATAAAGTTGAGAATTTATATGATTCTTTCTTTGTTAAGTGCTTTTAGGTGAAATCTATACTCATGTATGATCTAATTCATAACTATTAAGATTTTGTACATTGCCAATATTTTTAATAAACTTTTCCTTAAATCTTAAGTAATATATGGGTTGAACGATCTCAATTCAACATAAAATATAGCTGTTTTTGACATCACTGCTTCCAAAATGGCTGAATTTCAGATAACTAAGGCAAATACAAATTTTGAGGCCACTGACGTATCTGGATTCCGAAATATGAGGCTTTGAAAATCGGAAAAAACAATAAAAGTGTTCAAAGTTGCAACTCTTTAAGGTCGCATTTGATTTACAACATGATTTAGTATTTGGAAAGGCAAAAGGTCACCTTTCTTGACGTATAAGTCTGAAGACTATATCTTTGAAAACAACCATTTTAAAAATTTCAAAAAAGTTTAAGTTAAAGATAATTTCCTTCTCTACAGATTAGAAAAATTTCTAAGTGGAGGTATTTTGCTACGAAAAATCATAAAATTCGATGGAGGAAGGGCACACCCTTTGGTTGATTTGACAGGGAATTACCCATGTATAGGGTGACCATATTTTTCTTGCATGAAATCAGTACACATTTTAAAAATATAAATCTATTCAAAAGTTCGGATTATGTTGAAATTTGCCTAAAAAGTTATGAAAGTTTCTAAAATTTATATAAAAAATTTAACGCTCAAAAAATTTTATGAATTAAAGTATCCACTGAGAGAATTATAAACATCATATTAGTGAATTTTTGTATTAAATTAACAAAGTTTCGCTGAAATTAAAACTTTTAATGACATTAATTCAGTTGTTCATAATTTCTTATGAAAATTAAAATTATTTATTTGTTTTATTAAAAACAACCAAGATTTTAAAATATTGAATCTCTCTGACTCTGACCAAATATTTTCGAACTAATCTTAGATTTAAAACGAGTTTCCCAAATAATTACTTTCGATAACAAAGATTTGTTTACAGTTCCCAATAGATTAAAAAATTGTTGATGGAGAAGACACATCTGGTTCAGAATGCATTCTATTTTGGAAAATTATAAATTCTGTAAACCTTTTTTTTATGGATCGTTAACTAAAGTTTTTCTATGGAAAAAGTAAAATTTTCTGTTAGAAATGTTAAAAATCAATCACTTCAAATGTTTTAAAATATGTAACAAATCAGTATAAGTACATGGGACCAAAAATCAGTACATATACTGATCATACTAGGGATTTTTTCATTAGCATTGGAATTTCATTGGAATGCCAAAAAAATTTCATTACCATTTAATTGCAATGAAATTTTTTTGGAATTAGCACTAATGCCTGAAACACTTATTACAATTGAGCAAAAAAAAACATTTGTTTACAAAAAAATGGAGAGTAAATTGTAACACTGAATACGGGAAACGAAATGGAACGAGGAACTAACTTTTATTATCCGATAACATATGAAAATGAAGTCACCCTGTGGCGGGTTTAAAAAAATTATCACTCAGGTTCTCTCTCGGACCTAGCATATTTATATTATATATTAATACTTCTATGGAGCAAAAATTTTGTCCGTTTTTCTCTATCTTACTTAGTTTTGAAGATACCGGACATTTTAAAATATCGCCATTTCGTAAAATGACTTGTATCTCGAAAACTAAGTAAGATGTCGCAAAACGGACAAAATGTTTGCAAACCTTAACAAAACGAATCGCTTCCGACAATACAAATGATTACAGTGGTTCGATTCCAATCGTTCTATGTTTCATTCCATATCGTTCCATTTTGGCCCAATGTTCCATTCTATTATTGGAGTGATTAAATTTTTATTTTCACGTACGTTTTTGGGTAAACAAATAATTGAGACACCCTGTGGTTTAAAAAAAATGAATAGTCTATCGGAATCTTTCCCATACCTAGCATATTTGCATTCAGTCAATTGAAATTTGCTTTCTTTAATTAATTCTAATTACTAATTACTAATGATAATGAAATTTAAAATCATTATCATTAATCAATGAAATCAAATCAATGAAATTCATTACCATTAATTAAAAAAAATGCCAATGAAAATAATTTCTTTACATGAAGAGAAACCAGACGTTATTTAAACGATTTGTACTTTTGCGTCGGCACAGAATCACTGTAAAATATGATTTTTTTAAAAATGTGCCCTATTTTCATCGGTATATTTTGAACCGCTTTACCAATCAAAGATCCGATTAAACTTATTTGATCGTCATCTCAATACCTTGCATTTGGGTAAGGTATTGAGATATGATTTGTCAAGTGGAAAAAGGTCGAACAAATTAAGAAATTACAATATCTCGAAAATTACAATATCGCAAAACGGACAAAATTTTTGCAAACCTTAACAAAAGGCGTTGTATTGACAACACAAATGTGTACAGTATTCCGATTCCAATTGTTCCCCGTTTCATTCCATATCGTTCCATTTTGGACCAATGTTCCATTCTGTTATCGGAGTAATTAAATTTTTATTTTCACGTACGACAACACAATTGTGTACAGTGTTCCGATTCCAATCGTTCCCCGTTTCATATCGTTCCATTTTAAACCAATGTTTCATTCTATTATCGGTGTGATTAAATTTTTATTTTCACGTACGTTTTTGGGTAAACAAATAATTGTTTATCATAAAAAATTAATCTTTCGGAATATTTCCCAAACCTAGCATATTTGCATTCAGTCAATTGCAATTTTCTTCCTTTAATAAATTCATTACTAATGAAATTTGAAATTATGACCATTAGTCAATGAAATCAAATTAATGAAGTTCATTATCATTAATTAAACAAATGCTAATGAAAAAAATTTCATTACAATTGATATCAATGAAATTGTAATGAAATCATCAATTAATTAGTCCATTCAATTAATTAATCTCTTGTATGATACTGATCAAATCAGTATGAATGGTCAGCCAAAATATGAATGAACTCTTTCATAAATAACGGTTTGATATTTTTCACATATAAATATTTTTGAATGGCTGCATACATTTTATGAAAACGTTCATATATTAGTACAGGCAAATTTTTCATAAAATATTCATAAATAGTATGAATTGTTTTGTCCTGGTTGAGTGTACTCAGGGTATCGAATATGAAAAAGTAATTGACCGATACTTTCAAGGTTGTATATTTTGTACAATTTAAATATAAAGCCCGTTTATACACGAAAATTAATATATATTCACTGGAATCACGATTATAAAATTTACATTTCGTACTTGATGGAACGGTTGCACCCAAATACTGTTATTATGAATAGATGTGCAATTTAAACCCAGTTATTTACAAATTTCTTCTTTAACATGTTCAAGTTTCAGACTTTGGACATACTAGTTGCCTATTGGCTTATGAAACGGGATACAATGCAAGATTTTTATCAGTGGAGGCCCCTTATTTTTTATGTACAATTAGTTACGAAATCTATTTCCATTTACTAACTCAATTTTACAATAGCTATTAAATCATTTTGATGATTCAACAAAATATGTTTAATTAACTTTAACAAATGTTCTTTTCAATTATAAATGAAATTTGAGATTTTAAGTTATTTTAAAATACATTTGTCATTTCCCCCCGTTACTTTCTATAATAATCCATTTCTCTTCGAAAACAAAGTAAGTCTATTTTCTTATAATTCAATCAAATTCTCTAGTGACTTCTTATGAAACTCAAACAAAACCCCTTCGTTTTTCCCAGCACCAACAAAAAGTACATCTTAAGAAATTAATTACCAATGTAACGCTTCCTTTCGAATTGTCGTAAACAATTAATAAATACTTTGTTATTTTTGGTTTCTAAATAACAATCAACCATACGAACATACACAGAAAGAATTTTCTCGGACGAGTTTTAATGAAATTTTTCACTAAACTAACGAACAATTTCTTAAACTATGTGAAAAACCTTCATAATTTTTATGAAACAATTTTAGTGAAACATTTTCATTACTCATATGAAATTTTTAGTAAATAAAATGAATTTTTCATAATAAATAGATAACAAAAAACTGCATTAATTTAATAAAAAGACTCAATGTACGAATTCCAGTCATACTTCATAGATCTAATACAGAAATTCATTGATAGCATGCAAATAATTCTCTCTGTGTACTGGTTGCAAGATTGTAGTAAAATCTCAAAACTTTTTTTTGTTCTGCTTATTTGGCATAAAAGTTATAAAAGCAGTATTTTATTTTAACCTTCTCAACCCTTATTAGTATTTAAAGTTTAAATATTGAGTACTTGGGGGTATAATCCATAATAAATACATTTTCATTGCTTAAGAAAACTTATGCTTTTGCCTTTTGTATAAACTGAATGATTCCTTTTTGTTTAAGTTTTATTTTTTTTTTGCCAAATTGTAAAAAGTTTGCCAAAAAGTTCAAGAAACCTGTTAAGATTTTTAGTCAAGTTGAAATTTAAATTATAGTATTAATAGAATGACTTAAGTAGTAGCGGCCAGGTAGGTTGATAACCATGGTTAGATAGATTTTTGGATTTTAGTTAAAAACCACACAGTGATGGTTATTGAAAAAAAAGTTAATGAATAAATGACTCTAATACACACAGAAAAATGAAGTGTCAACCGAATTGAAAAATGTAGTGTGGTGGATATATCCAAAAAGTGCGGTTGCTTGAACCATATTAGAATGTGATTTCGGATGTTACAGCCAAAATTCAGTTGCGTTAAGCAAATTTTGTTTGTAAATACAAATATTATGTTGTGTCAAGCAACTTCAAACTTAGTAACAGGATTTTATTTGGCAAAAAGCTAAATTTTTCTCTGTGTGTATAAATAAATTTTACGAATGACTTACGAGCATAGTTGGTAAACACTAACCCTAAAACACCGATAACGATTCAATATCAATGCAAGCAACTATTTTTAATAACACTAACGAAATAACTTAAAATACCGATAAACCTAAAATACCCTAATGAAATAACTGAAAATACCGTTAACCTTAAAATACCATAACGAAATAATTTAAATATATCAATAATCTTAAAATAAAATAACGATTTTTTTTTTCATATATAACATTCATTACATTAAAATGTAATGAATAAATTTTATTCAAAATAAAAATTATGTTTTTTTTTCCAACTTTAATTGTGCAATGAAAATGAAAATTATTCAAGTAGCGCCCATAAGCTTCCAGGAAGCCTACGCCTGTCCTTAGTCAAAAAGGAGTGTATTTTTGATCAATAATCATAATCTTTAACTTCGAGCTCATGTAGTGAGTAAACTAGTTTATATGAATGTTTGATGTTTTGCATGGGATTGTCACTTCTTTCAAAACGTGTTCTAATGATGAGAACCTAGAAAATTCCCGAAATAGATCTATCAACACATTCCTGAAAAGGTCAAATAATAAATTTTAAAACAAAAAACTCTATAGATTATTTGTTAGGACAATATCCTAATAAAGAAATATAGAGTATGGCCTCAAACTTGAATAATTTTCATTTTCATTATAAAACGTTCATTAGCTTCAATTTCCAGCAAAAAATAGTCCTTACCCAGAAGCACTTCTGGAAATAATTATTTAATTACCGAACGCTTTACGATTCAAGAAGGCATGTTTTCTGCTTGCGATGTCCCACTTCGTATGTCTCTTTTTAGCCGGTAAAAAACGCTTCCTTCAAGTGCACCAAGAAGCAATAAATGCATGACTTTGTAGGAAATGAGAAGCGCTTTTTTGTGTATGGACAACATTGATGCTTCATTGTATGCATTCTTTACTGCTTCATTGTATTCATTATTTACTGCTTGAAAAAAATGACTTGCAGGAAACACCGCAAAATGCGTTCCCTATTGATTTATTGTATGCAATACGGTAAAGCACTTTCTTGGAAGCTTACAAGTGTAGTTACTGCTTAACAAATCAGGGTTATTTTTTTGCTGGGTTATGTTAATCATAAATACATACAAATATGCGTGTACATATCGCTCATTCCATAAAATAAGATTGAAAAATTAGCATCATCCAACGTTCTTCTTATTGTAATACAGAAAGACTTTATGGAGCAGTATAGACATTCCAATTTTTTAAATTTTAAAAACTTTCACATTTTCAATACTCCAAAAACTTAAAAACTTTGATTACTACACTGAGAGAATTATCTTGGCTTCAGTAATGAATTTCTTCATAGCTTTAATGAAAATTTTCAGTGGAACTCGGTCATAGAATTTATGAATTATGTTTCATTAAAGTCAATGCTTAAGAAATGTTTGCAGAACTAATAAAAGTCTTCAGAAAACTAACGAATCATTGTCGAAACAATGAAGCTTTTATTGAATTTATGAAAAAGTTTCATAAAACTTTTTAATATTAAGAAATTTCCTTGAATTACTAAAACTGTGCACGAATTTTTTGAAAAATACATTAGAACTTGGCAATGAACGGCTACATATGATTTTTTAAACAATTTCATTGAAGTACAAAATTAATCAAAGGCTTTATAAAATATGTTGAACTCTTGAGAATTAAATCTTAAGGCGAAAGTTTGAAATGTATGAAAATGAATGAAATTTTATGAAAAAATAAAAATTAAGTCTTTGAAATAATTTCGTAGCTCTAAAGAAAATTTCCATTAATTTTATGAAGCCATAATTTATAAAATCGAATGAAGTTTTTTTATGGAAATGAAATTTTATGAAGAATTTCTTAATATTAATAAAATTTCATGAATATAATGAAATTCTGTGCGCCCCGGTAGGCTAGTTGATAGCGTGCTGGCTTATCTGTGCGGGGGTCATGGGTTCGATTCCCACCAAAGGTACTGGTCTGTTTTTGCTACAACGCGCCGAAGGCCATAGTAGCTAGTGCCCGGTTAGGGTAATAGTATATAATTTGTAATTGTATGATTATTAATTATTAAAATAAAAAATAATGAAATTCTTCATTGAATCTGCAAAAAAAAATTTATGAAATTATTGTGTTAATAATTCTTTCAGTATAGTGAACTTTGATAACCTACAGATTCTAAACTACCCAGTAAAAAACGCTGCTTACATGCAAGCAGGTTTGTGAGGGATTAAACCAAAAAGAAATCAATGTCACATGATTGCCAATTAATAACTTTTAAATTTCAGCTAATTATACATCACAAATATATATATATATACATATATATATATATTTGAGTGTTAGTTTTCAATTTTTTTTTTTTTGATTTCTGGATATTATCACTTTTTAGAAGGTTTTTGTATCAATAAAAATAATGGCGAATTTTTTTTTTTTCTTTTAATTCCAACTCCTTCCAGTGCCTATAGGCGACTCAAATCGCGGATTTTGGGGTCCCTTTTCCCATACAACAAAAATGGCTAAATATATGTCAAATCTGACTTCAGTATTCGATTCTACGGGAAAACTTAGGCCCATAAGCTTTTTTTAGTTTTTTGAATGCACCAGGATGCATAATTAGAGTGGTCCAAAAAAAGAATTTTTTAAAAAAAAAATGAAAATATTTTGTTTGTTAATATACAATGAAAAAATACTTACATCTGAGAAAAATGGTACAAAAATTTTAATTTTATAGTTACCCGTTCAAAAGTTATTAAAGTTTAAAAATTTAATTTTTTAGTGAATACAAAATAATTTATTGGTTTATATAATAATTTATTGGATTTAAGTCGCCTATAGGCACATGAAGGAGTTGGAATTAAAATAAAAATACGCCATTATTTTTATTGATACAAAAACCTTCTAAAAAGTGATAATATCCAAAAATCTATTTTTCAAAATTAACTCTAATATATATATATATATATAATAAAGCTTTCGACTCTCTGAGTAATGACTTACTTTTTAGTAAATTATTTAACCAATTTGACTTCTGTTCTTCGGCTTGTCGTTTAATGTTTTCTTTCCTTAATGATAGATATCAATATGTTCAAAGTAACGAGAGAATTTCTGCATCATTAAAAACTTTCAGAGGGGTGGCCCAAGGGTCAATTTTGGGGCCCCTTCTTTTTATGGTTATGTAAACGATTTGTACCAGCACGTTAAGTTCTGTAGATGTTATGATGATCTTCAGCTGCTAGCTGATGATAAGGGATTTGGTCTTTCGTATTTGGAAACCAATGCTTCATATTATGGAATGGTCAGAATCCAATTTTCTAAGTTTAAACCCTTCTAAAACGCGATGTATGTGGTTTTCACAAAGTAAGATAACTCCAAACATAGTTTTAGGCAGGGAGTCAATACAGTTAGTTTCTTATTATAAAACTTTGGGAGTGTATATTGACAATAATCTGAAGTTTGAGTGTCAAGTTAACAGAGTTATAGCAAATTAAATTTCGTTACGAGGCGTCTATATAACACAGGTCTGTATTTACCAGACAATGTTAAATGGAAAGTTGCTTCAGCACTTTGTCTTCCTATATTTTTGTATGGCTTAGAAATATATTCGGGTATGTCAGAAGACAATATTTCGAAAATGAAACTATGTTTTAATAGGGTAGTGCGTTATGTTTTTGGGCTTCGACATCGGGAATGGAGGCATATGACTCCCTATGTTATTGACTTTCTTGGCTGTGATTTTAAAAATTTTATGGATTTAAGAGTAATGGTTCAATTTTATAAAATCATTAAAAATGGAAATCCCCCATATCTTCTTGAAAGATTACATTTTGGTAACTCTACTAGAACACATTCAATTAATTTTCCACGATTTTCATCTTTTATTATGAATAAATCATTTGTTGTTAGAGTAACTAGAATATGGAACTCAATAATACCTTATCAGGATCGCAAATTCACTTGATCTATTACTAATTTTAAAAGGTTTTATTAAAACTTTTGTAGAAAGCTGCTACATTAACTGTCACTTTCGAGATTATATTGTAGCTTTATTTTCAGTATTTGTGCAAGGGGGGGTGTTTATACTTTTGTAATTTTTTTCATACATATATTATTAAACGAAAATTGTTTGTATTTTTAATTATGATTTTATTTATACTAAGATCAGCAAATGAATATACAAAATGAATTTTATAATTTTAAGTCAAATTAATTTTTTTTGTAACTCCCATAATTATTAATTTGGATTAATTAGGCCCCAAGGGCTTGAAATACATAAATAAAAATAAATAAAAATAAAAAAAATAAAAAATTTATTATCTTTTTCTATCCTTTTTTTCTCCTTTCTTTCTCTTTTTTCCTTTTTCCCCTTTTTTCCTGTCTTTTTTTTTTCTTGTTTTCGATTTTGCTGAGGGGAGGGATATTCCCTACTTACGCCAATTTACTTTGCGCGCTTCAAGGTACACCTCCCTGTTTTTCTTTGCATCTTTTTGACGTACGGACTTGGACCCATACTAAACAAAGGCTAAATAAAACACTATCAAGATGAACATTTTTCGAAAAATGCAAAATATACGCAAGAAATTGAACGTTTCTAGGTACACCACTTTACCCTACTGTTATTTTATAGAATTTGAGATGATTTTTGAATTGAAAAGTTTTCAGACTCAAAGTGTTTTTTGTAAGAAAATAAACTTAAAACGTTCTATTAAAACTATTAGGCGTGCTTGATTCATCTTCAAATTAAGACTTTTTAAAATGTTGTACTGATTTCAAGTAAGAAAAAGTGTTCACCCTAGAAATATTACAGAACTTACCTGGGACCTATCACAGAAATGTTTCGTATGGTAGAGTCCGGTGACCGAACATATTAACAAGTTGTGACTTTTATGGTACCTCAGTGGCCTGTCTCAGGTTAGTTTAGTGTTATATCACAAGGGGTCAGTTTCCCTTTAGTATGTAAACACCGGGCTAAACTTTTTTATAAAATGTTACGATAAATTTCCCATAGTATAGCCACTGTATTGAAACTTCTTAAAATGGTGTTCATTTCAAACTTTTGCAATGAAATATTGAGTGGATTTTATTTAAAGTGTTAAGATATTAAATTTTTTTTCGTTTACCAGAAACACCATTAATTCAATGCATTTGTATGCAATCTATATTCTATCTGTATATTTCATTTTGGCCATATTTTTATGCAGATGAAATTCGTTTTACGATGAATGCGTTTATAATTTAAAAAAAAAACATTAAAACGGGTGGAGTTTATGCTAAACAACTTTAATACAAAAAATAAAAGAAAACTCAAAACAGTTTACTAACAACTGAATGTTGTAGTTGCTACAGATGATTATAATATGTTGTTGATGCTGGAGCAGCAGCAGCAACAGCGGCAGACATTAAGGAAGATGATGATGATGGTTGATTGTATTTGATCCATTAAAAGAAAAGAAATAAAACCAGACGGAAAAAAATGGCGTGTTTTAAGACTAAGACATATAGATACAAACAAATACTTATACTCGTTTTAACTCAAATTTCTGTGTCTGCTAACAAACGACTGTTTTTGGCTTAAATCTCGGTTTGTAAGAAAATGCTAAAAAAAAATTCAAATAAGAAATTCAAAAATATGTACGAAAAAAGCCTTTAAGCAAAATATTTTTGTGGCTGTTTGGATATTTTTATAAGTTAGTATGCATAAAGTGGTAGCAAGCTGATCGTGTCCAAAGGGTGGGCAACCAGTTGCTGCCAACAAAACGCTGCCGGTTGATGCTACTCTAACTTCTAAAAAGCCTCTTAACATGTAAAGTCAAGACTTACAATGGAAATTGAGAAGGCAAAAAAAAACAAAATGTAAGGCATGAAGAAATTTGTAGCAAACGAAAACAGAAAAAACTAAATTCAGTAGTTAAGCCAAAATTGATTAAAATAACATTCTAAAGATGTGTCTAGTTTAGTCTAGGCTGGTTGATGATTGGTTGTTGCTGCCGCTCCTGATTGTTTGGTAGTTTGTTCGAACAGCATCGGTAGTTTTGTTTCTGTGCTGTTTTCTAATTTGCTGGCAATTAAAGTCAATTACTGGTAGAAAATTATGAATTTCATTCAGAAAAAATCTTGTTTTGTTTGTTTTTTTTCATGTTTTTTGTTTTTAATAAATTGCCTAGACAACGACAACCATCATAAACCCCATTTTTAACATCACACTCATCATCCTCTTCACATCATTATAATTAGTATTACACTCATAGAAATAAACCTGTAAAAATAGCAACAAAAAACTGCTACTAAAAATTTGTTAAAAATTAGCTTGAAAAAAAACTGCTAAAAATAGCAGATTTTTTTTTACTAAATATTAGTAATATAAAAATAGCAAAATAAATCTGTTGAATTTACAAATATTTAGATATATTTGAGCTTAATTTTAGTTAATTGAAAGTAACAAAATAAAACATTTACTAATTTTATTTACGAAGTATTAGTAGCAAAAAAAAAAAAATCATTAAAAATTGTGAAATTTTTAAAGTTTTCCTAGTTTTTTTTTTATGCGAATAAAATTATGCCCTTATGAAATCGGTGATCTATAAATAAATTACTAAGAAGACAAGAATGGAGCAAAATTGATTATTAATAGGTTTTTTGTTAAAGTTCTGCCTATTATGGAGGCTCTAGCTTTTCTAAAACTTCGGGTTCTGATGAGATCTTTAGCCAGATCGAAATACTAGTATCAACATAGATAATATGTTTGATTTGCTTTATTTTTGTAAATATACGGAGGTTGAAAGCTCGTTATAAATTGAAAGTAATCTATAACTTTTTATCAAAAATTTCTGTCGATTTTAGCAAAATAAACCGTTATTTGCATTCTACTAAATTTGAGGTAAATGTACACTTAGGAAATTATGTTGGTAAAGACGACTGCAATTGTAGTCAAAAACAAATGAAATTTCATTTAAAAAAAGGACGACTTACATTTCATTAAATTCAACTAACATTGTCATTTGTTTTTTAATGTTCAAAAAATGACTAACATTGTAGTAAAAATGAACCATATGGTAGTAAAAATAAACCAAACATTTTTTTTTTTTATTTTTTTAAATAACAAAAAACAACTGTAAAAAATTAATGTAAAATCATAAAACAGTCATTTGATGTGAGTTGTTTTTTTTAAATGAACTACAAGGTTAGTTAAAAATTTTATTTGTTCTACAAATGGCTTACATTTACATTAAAAATAATGAAACTGTATTACAACCCAAACAACTACATATTTTTAAAGCAGAAGTTCCCTGAGTGTAGCAAAAATTTTGTTAAATATATTTTGTCTACAAATATTTATATGTTTAGTAAAAGTTTTTGCTAATTTTAGGGAGTAAAATGCTATTTAAAATTAACTAACGTTCGCATGGAATATAACTAAAATTTTTTAAAGTTAACAGATTTATTTTTTCTGTTCTTGTTTTATTAATATTTAGCAAAAAAATTTGCTAAATTTTGCATTTTTTTCTGCAAGCTCATTATTAACTAGGTTTATTTCTATGAGTGTATAATTATTGTAGTCATCAGTATTTAACAATAAGTTGAGCGAACATCTTATTTATTAAAAAATATTGTATAAAAATTCTTTATTCAATTAAATTTTGAAAAACATCCTGGAGAAAATCTAGCAACAATTTACTTTTCTTTCTTAAATATTCGTGTAGAGAAACAGTTATTTTATACTTATTAACAGTAACGCTTGATTTGGAGAACTGTTAGGGCAGTGCTAATCAGAGACTGCAAATCATGAACAATCTAACATACACCCTGAGAAATAAACTGCCAACCGCATTGAAAAGGGCGTTTTAATGGTAAGAACATAATTATATTATTACTACGATATTTAGATTTCTGAATATTTTGGATTGTTGCAACTAAAATTCAGCCGAACTGTTTTGTGAAAACTAATGTTCAATTTTACCAACCGACTGAAATACGTAATAACCGAACTTGTAACTAAATTTCAGTAGGCAAATAGCTAAATTTGTTTCTGTGCTTATATTTCATCATTTTAATCCTAAAATAAATTCTTTGCATGACAGTGTACAAAATGCGTAATTATAAAGCAATAATATTTTACTATCTGTCCCAAAGGACTTCAGGAAAATCTTTTATTAGAAATAATAATTCATCGGCATTAAAGAATAAAATTTTGGTTTTATACATCATGTCGGATTATAGATTAATACAATTGTAACTTACATGGGAGCTATCCCGACCCGAACTCGCAGATTTTAATGATCTTTAGTTATGTTTTAAGGGAGATATGTTTTAAGGGAGCAAAAAAAAGAGACACGTCCTTTTATAGCTGCCCAACCTGACGTTTAAGAGTAAAAAACCGCGGTTAAAAATGTATTTCTTTTTGCATGAAAACTTGTCTTTAATTAACGAAAATAAAATTTATTTGTACACAGGGTTAAAGCACTCAAGAAAATCAAAATATTGGTGCCCATATTGGCTATATAGTGGATCCAGAGTTACCACCTTTTTTTATTGTTTTAAATATTGAGAAAAAAGCTCTTTGGGAAAAGTCGCATAAAGCCGAACGATTTCGAATATTGGAAAAAGCTCGGAAACAACTTGATTTTGAGCTTAATGCAGCTACAATTCCTTAATAAGATGCGAGTTTTATTGCTACTCAGAAACACTTGAAAACTTAATTTATACACCTGTGAGTGTGTCATCAAAAAAGATTTAATTTGATACCAAATTTGTCCATATTTACTTTAAAAAGAACAAAATAAACCGAAAGATATGTAAAATGATTGGGTACCTAAAAAATATATCGCACACCTAGTTCAAAAGTGACTCAACTCAAAATTTTAATTTTTCAGAAATCGAAAAAAAAAACATTTGAAACTTTATACCAATTGAAACATAAAGAAAGACATAACAACAAACAAATACACTGATATTTTTTTTTAGATAAAGAAGTGAATTGTGCGTAGTTTAAGCATATAAAAACCCGAAAAATTCAAATTTTGAGTTGAGTCACTTTTGAACTAGGTGTGCGATATGTTTCTTAAATTTGTATTCTTTACAACATACGAGTACCTTAAAAATTATTTCCGCATTTTGAATATTCGTTCGCTTCTGCCTTAATACAATAAAAATCGGTTAAGAAAAGCTCCTGGGGACCACATAAATTAGAAAAAAGTTTTTGTAGAAATTTTAGGATGTTGGAAAATTATATGAACAAATTAGATTCATAAGGAAGACTGAGCAGCCTTCTAAAGTTTTTTTTTTTAATTTTATCTTCTGCTTTTAATCTCATCTTTTTTTCTATATATCTTTCTTTACTTGATTTCTCTAATCTGGGTTATGATACCAGTGGACAAAAATATAATCTGAGCGCCATATGGCCCCGCCTCCCTCAACTCTACTCATATAAAAAGTGTTATAATTTTTTATTTCTATGTATGTATGTATGTATTGGGGTATGTTTTATGTATGTATGTATGTATGATGTGTGTATGGATGTATGTATGTATGATGTATGTCTGTGTCTGTATGTCTGTATGAATGTACTGTATGCTATGTATGTATGTCTGTATGTACTGTAATGTATGATGTATGTATGTAGGTATGTATGTATGTTGTATGTATGTATGTATGTATGTATGTATGTATGTATGTATGTATGTATGTATGTTGATGTATGTATGTATGTATGTATGTTTAATGTATGTATGTATGTATGTATGTATGTATGTATGTATGTATGTATGTATGTATGTATGTATGTATGTATGTATGTATGTGTATGTATGTATGTATGTATGTTATGTATGTATGTATGTATGTATGTATGTATGTATGTATGTATGATGTATGTATGTATGTATGTATGTATGTATGATGTATGTATGTCTATGTATGTATGTATGTATGGTAGTATGTAGTGGTATGTATGTATGTATGTCTTAGGTAGTATGTATGTATGTGATGTATGTATGTAGTATGTATGTATGTATGATGTAGGATGTATGTATGTATGTATGTTATGTATGTATGTATGTATTGTATGTTGTATGTATGTATGTAGTATGTATGTATGTATGTATGTATGTATGTAGTAGTATGTATGTATGTATGAGTATGTATGTATGTATGTATGTATTGTATTATGTATGTATGTATGTATGTTGTATGTATGTATGTATGTATGTATGTATGTATGTATGTATGTATGTAGTATGTATGTATGTATGTATTGTATGTATGTATGATGTAGTATGTATGTATGTATGTAGTATGTATGTATGTATGTATGTATGTATGTAGTATGTATGTATGTATGTAGGTATGTATGTGGATTGTATGTATGTATGTATGTAGTATGTATGTATGTATGTATGTATGTATGTATGTAGTAGGTAGTTGTATGTATGTATGTATGTATGTATGTATGTATGTATGTATGTATGTATGTATGTATGTATGTATGTATGTATGTATGTGTATGTATGTATGTATGTATGTATGTATGTATGTATGTATGTATGTATGTAGTTATGTATGTATGTATGTATGTATGTATGTATGTATGTATGTATGTATGTATGTATGTATGTATGTATGTATGTATGTATGTATGTATGTATGTATGTATGTATGTATGTATGTATGTATGTATGTATGTATGTATGTATGTATGTATGTATGTATGTATGTATGTATGTATGTATGTATGTATGTATGTATGTATGTCGTATGTATGTATGTATGTATGTATGTATGTATGTATGTATGTATGTATGATGTATGTATGTATGTATGTTGTATGTATGTATGTATGTATGTATGTATGTATGTATGTATGTATGTATGTATGTATGTATGTATGTATGTATGTATGTATGTATGTATGTATGTATGTATGTATGTATAGTATGTATGTATGTATGTATCCTTATTTGGAAAATATAAAATTTACAATAAAGAAAAATATAAGTAACAATGACATATAGTCGTCTGTTATAATTATAAATAAATATAAAATCAATGTATTATATATAGTGTAAAAAAAGTATTGAGATATGCTTGACATAATGAATTAATATGAAAATAAATCTTTAATATTAAAAAAGTTCTTGAATGATCAAATTTCTGTTTAATGCAATGTTAACATAATTATAAAGCCTAGTCCAACCGTTTACAATTTGGCCATTTAAGATACGTATCAGTTCTTGTTCGCTAAGACTATCTTTGCCAAAATATCTGTTTCTGAATTCCCTAAAAATGGGACACATTGCCATAAAATGCTGTAAATCTTTTTTATTTCTATAACAGTTGAGATTAAGAAGAAGAAAAAGCGTTTTTCTCTTAAAATTATAAACACTATTAATTTTCAATTCAGACTAGACTAGTTTCTGCCTTTTTAATGACAGGCTTCATCAGTGATTTGCCATTAATATTGTATCATTAATTTGAATGTTATAATTGTCAGATTGTTTATACCATGAAATTTTTTCAATTTTTTGTCAGATTGTTTATACCATGAAAACGTGGGATGATATTGAGGATCAATATTTAAGAAACATGGTGGAGAGTATGCCAAGACGTCTCCAAGAAGTCATAAAAGCGAAAGGAGGATCAACCAAATATTAATTTTTTAGAGATTTTTTAAGTGCGTACTTTTTTTTGTCTTGCAAGAAAGCTTGAATAAATTTGTTTTGCTGTCTTAAAAATTATATATGTCAATTATTCATATTTTTTCTGCCAAAATAAGAAACCAGGCATCTTATCAAGTGTTTTAATAAAAGCCATGATAAGTCTAGCTCTTTTATTAAAGCCACTATTTAACAAAATTTACGACAATATTAAATGCGTACTTTATTTTGTCTTCTACTGTATATGATAAATCTTCTACAACCCGTCGGCTGCAGGACTCGAACCTGCGTCTATGCCAAACGGAAAATTACTAAGGCTCAACCGCTTAACGATCTTACCCAAGTAATACCTTGCATGACTTTTTGCACATCGTTCCTATTCAAAATATCAAATTGCATCTTATTAGATGTTAGGCAATATTTCAAGAAACAAATATTTTAATGTTCACACCTCAAGACCTTGCACGCAATGTATCTACCCACGTAGGAAATTTAATTTAATCTATTTGAGACGCACCGAATATTTTGAATTACTAATGTTTTGCCAACGGGAGCAAGTTTGCTTAAACCAACAATTGTCCACTGTTATCAATCGGGTAACAGGACATTACTGTCAAGATTGTTAATCCCACGTCCAGCCAACGCATAAACAACCGTCGCCAACGCTTTGCTAAAACTGTGCCGATTGTATTTTTCTGCCTGGGTAATTTGTTTCTTTCCTATAGTATAGGAAATATTATAATACATAAAATATTTAAAAGTTGTAAAGTTGTTTTTTTTTTCTTGCCTCGCCTCGCACTTTATGATAGATTGGCGAAAAAATGCTTATTGATTGACTTATTGATCCGCCCTTGTATCTAAGGTCTATTAAGATCTGGCGGTCCGGGTCGGGATACGTCACTTCTAAGAGAGTCGAAAAGTTGATAAATTCTGTCATTTTCTGGAATAACACGACTTTATTCAGAATAGAACAAACCGCCTTACGCTCTAATTAATTTCTGTTTAAATTTACCCAACTGATAGTAGGAAACTTTACTCAATTCGATTGGATGAAATTCTGTTGAGACAACCGAATTTGTTTTGTGAGTGTATCAGTTTGTATTTATTTTAAACGCAATCGTATACAATTAAATCGGGATTTTCGTCTTATCTGATAGCTAGCAAAAGATATATCACAAATTTGCATCGAGGATTCAAAAAGCTATGGCAAGGATATGATGTTTGCATTAATAAATGTTTAGTAAAACTGGAAAAATTTATCAGAGACAGACACTCTAAAAACGACATATTATTTTGGCTAGATTTAGCAAGCTGTCATTATGCAAAAAAGACGTTGGAGAGTCTTAATGAAAAAAACATACCTTTAGTACCGAAATACGCAAATCCGCCAAACGTCCCATAAGCAATTGAAGACTTTTGGGGTCTTTTTTACTAAAAGTGTATGAAAATGATTGGGTAGCTAAATGCACTGAAGAATTGAAGAAAAAAATTAAAAGCAGTGTACTAAAAATTGACATGAGTTACGTCCAAAGCACGATTGGAGGTATCAAGCATAAAATATGCCAAAAAGAAGATCGCGATCCATTGGATCTCTACAAAAAGTGAATTAATAATTTATAGTCTATATTGTGTTTTAAAGTATAACAAATTATTTGATTTTTTATTACAAGCGTTTTAAAATTGTCTATTTACTAAATTGTCATAACTTAACTTATAGTTTAATTTTACATGCTTTGCAATAAAAAAATTGTATTTCAAACTAAAATTTTTGAAGTTTGATATTTGGGAAAATACAAAATAAACGAATAATCAAGCATAAAAATACATTTGAAGAAGGTTATACTCCAAAGTGGTCATCTGAAGTATTTAGAATAAATAAAATTTTTGTTACAGGTCCTATAACATATCAGTTAGAAGATCTTCAAGGTAATATTATAAAAGGTGGATTTTATGAAGATGAATTAATGAAAACTACTGTTGCAAATACATATTTAATTGAAAAACTATTAAAGCGTTGTGGAAACAAGCTTTTTGTTAAATGGCTGGGTTTCGATAAAAAGCATAGTTCATGGATTGATAGTAATGATATAAATTTATAAATTTAAAATCGTATAAAAGATAATGTTATTAACTTAAATAATCATTTCACTAGACGCCATATGTATGTTACTTTATTAAGTACGGATTCAACAAATAGTTTTAAAAATAAACCAAACACATTTACAAATTATTGTTAAACCAAAAAATCTAAATTAAATAATGATGAACAAGATATCATTAAGAATAAATTTAAAAAGCTTTCAAATTTATCATCTCAAAATGATAAAACAAAATAATTCTAGACAGTAATTCTTCAAAGATTCCCGATCACATTAAAACAATTTTTTTTTTTTCATGGGGCAATACATTGTTTTGTTTAACGCCATATTTTAATTTAGATCTGCCAATCCAATTATATATTGCGCGTCTAACAACGTATGGTATAACATATTGAAAAATATCTTTTTACGAACAATTATAGCGGCAAGTAAATTATTATCTTTCAATACATAATGTCATACTTATCTAAATTAAATTGTACAAAACTGGATCACATTAGACAAGATTATATAATATTATTTTTACTCGGGACCATACAAAAGAGTACTGCATTATTTTTTTTTTTTTATTATTAAAGAGAAGCTACACTCAGGAAATTCTTCCTATTAATTAATGTGTTGCTTTCTTTGGAAAGGGGATAGTGGAGTGATGAAAGGTGGTGAAAGATGGAGGGCTTCAAGCGTGGCAATACTGTAATTGCGTGAGATGATAAGTCTTAGAACAATTGTTGCTCGCCACCTGATGTAGAGTTGGCAAATTTATTGAAGCTTTTTATTTCATAGCCCTGATTAATTATTTTACTTCGGTGGGGTTCAGTGCTATGGGAACACCGAAGGTGGGCGCAGCGATACATATAAGTGATAGAAAACTCATACATATTATTTTTCTAAATTGATGTTGTCGTCACCGGGCATCGAACCCGGGACCATCTGTGTAACAGTCCAACGCGCTAACCATTACACCACAACGCCCACGTGAAACCCAGTGAAACCCAATATTTTTATTTTTGTATTTATATTTATTAAATAATAAATTAAATTATGAAATAAAATAAAATAAAAAAAATTTTAAAAAAATATTGAAATCAAAGAGAAAAATAATAAAAAATTGAATTCATATTTAAGATATTTTTTACTATATTAACAGATTTGGAACTGAAATTGATCAAACTGGAAAATTTGGTACCGTGAAATAACTCCCAAATAAAATAAGTCCCAATGAAATAACTCCCAATTAAATAAGTCCAAAAAAAATGAAATTAGTCCCAATTTTAATAAACGAAATAACCTTCAAAGAAAAAATGAAATAAGCACCAACATTTGGGAATGAAACAACTCCCAATGGAAGAAGTCCCAAAAAAAAAATGAAATAATTCCCAATTCAAAAATATCGAATTCTGCGATTCGCGGCCGTTGGACGCGAACTACGGTGGCGCCGCATTACGCGAAACACGGCCGCGCAGCAGGACGCGAATCGTACGCACCGCTTTCCAGAGGTGGCATGTCATAATATCCAATGACATAATGTCCATGGACGTTATGTCACTCGAAAAGTGTCATAATTTCCATGGACTTTATGACAATTTTTACTTTACGACAATTTTAAGAACCATTACAAATGCATAAAATTTACCAAAATGTAATTTTAATAGAAATGAAATAACTCCCAACAAAAATGAAATAACTCCCAACGATAAAATCGCATTTAAAAATGAAAATGAAATAAGTCACAACAAATGTGAAATAACTCCCAATTACAAAAATAAATGAAATAACTCCCAACAAAATCTGGTTGGGAATTATTTCATTTGGGAGTTATTTCATAACGAAATAATTGCTAACTGAAAATTGTGAAATAAGTCCTAACGCATTGGGAGTTATTTCATAATGAAATAAATCCCAATTTATATGGTAAATTTTTGGGAGTTATTTCATTTTTTTGGGAGTTATTTCATTTGGGAGTTATTTCACGGTACCGGAAAATTTTACTTTTGATATATGGAAAATTTGGTTAAAATTTGAACAGTTATTTAATAAAACAAAGAAAAATTAAACTGAAATTGGTATTTTTTTTTTTTACTTTAAATCGATAATAGTAAAAATTAGGTTTGTCACAAAATTTTTCTTTGAAATAATTTTTTATGAAAGCGAATTTTTCTATTTTTTTTAATTTTTTGAGTAGAATTTAAGTTTATTAGTTAAGTGTTGGAATTAAGTGTATTTTTACAATGAAACGATAGCTATAGTTCTTCTACATAAATAATATAAAAAATAAATTATTTAAAAAAAAAAGTGTTTAAAGTAATAAATGTTAATCCCAAATTACACTACAACCGAACTTTTTGGTAAAAAAAAAACTGTTTGAAAACTACTAGCTTTTAGTTGAGTGTATAAAATTATGAAAAGCCCATGTTTTGCCAGTAGTATTTTTTCATATACGGTCGTAAGTTTTGTAAAGGACTGGTAACTGGTCTGGTAAAGAACTTGCTATAAACGCTGGTAGAGCACATTTAGCTGCTGTTTTCCCAGTAGTATATTTTCATATGCGGTCTTATGACTTTGCAGGCAAAGTCCTTTTCGGCAAAGTCCACTGGAAAAACATCTGTCCTTTTAACAGATGTTTTGCCAGTGGTTGTTTCACATAAGCAGTTGTAAATAGGTATTGGCAAAGTACTTTTTGCAAACGTTGACAAAGCATTCCAAATAACTGCTTTCACAATGCTTTTTTCTTGGTAATCAACCATCTGCCAATGCTTTGTTTTTTTTTGTACCATCTGTAATTTCTACCTGGGTAGATACATATTTATTGGACCAACAAAAATTGGTGAAAATGTTTGTTAATTAAACATGTTTTTTGGATAAAGTGTCAAATAAATTGCTACATAGGAGACCTATCATATTCAAATCTTTTTGTAACTTTAATAGAATACTTTTTTTTAATGAACAGTTGTAAGATATATTAAATAACTTTCTCATTTAAATTAAACTACATAAAATCTCTCTTGTAAAATTTCATAAGCTTAAGTCTTTTTCTTCTAACAATCTCATATTACGATGAAACATCAATAAATCCTTGTCAATCACATGCGTGACATGGCTGTCATCATCAGTGCACGCAAAATGAACCAGAACAGCAACCGAAGTTACAAAAACATACAAATTGTAGATGAAACAGTGCCGACGATATTATAACAATTCAGACAACACGAGCCAATGCCTACTTAAGAAGAAATGTCCCCAAATGATGGAAAGTATCCAACCACAGTTGGAACACGTAAAGAGATGTACATATTTATGAAATCTATGTTGCAAAGCAAGGAAGTTAAGTATTCTTTATATTTTTTTGGCGGAACTGATTACAAAGTGTCTGTTTAGCTAAAGTTACGTTTTTGTGGAATAAAAAAAAAACGTAAACGCGTGACAAAAGTTTCCTTTTTTATAATATATATTTTTTTTTTTGTATTTGCTATAGACATCTGTGTTGTTTTGGCTCATGTTATTATGATATAAAAATATGTTGATTTCAGGGTGATTTAAAACTTTTTTAAGTCAAACAATCAATCATTTTTATAGAATATTATCTTTTTAGTTTTTTTTTTGGGGGGTAATAAGATCGTGATACATGTGTTAGGATTCTTATTGAAAAATATAGAAATAAAACATTAGAAAGAGTGTTGAGTGTCTTCATATTATTTATAAAATTTGGATATGGTTCCTTTAAACAAATAATATAGAGTATTGTCCAGCAACGGTTTTCAAAATTCTAGACTTACTAACGATGCCCATGCAAAACAAAAATTAACAAATTTTTTTTCGAGTTGTACGCAATAATTTTATTTGACAATATTAAAAATTGTTGTCAACAATATTTTTTTATATAAATCTTTTCTGATGACTATGTAAGGACAACTCGGTACGATCTACTACGAGTTAATCAAGGACCTTGCACTGCAAAATACTAGGCATCTGGATTAGATGCATTGAATTACAAACTTTTCTATAAACAGAAGGGGACTTAACCGAGAATCTGCCTGCATATCATAAGAACTCACACTTCCATTTTGGCCCGGAACTGTTAAAGAAAGATGAGCCGATACAAACTCTCGATAGAAAGAGGTTATTCTATACATACATTTATTTACCGTCTGATTCTGGGACACTACCATCTCATCGAAACTTCAGGGGTTTGTAAAGACACTGCCACTTACAGATAAGGAAATTATTTTTAGTTGCAGTGCAAACTCTCTCCACACAACTTGGGATAGTTCAGGCTGCAACCACCGAAGATAGCTAATGCTTGACTTTCTTAATTTAAATAACCGTGTTACCCTTAAAGTTGAGCACGTTTCGAATGTGTATTCTGGGAACTGATCAATCTCGGGAGATATGTCAGCAGACTATTAAGTACGGCACATTGCAAGAGACTTGTGAACTACTGGGACGACTATCACAGAAGCCTCAAGAGTTAACAGAGGTAAATTCGAACGACAAAGCTTAACTCCTGCAAACTTTTTTGTGTACAGGTGGACTAAAAACGACGTTTTGAATGTTACAAAATTCGTACACACAGAGAAAAATTTAGATGTTTGCCAACTGAAATTAGGTTATTTCGACTCAAGTTCGTTTAGTACGAAATTCAGTCGGTTGGTACAAATAAATATACTGAACTCTAATGTAAATATCGTTGTACTAACTGAATTCATGAGTTGTTATCATTAGATGACACTTTTCACACTGAGCAAAAGGATGCTAAATGAAATTTTTTTACATTTTTTATGTTTTTGAGCTTTGAGTTTTCCAAAAAGTTTTCTTTTAAGTACATGTTTTCAGTGCAGATTTTATGAAATTTCTTGCCCTAATCATTAGTAGTGATCAGCCTCGTGTCCTTCACAAAACTGTTAGTGTCTCTAAAATGGGTGAACTATTTGGAAATTATTAAGTTATAGCAAAAGCAACACATCGAAAAGATCTTAGACGAATTACTATGATGTAGAATTGACTCGTAACTGAATCAAAAAAGTTCAATAACTGCAAGGTGCAGTACACAAACCCCGAGTTTAAAATCTTGTTCTTTTTAAGGGACAATTCAGGTATTCTCTCTTCGGGTTATTACATATGCACCTTCCGGATCATAATACCATCTTTCAGCGGAAAATCCGGCCAACCACGGAATGAAATTAATTTATTAATATTGGAAAAAACACACACACAATAACAATACATGCTTCTTTATAGCTAGGCAGGCGGTTATCCATGCAATATTTCTGAACTTTATATCTTATGATGCAAGGAGGAAATCAATAACTTCACAACCTGTGGCTGTTATGAACTATGTGGATTCCGGGGCATTTCCTCATTTGCCAGAAATGATTTGGCTGACGAATTAGCCAGAGAAGGTCATAATCTGAGAACACGTTGATTTTAAACTGGTTATCGAACTGTTTATGGGACAGTAAAGGCTTCTATTTTGACTCCCAGGAATTTGTTCAGGAACCGGTTCCATGCAACCGGTGGTAAAAGAAGCTGTTCTGGACTATATTCAAAGGGGACTAGTTCTAAATTATTCTGCCAATATCAATGGACGGTTATTTTTTATAAATCAATATATGACACCGTAGAAGCAGGTTAGACAACTAGGATAATATAAAGAGGACCAGATAGGGGCAAAACTAAGGAACTTTTAAAACTATCAAGGGAGGTATCCCGACCCGGGCCGTCAGATCTTAATGAACTTCGGATAGTATGCTGTAGAGAATAAAAATTTAAGGGACCCGTGCCCAATCTCGTGTTTAGGTGTTACTAAAAATAAGTGGGGTCGAAAATGATTTGGTATCAAATAAAATATTTTTTCAAGGCACGTTATTTATTGTACAAATTATGTCTAAAGATTTTCAAATATTTTTTTAATTTAAAAAAATGCGTTTTGAATAACATTAAATCTATTGTTGTATTAAGGAATTGTATTTGTATTAAACTTTAATCAAGGGGTTGTCTAAAGTTTCCCCAAGTTATTCGGTTTTTTTGCAATTTTTCCGAAGAGCCTTTTTCTCCTATATTTCAAAAAATTAAAAAATGTGCCAACTCTTGGTCCACTATATAGGTAATATGGGTATCAACATTGCACAGTGGGGTGGGCCTAGTACATTTTGCGGCATCAACTAAACCGCTAAGTTTTTATACAAGTTATGCACGTGGTTGAAAAGAGGATTACTTGTAGATATCAGAAACGTGAAAAAACATATTTGTGTAGTGCAAATATTTTTCGCAAATCGCAAAAAACCGAGTTCGCATACTCAACCGCTAAGTTTTTTAATAAGTTCTGCACATGGTTGAAAAGAGAATCACTTATAGATATCAGAACCGTGGAAAAATGTATTTGCGTAGTGCAAAAAACCAAATTCGCATACTTAACCGCTATGTTTTTATATAAGTTTTGTACATGGTTGAAAAGAGAATCACTTGTAGATATCAGAAACGTGAAAAAAAATATTTGCGTAGTGCAAATATTTTTCTCAAATCACGAAAAACCAAATTTGCATACTGAAGTACTTAGTTTTATTTTTAAGATATTCACATCGTTCAAAAGAGTATCACTTTTAGATATCAGAGACGCGAAAAATATATTTGAGTGTTGCAAATATTTTTAGCTAATCGCAAAAAAAAAATTATCATTATGGCCCGCTTAGTTTTAATGGCTGAAAAGGGGATTACTTATAGATATTAGATACGAAAATTTTTCGATGTTATTAAAAAAATCGCGAAATTTTTCGCGTGATACATTGCAAATCAAAATTAAGTATATATTTTACATTTGTTCTAGTTATCCATGCAAAATTTCAGACAGATCGGGTCATTAGATCGTCAGAAAAATAAAAATATCTAACACAGCTCAAAAAAAAATAAATTGGCAATATCTTTTGCAAAAATCAAAATTTTGCAAAACTGTTCAAATTGTTTTTTTTTTTTTGTTTACAATTCTTAACCGAAAAATTTATTTTTTTTTTGCATGCTTTCTTGTTCATCAAAAGGGAAAGTTACATTTAATAAAACACTTTCGTAGAAAATTCGTTATAACTTTTTACGGGAACAGATCTAACAAAATATTTTTTTTTGGTAAGGATAGAGTACAAAATATGGAAAATTTTACCTAAAAAAAAATTCGAAATTTAGGCGCAGAAGTTTGAAAATTTTTTGATGTTATTAAATAAATCGCGAAATTTTTCGCGTGGTACATTGCAAATCAAAATTCAGTATAAATTTAACAAATGACACATATTCTTATTATCCATGCAAAATTTCAGACAGATCGGGTCATTAGATCGGCAGAAAAATAAAAATATCTAAAACAACTCAAAAAAAGTAAATTGGCAATATCTTTTGGAAAAATCAGAAATATTCGAGCAAAGTTGAAAATCGAACAAGTTTGTTCTACAGAGCACGCCAGAGCACGGCGGGCATATTAAATTCGTAATCTAGATAGTATTAGCTTTCATATGCATACGGTTTTAGGGTCTCCCTCCCCTGCGTTCAAAATATAGGGATATTGAAACATTAAGTTTCTCTTAATTTTTATTAAAAAACTAATCTCGTCTATGTGCTACCAGCATCTTTTTTTACAAATGTATTAACATGAAAAATTAATGATTTTGTATTACTACTAATGATTTATTACTTAAAGGTAGTGACCTAAGTGGTTAAACACGCACAACACTGGCTTATGTTAGTACCTCTTTTTAATATGAAACATTTTTGGAAACAAAACTTTGACTTTGGCAGCTTGCCATCGTACCAATAATTAGAATATCTCAAAAAACTAAACGGAACTAGTTTCGGCAAGGTCTTATCTATTAGATTTGCCAATTAGTTTGAAAAAAATCGAAGATTTAAAATCGGACTTTTTGCCGGAGATCCCCTTAGGCTGCCCCAACGTGCATTGTTGCTTTCTTGAGTACTTTAACCCTGTGTACAAAGAAATTTTGATTTCGTAAATTAAAAACAAGTTTTCATACATAAACAAATTAATCTTTAACCCTACTTTTTAACACTTAAACGTGAGATTGGGCAGCTAAAAAAAAAACACGAGTCTTCTTTTTTTTTGCTTCACTAGAACATATCCTCAGTTTATTAAGATCAGCGAGTTCGGGTTGGAATACCTCCCTTGTAAGTAAAAGAGATATTTATAATAACGCGGGAATTGAACGAATAGGGCACACCTATTTCGAAAAGATTGTGCGGACTTAGTGACTAGTAAGGCCTATGAGGAGTAGGGCATTACCTACGAACACTATATACATACATTCGTAACGCTAAGGTTTCAACAGTTATATAATAAAATTTTCCAAATTTTGGTGAACTCTATATAATGGGCTGCGGAAAACAGAAGAGTTTTGTCAACAGGTCGGAGTTTCTTCAAAAATTAGGGGTGAGAACCAACGCGACATGAGAACGCACAACCACATCAATTTTTATTTTTAAGTTTATGTGCTACGCTTGGAAATGAGTAGGCTGTGAAATTTGTTCCTAGTTTTCACTTCCATAATATTTTCACTTCCGAATTAGATCGCTGGAAACAATTTTCAAACCTATGTACACAACACATCCAATAAGCGTTTGAATAAATTTTATGGAAACGTCGTCCAAAGAGTCCAAAACTTTACATATTTAAGTGACCGCCTTCGATCAAGAAAGGCTTTGTTGCAAAAATATACACCCACACAAACTTTTGGTTGCGAATCAATTCGGTTGGATTCAATTTTCGAATTTGTATGAGAGTGCATCCTTTGCCAAAGTCCGATAGGGGAAAAAACTTAAGCCGCTATTTAAAGTTTATTGTATTGAATTGTAGCATAAAAACTCAAAATTGAGTTTAATACACCCTATACTACCGCTTGAGATCTCTTTATAATATAAACAATTCAAAAAATATCTTTACCGAACGACAAATAAACATCAAATGTGTGTATATGCTAATTTTTTGGTCTCAATCACATATAATTTGTGATAATTTACCTACGCACATCCCGTGTATGTATCATCGTAATAATTCCAATAAAAAATTATTAATGTTGTACATCAAAAACATTTTGCATAAATTTAAATGCAACTCGAATTATGAATTTATTCAACTGATGGTGGCATTGTGAGCGAGTGTGTCTGTTGCTCGTACTGCCATTGATGTTGCTGCTCCTGATGTTTGTTGGTAATAGTGATAATTTGATCTTTATCAACTCATGTATGTAGCAGTATATAATACTCACTAGGGTTATAACTTTTGATTTTTTTTTTTACAATTAAAAAATTTTACTTGCCATACGCGAAAATATAAAGAAACGCAGTTTTATTTTTTTTAGCAGTTTTCAAAAGAGTTCCCGCATAGTTCTGAAGTTGTATACAATTATTTTAGCTAATTAAGCTAAAAATTAATTCGACTATTACGATGCATATTAACCCTAGAACACACACCCGGGTACAATTGTATGCACTTGCAACTTTGGAGCGCATAGAGATTTAGGGCATAGAGATTTCGGATCTAGGAAATATAAGTAATTTATAATCTTTTATGGTCGACTCCTACGTAAACATACACAACATTTGACCATCCCATGCGTGTGACCTTTTTTGCCTATATCGCTTGAACCAATTAGAATATTTACATGAAACAAAAACTAAAACATATGTAAAATAATTAATATATGCATTTCAAAAAAAAATAATGAAATTGGACCATTTAAACATTAGAAAAAGCCAAAATAAGCCAGTAGGTACAAACGTATCCCGGGTGTGTGTTCTCGTAGAAAAAGTTGGAAATGCATCGTACGGTTAAACTTAAAGGATACAAAAGTTTTCAAATTTGACGTGTTTCGCGGATTTTGATAAAAAAGATAACGGAGTTGTTTCGCAATATATATAAGTATAAGTAAAAAGTAATTTAAAATATGTTGTGCAGTAATTTGCAAAAATTTATTTAAATGCAACATTAATAGTGAAAAGGTGTTAAAAAAGCATTTTTAAAATATGCACTTTATGCGGGATGGTTTTTTTTTTTAATTACCTAAAAACGCGATTTTAATTATTAATGGTGTTAGGTAAACAAATTTACAGAAACAAAGTTATAGCCCTAGTACTCACATCTCGTTGTATTGTATTTCTTTCTTTCAGTGAAACCTGAAAGACATGAAATAATAATGTTAATAATGACGACGAGGATGAAGATCTGTTTTTGTATAATGGAGACGACTGCCGATGATGATTGTTATATGTTTGGGATAATGTTTCTGTTTCAATATCTTCTGTCTGTGTTTTGTATGTGTACTCCTTGGGGGCTTAACATTTTTATGTATTAAGTTCAATGTAACGCTTATCTCTCTCGAGAAATATACGAAACAAACAAAAAAAAAAAAAAAAAGCACAAAATAATTTTGAATTATAAATTTGTCTGTATTTCCATTTGCTGAAAATGTGGATAAATACAACCGTCAGACATTAATTCGTAACAAAACTGTATACATCTGTATGTAAAATTTATGTTCGGGGCTAAAATATGAAAACATTTTTGAGGAATGAAATAAAGAAGAAACGATTATGAAAATTGCATTTTTCTGGTTTTCAGTTTCATTACAAATGCAAAAATTTGTTTTATTTTTTAATGTTTTTTTTTTTTCTTTTTTATTTTGCATCGATCAGTTTTTTTTTACCCACCTTTTGATGCAGACCTACAATATTGTATTTTATGCTTTGGCTAAATTTGCCTTAGTATCTGTGTATCTGCATTGTGTGCATGTAGGTTGATGTTGTTATTTTGATATCTTTAAATATGCATCTGATTTTGCGTATTCACAAGTGCTTTTAATAAAAAAGCTTCTGCAATTTTATTGATTGCCCCGCAATGATTTTGTTTTGAAATTTTCATTTAACTTAGCAATCTTTAGGGTTGCCAAAATTGTGTTTAAATTATATATTTATCTGGATTTATTTAAGGCCCAAAAGGCCCTACATGGAAAGGAACTGTTGCCAGGTGACACTCAGGTCAGCTCCTAAAGTAGCAGAGGCTTAGGTCGGCTTTTTATATGAAGCGGACCGATTAATTTAACACATTACTGCATGAAACTTCATATCTTAATAAAATTTACATCTTTTGATAGTAAATTGAAAATAAGTGAATACCTATTTCGGCGTTTTTTGATATTTTCACTTTTAATAGTTTTATTAACAAAAAGCCAAAAAGTTTAACAGTTCCGGATCACCCAATAGATTCAGCAAACGTTTTGCTAACACTTAGTTGATTAAAAAATACATGCTAAAAATTAACAAAAATGTTGCTGAATATAAGTAGACTTGAAAAAAACTCAAACAATTTTTAAAAAAATGAGACTTTAGATAATTTATTTGCTGAAAATCTTAATTTTTTTTTGTGATTCTTTTAAAAATAATTTACAATACCCCGATTGAAAAAAAAATAATATAATGCAACAAAGAAATGCATCAAATATTATATAGCCTTATATCTAATTGAAATACAATTTGATTGTAAATAAATGGATTAAATTACATTGAGATTGCTATAATTGATGCGATTTAATCCAGTGAAAATAAATTTGTTAAATTGAATACACATGGGGCTACCTAGCCAGAAAAATACGAACGGCAAAGCATTGGCCCAGTGCTTTCAACGGTGGTATGAGCGTTGGCAGAGCGTTGGATTTCTGAAGATTTAAGAACTTTGCCTACCCTAAAAAGATAACACCGGGCAGGGCTTGGCCGTTTCTCTTTTAAAACGTTGGCAAAGTACTGGCAATAAGCGCTTTGACAGTACCAAAACCATAATTTTAAAACGTTGGCAAATCATTGGGATATTAACCAATAAAGTGCTTTTTTAATGATAAAATAAGTGCTTTGCCTACCCCGAAATGATAACACCAGGCAGGGCTTGGCCGTTTCTTTTTTAAAACATTTCCAAGCACTGGAAATAAGCGCTTTGCCAGTACCAAAACCATAATTTTAAAACATTGGCAAATCATTGGGATATTAACCAATAAAGTCCGGCGCTACGAAATAACCCCCAATGAAATAACACCCAAACGACAAAATGAAATAACCCCCAATGAAATAAATCCCAAAAAAAATGAAATAAGTCCCAACAAAAAAAAAAATGAAATAATACCCAAAAGAAATGAAATATTCCCCAAAGGTGAAAATGAAATAACACCCAAAATTTGGAGGTTGTTTCGTAATGAAATAACTCCCAAAGGAAGAAATGAAATAACCCCCAATGAAATAAGCTCCAAAGAAATGAAATATTTCCCAAATTTTTTTTATTTTTTGTTTTCATATTTTTGATTCTTTTGTTACACTGTTCAGTTTTTCTGCGTAGCGGCCGATCTTAGGAGTTTTCTCCTCCATAGGACGCGGCAGGTGGCTTCGCTGAATACAGTTTTTCTGCGCCCGTCTCATTATCTTCCCTAGTGTGACGCGCGCAGGGAAACTTTATTCAGCGAGGCCACCTGCCGCGTCCCATGGAGGAGAAAACCCCTAAGAGCGGCCGCAAAATATTAAAAAAATTTCACTTTTAGCAAAATGAAATATCCCCCAAAATAATTGCATATGAAATAATCTCCAAAGAATTTAAATTTTGGGCTTTATTTCATTGGGGGTTGCTTCATAATTAAATAATCTCCAAACCGTAAGATGAAATAATCCCCAAAAAAAAAATGAAAAAAACCCCAAACAATTTTACACAATTTTTTTGGGGGTTATTTCATTTTTGGCCGTTGGGGGTTATTTCATTGGGGGTTATTTCGTAGCGCCATAAAGTCCTACTTTGTAATTCACTTCAGTAAAGAGTTGTATTAATTCTTATTGAACAATTTTGGTAATTTGAACAGAAATAACAATAGACTTGCTTCAGCAAAGTTAATTACAAAATAACTGAATATTTTTTTATCAAATTATTTTTGTGATAAGTTAGCACGATTTTTTTACTACAATTTTACTAAAGGAAGAAATTTAAAAATAAATTTCTTCAGTAAAATTTTAGTACAAAAACTATACTTTGTGCTGACTATAATAGGAGACCTTAATTTTCTTAACTCCAAATCATAAATCGCAATTTAGTTTTGAATTTTTCCAATCTTGTAATTTTAAATTTTATAAAGGTATAGACTTGAAAAGTTTTTAAATACGATTTAAGTAAATACTTATTAAACACTCAAAAAAAGTAATTTATTTGCTGAGGGGATACTTGCAGAAAAATTGCTAATATCAGCAAAAAATTTGCTAAATTAGCAATTTTTCTACAAGGATCCTTTGAGCAAAAATGTTGCTGTTGATATGAAAGAATCCATGAAGATACAAATAATATTCTCACAGAGAAACTCCTATGGATCTTAGCAGGAAGACTGTTTTATAGAAGAATAATCTAAAACTTGAAAATTCGTATTAATTACACAGTTCAACAAAATCGGAAATATTTTATGCAACGGGGTAGCGACCTATCATTTCTAAAAGACTTTAGGACACAGACGACGAATAAGACATTAGATTTTTAAAGTTCTATAGCTAACTTTAAAAATCTAATGTCATGTTTGCAAAACACTTTTTTTAAGAAAATTACAAGTTTTTGATAAACTTTTTATAAAATAATACAAATTTTTAAATAATAACGCAACTCTTTTGCAACATTCAAATAGTATCAATCATTCTCTTTAGTTTAATTTATTACACGTTTTGAAAAGTGCGATAGTATTCTCTATGCATATATTTTAAATTGAAATTTCTCATTTTTCACGATTTCGTTAAAAAAATATGTAAAACGAAAAGATGATTAAAGACTTTAATACGCACCTTTAATGAATATCACAGATTACTTAATTAATGAAAAAAAATACTCGCGTACTTTCTCTTTAAGTAACGGGTAAGGCTGCCTTAGGGCAGTCTTCATAAAATTTACCACAAATTCGTCCAATGAGCGTTTTATGCTTTTAAATTAATATATTCCGATAGAAAACTAAATTTGATAAATTTTTTGCGAACAAATTTTTCGTGTGCCGTCCACGATTTGGAAGCAAGAAAGCTTCAAAATCGAAATTTCGTAAAATTTCAAAAACTAATTATTTTTGAAAAAAATTGTTTTCAAAAATCTAAAAAACCAATTTAAGGTGACTAAAAACTTTTTCTGATAAGTTACAATTAAGATTGAAGCTTAATCTTTAATAATAAGACCTTACTTTGGTCCAAGGACTCACAGGATTTAATCAGGATTCCTCTAAAGGAGATCATCTTAACTTATAAACTAATAGACGGATTTTTATGAAATTTGGAAGAAGGAAGACATTAAGTATTAATAGCAAAGCGTTGAAGTTTGAACAATACAAATTGAAGTTTCAATACTTTTTCGTTTAATTTCACTTTTTCCAAAAAGCGAAAATCGTCATATCTTCTTACATAAGAGCAGAAAAAAATAGTTTTTGTTGTGTCGTTATAAATTGGTAAGAGAAATAATTTTTGTTCAAAACTTTAGGCGACGATAAACAATTTTGTGGAATAACTTAGTATTTGTTTTTCGAGTGGAGCGCATGGTATGAATTTCGTTGCAAAATGAATTTCGTTTGCCAGTTAGAGGGTTAAGAAAAAAATTGCTTAAACTACAGAAATTTGATATATTTCTATGCCTTAAAAACATGGAGTCTGTGACAAATCTTAATTAACAAAATTCAGATAAAAAACACTCAAATATGTTTAAAATATGTTTGCTAATAAATACGAACCAAGTGCCAGTTAATTGAAGTGCGTTTTCTCAAAAAATAACGATTTTAAATAATGTATGTTCAAAAATGTATTTGTTTTTTTATTTTCTCCATAGTAAATACATACAAAATTAATTTAAAAAAAATTTCAAAAATTTTGAATTTTCAGAAAATATTGATATGAAGGTGGCTCCTTCGCTGAAATTAATTAAGTCGATTATATATAATATTAAAGCATGTGCTAAAAATTTTCAAATTCGGTTAAGTGATTTTATAATATTCACAAAAAAAGAAAAATAATTTAAGTTTTCACTTTAATTGCAAGGATATCCTACATCCTTCACCCAATCGGAATTAATTGATATGGTTTTAAATGCTTAAAGTCCATACTTTAAAGCCATAATAAAAGTTATTCGTAGTTTATACAGGTATATGAATTAATAAGAAATTTTTAAGCAAAAACTAGATTTTTGGTAAAAGACAAATTCGCGAATATTTCGAAAAGTGGAACTTATATTAAAATTGTTCTAAAGTGAGTACAAGAGTAGTTTTTGAACATTTTAAAAACCTGTAGCTTTACGCCGACCGCGAATTCTGTGATTCCTTTCATCATCGTAAGAATGCAGTGTACTCTATCTATAAAAATGTTCCAACATTAAGTTGCTAACCAGTAAGCTCTTTGAATACTACACCCATTTATTCGATAAATCGGCTTTGGGAGACTATAATCCTTTTAAAAATACATAAACTCATTTCAAAAAAAAAATTTTTTTTTTAATTATTTGACATTACATTAGCGAAATGAGCGACCATCGCTAAGGTTTTTGAGAAACACAAAAATGTCGGCTTTTGGAAGTGAAAAAAGGGAAATGTTTCTAAAAACTGAAATCCTTTCATATATAAAAGCGCCAAAGTTAAAGCTGGAAAATCAGGAAAAAGATCACACGATCACAACCTATGATAATTAAATATTTATCTATTCTACTCTAGTCTACACAAACATTTGTTTTATATCGAATTCTGAAGTTCAAATTTATTTTTCCTGTCATAGATCTGATGTGAATGACCTTCCAAAATAATTAAATCCCAGTGTACATTTGAAGTCCTAGAAGACTCATAAAAGAGTCTTGAGACCTTCTGAAACCCTAAGAATGAGAGTGTGTTTTTCTTAAACACGATGCATTTAATAATTATTAAATTTCATTTGGCCCATCATTGGCCTTGTTTCGTTCAATTTTGACATATTTCGCGCAACAATGTTTATGTACCTTAAGCTATGTACAGACGGTTGTCAGATCTTACAATATTGTCAGAAAAATGTTCAGAAAATGTCTAACAACAATGTGAACTTACAACTTTTGTCTTGCAACATTCTCAGAAAGAGCATTGTTTGTACATTGTAAGACAATAATATTGTCAGGCATCTGACATTCGTGTGAACACCCTACGTTGCCATTGTCAGATAATTGCAAGACATTGTAAACAATTTCTTATTGGCAGATGTGTTTAAATTAATGCATCTGACAATGGCAGTATTGTCACAGAAACGTTTCTATTGGCGGCACTGTCCATAAATAATGGAAAAAAACAAAAGTTCATATTAATATTAAAAATCAAAAGTGAAACAAAATAGGAAATAAAATTAAATAAAATAATGGATGGCGAGATTTTAATTAATGAAACCTGCGTCATAGATTCCAGCTATGAGCCAACTGACTTGATGTTTCGTACCCAGTGGCCAAGAGGCTCCCAGTCGCCAACAGGCTCTAAAGCCGGGAAAAAACCAACACCCAAACAAAGATCCTACCGCAAAAAGGTGGAATCCGTGTGGTCACACGAAAGTATTATAAAACTTATCGAGGAAGTTGACGTACGGCGAAGTTTAGGGGATGATGGTTGCGCTGAGAATAAACTTGCCAAAGATATTTTATGGCAACAGGTCGCAGATGCCATCCAGACAAGTGTGAACGATTGCAAAGGAAAATGGGCAAATCTCCGCACCTCTTTCAACTGCAATTTGCAAAAATATTTTGTCTTCATCCTCGCTACTTTCTAATACATATGCAGCTAAAATTGTTGCAATTGTGTTTTTTTGTTCCATGAAAATTAATATTATTACTTTTTCAATTTAATTAAACACACAATTGACAAATAACAATTTCTTTCAAATGCTTTGACAGTTCTGGCAATGTCTAACAACAGATCTGGCAATTTTTGCCATACAAGAATCTGACAACCGTGTGAACTGACAATTTTCGTTGTAAATTTATTGTATAACAACTGTCTGACAATAAAATTGAAAGGTTTTCTTACAATAGTCTGCACTGACAATTTACCTTTTGCTAAACATGTTTCATTGTCAGTACATTGCCAGCACATTGCCAGATCTTACAATATTGTAAGATCTGACAACCGTCTGTACATAGCTTTAGCAAACGTTGCCACTAATATTTCTATGGTTTTTGAACATATTAGAATGGTTTATGAACACATATGTATCATGTATGGATGCATGTGGACATGTATGAAGCATATGTATTAATATATGTCGATTTTTTAACAGGGTATGCAAATTTTACAATATCCAAATATCCTTATAATATAAATTTTTGTATATGCTCCTCTGATTTAATTTTGTAAAATAATAAATAACTCAGTTCACGCAGCAAACTGGCCTATTTAAAACTAAACAGCGAATGTGTCGTACTCATTATCTGTTAAGGGCACATCAATTTGACACACCTCCAACTTTGCAGAATTACAATATTAACGGACCACTGGTTTAACATTTTTATTCCATAAAGGGCGTCAGTGTCCGTTACAAAAAACATCAAACATTTAAAAACTAAAAAAAATCGTTTCAAGTTTCGACTACCATGTATTTATTTGTTTGGTGATGGCACGCCAATAAGGTAAATGTTGAATTTTTCTCTCAAGAGTTGTTAGATTTTTGTATCCCAAAATGGAAGCCTAATGTTGAAAGTCCCGAACTAAAAAAAAAAAAACAAAAAAAAAACAAGCTTTTTTCAAAAAGACTTTTTCAAAAGATTTGTATGGTTTGAATCAAAACCAAAAATCGAACGATATTTGGGATAATTTTTACCCCCAAATTCTCTAAGATAGTGCAAGCGCTGAGAAAGGTATGACTAAGATTTCTTTCTGTCACGTTTTATTTAATATTTTATATCAATCAAATGCAAATTTTTCAACACTTGGCAATCCTTAACAAATCACGTAGATCAACGGTTCCCAAATGTGGGTCCGCGGACCCCCAATGGTCCGTAGGAATATTATATATTCCAGTTCCAATAAACTGATTATTTAGATCAAATTTTAAAAAATTTCACAAAATATTTTTCAACTTCATTAACAATTCAAATTATTTTAAAAAAATGTAATTGAAAATTTGTTTGGACTCTATTGGTAATATAAATTAAGTCACAATAAGTAGGTGATTTTATTAATTATACACCATAATTATTATTTAACTGATTCTAGTAAAAAAATGTAATGTTGTTTTCATTATTTAAATTTATTTTATTTGTTCATTTGGGGTTCATATTAATTGGGTTTGATTTTAAAATACTTTTGTATTTTTAATCCACCCAACAAAATGTGGATACTGTTTGGAGCATTCTAATTTTAAGAGTCGAAAATGAGTCAAATAAAGTGCATATTTGTGAAATTAAAAAGATTGTTTGTCAAAAATAACAAATTTTTTGGAAAAAAATATGAGCTTTCTAAAAAGAATCACAAAAGACACAAATATTTAAAGAAAATTATTTAGACCAAAAAGTAGTTAAGAATTAGAATATTTTGGGAACAATTCAAAAAAGTGCATCGAATTTTTTTAAATATATTTTTTGGGTCGGTTTTTAAACAAAAAAGAAGACTCTTTTGATTAAACAACTTTCAAACAAAAATTTAAAATTTTAATAATATATTTTGAGCCCATTTCTGACTCCTTTTTGAGCTTGTTTGCTGGCCGGGAAATTAAATATATGTGTTTCGTTACCTTTGCATTAATTTTAACGTATGAAAAAAAAATTTTTTTTGGTGATTCGTGAACCAGTAGAGTTGTCTCGAAGGGTCCGTGAATCAAAAGTTAGTGGGACCCGCTGACTTAGATGGATCGTCATTCATTCTATTATTTATTTGTGATATAAAACGCATTTTTGTGGTAACAGCAACAAAATAACAAGACAAGAGCAATTCTGTACAGCAGCCATTATGGTTTACCGCTTTAAGCAATTTATTGTGTAGCTGCTACTTTTTGGAATTTATATAGATTCATATGCATATATAGCCTATGGATGGATGGATGGATGTATCTTGCAATTCAACAACAACTACAACACATATAAAAAAATAAAACATGATCAAGAAATAAAAAAACAAATCAAGTTGATTTTATAAAAAAAGAAAAAAAAAAATCACATAAAAACTATTTCAATATCCATCAAAAAACAGAGTTAAATAATAAAATACAGATTTTTTATTCATTTTACATACCATGAAGTTGTACGGTTACGCCCATAATACTTATGGATGCATATGAAAAACAACTGATAGAATGGCAATTTTGATTTGCTTATGATCACTGGACTGTCGGACTGACTGGTTTAACTGACTCATACTCTTTAGATTGAGCAAAGTGAATGAATTTTATACATAAGTTGCCTACTACCCAATTTCATCATTGCTTTGAACATAAAAACAATCAATCTGATTTCCTTTACACACATTTATGTATACAATTCTTCATTTTAAATACACTATTTCCAATTAACATTTTAATATTATCGATTAAATTTAAGATACAAAGATTATAAAATCTTAGGGGATTCATGAAAGGCTTCGTAAATGTTGTATATGTGCACAACGATTATTTGAACGTACACAGAACAAATTATCAACCTAAAATATCTAATTAAATATTTGATTTGAATTTTATTTGTTTCTAAACAAATATTTAATTGAATCAATTAATATTTTAATTTACTTTTAAATATATAAATACATATTTTGGTTTAGGCGCAATTTTCATATTATTTTTTCATACACTGTATGCATAAATAGAAAATGTTCAGTATGAAATACCAAATACATTTGAAGTTAACAAACAAAACAAGCACACACGCAAACAGACTCAGCATTGCAACAAACACACATACCAACGTATAGATCACACACTTTTTTTGTAAATATCATATTTTTTTTTTTTTGTAGAAGTTATTTATAACTTTTTTTCCTTCTTAATTTTAATAAAAGGTTTAATTGATAGTATCATTGCCGTGATAGGTGCAAAATCAATTAAAATATTAATTGATTCAATAAAATTTTTAATTGAAACCCATTTTTAGTTTTTGTCGGTGTAGGTATCTTAAAAATTATTTCCGCATTTTAAATATTCCTTCGCTTCTGCCTTAATACCATAAAAATCGGTTAAGAAAAGGACCAGAACAATTAATTTCGCTCCTTTAAAAAAAAAGTATTTTGTCGAAATTTTGGGATTTTGTATTAAAAATGAAAAATTATATGAAAAAACTAGATTCATAACGAAGACTGAGAATTTATAGGCAGGGACTTCCAAAGTGTTTTTTTTTATTTTTCTCTTCTGATTTTAATCTTAATTTTAGTAGTTTTGAAGAAAACAACGATTACAAATGGTTCGATATTGGTTATTTCAACATTTGTTTAAAATTTCATAATTCTTTCCAAAACGGTACAGGCAGTGGAGCTTTCCCCTTTGGCCCTTTCCATGTGAATTTCAAAAGTTCCTGCCTAAGTGGATGTATAAATTCTTAGGTAATTATCCACTTTTATACCTCAGTTTGTTTAAAAAAAAAAAAAAAAAAATTTTTTACCAAAATTTTGAAAAGGGTTTTAAGGAAAAGATATTTGCGCAGGACATTAAGGAGGATATTTTACACCTACCTGCAGAGTTTCCCAAACAGTTTATCTATGAGAGGAGTTATCCCAAGCCGGACCCGCAGATTTTAATGAACTTTGGATATATTGTAAAGTATCAAACAAAAATGTACACATTTTATATACAAGTGAATGTGTCCTTAAAAAAGCTTAGGTTTGATATAATATTTGTATATAATTAAAAAATGGATCACTTTAGAGAAGCGCTTTTAGTAAAGCTTTTGAGATAGAGAAGTGGCGCTGAGGTTTTCCTATTCTGCGATCAAAGTTTATTAAGATCTGAGGGTCTGCTTAATTGTTAGCGGATGTATATATGGTACTTAGTTCGCACATGCTAAAGTTTAAATTCCTCGCTTTAGCCGTTAGGTTAGATAGTCACCTTGTAGACTATTTCACCTTTTAACCACTATTTGTTCCAAGTTCCTGACCAAAATTCCGTAGTGTATCATACCGATGGGTAATGTTCGAAGAAGACTTTGCCTCTTTTTCCCTTACACGTAGAATTTCCATAAATTCTGCTAACAACGAGAGTTTCGCAATGGGTTCTCTCTGATCTCAATAAAATTCGGGTAAGTAAAAGAGGATACAAAACAAGGGACACGTTTTTTTAGCGGCCCAATCTCACGTTTAAGTGGTAAAAGGTGTTTTAAAAGTAAGTAAACATGTCTAAAATTAATTAAATTTAGTTTTATTTTTTTAGGTGCCTGAAAGTACTCGAGAATAGAAAAATGTGGATACCAATATTGCCTCTGTAATATATTGGGGTTGCCATTTATTTGAAATTTTTTTTAAAATATATGTGAAAAAACACTTCGAAAAAAATCGCATAAAAGCCGAATAATTACTCATATTGGAAAAAATTCAGACACGGTCTCTATTAAAATTAATGGGCATTTTTACATAAAAGCTATTGGACATGTTTTGTATACCAGCTTATGCGTTTCCAATAACACTTTCATGTGGTATTCCACTTATCGGCACTGTGTCTACAACAATTCGAAGTAAACTGAAATAACGATAAATTGTGTAATTTTTGCTCTAACGGTCAGGGTTGAGCGACGTTGAGTCGGTCAGTAAGTAACGGTATTCTTTAATAAATAAAGATTAGAAAGGCCTTTCGTTTATTTGTCAAATTTAATCTGTCAGCTTAGGAAAATATCATAATTTCTTTAAATACACTCAAAAAAATAAATTAGTAGAAATGTTAGTAAAACATCTTGTAAGTCAGGTTTACTGTTTTTCAGCAATTTTTTTTTGCTAAAATTATGTTTTAAACAAAAATTTTAGTTATATTTATTCAGCACTTAACCGTTTTGAACTAAAGTTTTACTAATTATTTTACTAATGTTTTACTAATTTATTTTGCTAAAAAAATTGTGCCGATTAGCACATTACTAGTGTGGACGACAACCAGATTGAAATATATAGGCAGAATGAATTAGATGTCGCGGCATGCCAACATGTGAAACTAAAAATTACAACTCTAGTAAGACCATGGAAGATTTTTGTATCTGTTTCTCATACATGAAACAAAATTTTGGATTAAAACAACTTAAATTATGCGTCCTCATCACATCTTGTGGAAGTAATTGTCTATTAACTAAATAAAAGACACAATAAAATATTTAAATTTAATAGAGATTAAATGTGTATTTGTAAACTAAATGTTTATAGATATTAATGACCTAGTGTGGTCAAATTGCCAACAAAAATACAACAGGTAGACAGGCTAAAGCGAAAGACAAAGACATACATCTTAGTTAGATTTTTCTGTTTCCTTTTTCTTATTGCAAAAAAGGGTTGTATATGTTATATTTTGTTATTTTTTCGTTTCGTTTCTTAAATTATTTGAGGCACTTGCGTTCCTTTAAAAGATAGCATCATTTAGGCAACCATTGATGCAAGTAGTTGAAAGATAATTTTGTTTATGTTATATATAATTTTTTCTATTGTTTTTAGATATTAAATTAATTCATGTCGTCAATGTGGGAGTAAGAACACTTTTATGTATTGTAACGTATTGTAAATTATTTTTAAAAGAATCACAAAATGTTTTTCAGCAAATAAATTAACTAAAGTATAACTTTTCTACAAATTGTTTGAGTTTATTTCAGTCTACTAATATTCAGCAAACATTTTATTAATGTTTAGCAAGGGTTTTTTTTTAATTTCTAATCCACCAAGTGTTAGTAAAACTTTTGCTGAGTCTACTAATTTTGTTGCTGAAAATCAGCAAGCTGATTTTGATGACATTAGTAAGTTTTTTGCAAGCAACCTCCTGACTAATATTTGCTGACTCAGCAACATTTTTTGCTGACTTTATTAAATTTTGTATATGAGTGTAGGAAATGGTGTAGTAACAATCAATACGATTTATTCGTTTTTAGTATTTGATGACGATATTATAAATGGATGCTTTTGTTCCCATAAGCTAAATCAATAAATTACGTGACAGGCATACGGAAAGAAGAAATGAAGACTGATTGGACTTCTCAGACTGATTCTGTTGTTGCTGTGGTTTTATTCGTTTTGCACAAATCATACATCGCGCATATAAAAATTGATTTCAAAATTAAACAGAAAAAGGATCTTGTGCTGAATTGATTGCCAATGATGTTGTCGATCGTCGAAGATCACAAAAGTCCATCTTGTTGTATTTTATTTATACAATATTTATGTAGTAGACCTGTTCAATTATTTTTTTTTATGTCTTTCCTCTATTGACTTTTTTTCATATCAAGCATTTGTTGCAGTTGTTGGTTTTTGTTTTATTCATTTTAGGTTTAAAAAACTTGATTGATTCAATGAAAATATTTATATATGAATTTATTATTTCTTGTAGATCTTCAAACTACAGCATTTTTAAATTACTTTAAAGTTGTTTTTATTTTTTTATGGTTTAAATTGCTTTTTTTATTTTGCTGAAAATTACTTTCAAGCTTTTCAAATGGGTGGAGTTGTATTTGGTATGGTTTTGATTTCAACATCTTAAGGTGGAGACATAGACTTTAATCATTTTTCATTTGGTCGGCCAATATAGAAATCTACACAGACAGACAAATACGAAACTGTGTAGTTTATTAAAACAAGCAACAAATATTCAGATTTTTCTGATTTCTTTTGACAGACTAATTTTATTTTGTAAAGAATTAAGTTTTTATTAAATATATTCAATTACAAATTGGAAGATTTTTCTCTAAATTTCCATTAATCAAAATAACAGACGATTTCACTACTCAACAGTTTTCCAATTCTTGCATAACCTGTCTTTGAAATATGTATTTTTAAATAGACATATTTAAGCTGAATCAAAATCTGACAAAACGTTTTAGCTCATTTGTAGTTTTTGAAATATCGCGGTTTTGTAAATATACATCATTTACCCCATTTTTCGTATATGAATTATGAATTTTTTTTTAAAGATTTAATTTAATATATAATTATATTTCATTTGAGTATAATCATGTAGGTTTCATTGCTTCAGTATATATATTTAGTACCGGTATTGCAAAGAAGTTGAAAATATTGCATGTTTAGTGTTATCATTCCAAGTAAAAAAAAAAATATATGTGGCAATATAAAATTATATGTAAATTAGATACGCGATGATATCAAATTTGATCCGAAAAATGAGAACATATAATTGTATATAAAATACAAAAAATTTTATCGATTTCGATATAATTGCATTGAATTAAATAAAATTCCATGAAATTAGATACCAATTTGTAAAGTTTGATGTATGTTAGATACAATTTCATCCGAATTTTGTCCGAAGAAAAATATTTGTATCTTTTATATAATTATATCATATTAGATATAATTCGACATTATTAGCTGAGAGTTGATTTAAACAGTTCCTAGTTTTTGTAAACAATTGTATCAAATTATATCTTATTTTTTAAAATTTTCAAAAATATGATATATAATTTAAAACACTTACAATATTATGAAACTAAAGACCTCTGCAAATATAATTAATATCAACTCAAATTTCTCTTAAAAATAAGCACTATCATTGTAATAAATTAAGCTACCCCGCAAAACCACGCATTGCCAAATAATGCGTAAAGTAATGTATCGCCATTTAAAGTAAAGGGTGGACTCATTACCTTCTAGGGGGTAAAGTAATTGGTTACTTAAATGGTTACTTCGTATGGAAAAGTAATGTGTCTATAAATAGATTTTCATAAAAAAAAATTGATAAAAAAAAATTATAAAAAACATTTTTTTTTTTAATTAAATAAATATTGTGCTCGCGCTGCCATTCGAGCCTGGAATCTCTGGTTGTTAGGACAGAACTCTACCAACTGAGCTGTCGTCACATATAATAATGTGTTGCTTAACATATAAATGAAGTTTTGTTCTTCGAGTTTTCGTTTGTAATGCTAAAAATATTTACCTTTCCCTCATTCTTACAAAAAATCACTAAGTAATGTGTCTAAATACAGATTTTCGAAACAATATTTTAAATATTACTTTACATTTATATTTCTTACATTATGCAATTGATGATCGGTAAGTCATTGTTTTATGTTTTGAAATAATGTAAAAGGTAATGATGTAACATATTTATCAAGGTAATCTAGGCTTGGGCATTTTAGGTCTTTCTAAAGACAGCTCTTTACAGTTCAGCTCCTTTCAATGAACTAGTTCGCTCTTCTAGTTCAACAGCTCTTTATCCTAAATTGAGCTGTGCGACACGAATTATTTGAAGTGAATTGAATCAGCTGATGCGAAACAAAATGTGTAACTTTCTATTAAATTTACTATCGGAGAATAATTCAACACTTTAAAATATATTTAAAATGATTTTTATATCATAAAATGGTACGTAATTATAAAAATTTTAAATTATTAAAAAAAAAATTTAAAAAAAAAATTGAGCTGGTAACATTAAAAAAACTCAAAAGCAACATAAAGAAACGAAATATTACTCAAAAGAACGAAAAGAGCGAAAGACCTAAAAGAGCTGATAATTGTGATCCAGCTCACTAGTTCAAAGAAAAGACTAGTTCAATTGAACTAGGTCGTTCACGAACTACGCAACTCTAAGGTAATCCATGAGTTTAAAATTATTGGTAACTCATTACTTTATGTTTCAAAATTATGTTGAAGGTATGGAGTTTACATTACTATGTAATACATCATGTACCTACTATTGTTAACTGATTACTCTATGTTTCGAAATAATGCTGAAGGTAAAGTAATTCATTACAAAGTAATGAATTATGTAACCCATTATCGCTAACTCATTACTGTTTATTGGAAAATCGTGATACAGGTAAGGAATATACATTACAATGTAATGAATTACCTTATCGCACCCATTACCAAAGTTTTCCTGGGTGGCATTTTAATTTCTTTCACTATTAATAAAATAAACCACAAATTAGTAAAACAAATATTTTTACCAACAAAAATTACTTGTTTACTAGGGTTTTAACTTTTTTGTGGCGAAAAATTTACAGGGAACGACCCTATGGACAATATTTGACTGATAATAAATATTGTTTTTTTTTTAAGTCAATTCGGAGCAAAAACCTTCCGCACCGAAGGCAATCCTAAAAGACTTTTTACAATTTAACAATGCATTTTTAATAGTACAATACAAATTGTATGTGCATTGGAATGGTGGAGAAATATTTTTATTAATGATTGTATTGGAACACTAAAAACGCTATTTAATTTTAAATAAAATATTGCATTTTTTAAAAATAAATTTTTATTTTTAATCGTAAAAAAAAAACGACTACATCAAATTTTAATTCTTATACCAATAAATATTTTTTTCACTTAAAAAAAAAAAACAGAACTGAAATACTACTTGAACAACTAACTAATTTTTAAAACTGAAGTTACCTGTGTAAACTGACGGGATTATTAAAAAATATTTTTTTTTTGATTTGTAAAAAAGTTTATTTTGCCAGATTTTTGAAACATCTTAAAAATTTTAAAAATTAAATCAAAAATTTAGTTCTTTAGTTATGTAGTTTTCTCTAAAACATCACACCTAACACTTTTGGGAAGTGTGCGCCCGCAGGAGCTAAAATAGTTCTTGTTAACGAAATCAAAAAAGTGCAACATTACTTTGAAATCTTATCTCCGGATAGTATATACTAAAATCTAAAATCACTCAGAAAATATTGCTGATATGGATTTTCATATGATACCAAAATTTTTTTTTTTGACATTTTCACACTGTTTGGTCAAATTTCATGTGAACTGGAATAAAAAAAAAAACTTTTTTTAACTTCAAAATTTTTTTTTCAATATTTCTCCGAAACTGTCAAAAACAATATTTAATTTATAACGAGCTTTCAACCCCCGTATTTTTCCAAAAATTAAGCAAATCTAACATATTAGATAGGTTGATACTAGTATTTCTATCTGGCTAAAGATCTCATCAGAACCCGGAGTTTAAGAAAAGCTAGAGCCTCCAGAATAGGCAGAGCTTTAACAAAAAACCTATTAATAATCAATTTTGCTCCATTCTTATCTTCTTAATAATCAAACACGTGGCAAGGGTCTTTTCCTAACAAGAATCATGACGTCACTAAACTTTGAAGACCAAAATGTTCTATTTATATAAAAAAAAACATAATTTTTAGTATTTACTCTGGCTCAAGTAAATTTTTTTACAGTTTTATTAGTTTTTTGTTTTTATATACACCGAGATTATTTAAATGTTGGTTTTAATTTATGACCAGTTTCCAACAACCATTTATTTACAAAAATAAAGCAAACCAAACATATTAGCTAGGTTGTAATCAAATGATCTTATAACTTGTATCACGAATAATTTTTTTTAGTATGGTAATACTCTGGAGTAGTGAATTTTGTCTGGGTTTGTAAAAACAACGCATAAGATAAAACAAATTAAAAAGAATTTGGTTTCAAAACCTCTTTTGTTTGCACAGACTCTATTTCAGCCCCCTTTCAGAAATTATAAAAAAAATCTCAAAAATCTTTTGGGCCATAAGTTTTCATATTCCTCTTCAAAAATCCAAAAAGTAGAAAAATGTTCATGTGTGCGGTCTCATACGCCATATTCTTTGGAGTTAGCCCCCAGGTGACTATTTTATATTTTCTAACCTATAGAAATGGCTCGGTGGGAAGACATTTAGCTTCAACGTTGAAATTATTTCTCAAACAGAGTCATGTTTTGAGAACCTGGAGAAACCCTTTTTTGGAAGAAATAAGTATAATAATTGGAGAATCATTGTACTAAGTGTTTTTTTCGGCGCTACAAAATAACCCCCAATGAAATAACACCCAAATGATAAAATGAAATAACCCCCAATGAAATAAATCCAAAAAAAAATGAAATAAGTCCCAACAAAAAAAAATGAAATAATAACCAAAAGAAATGAAATATTCCCCAAAGGTGAAAATGAAATAACACCCAAAATTTTGGGGTTGTTTCGTAATGAAATAACTCCCAAAGGAAGAAATGAAATAACCCCCAATGAAATAAGCTCCAAAGAAATGAAATATGTCCCAAATTTTTTTTATTTTTTGTTTTCATATTTTTGATTCTTTTGTTACACTGTTCAGTTTTTCTGCGTGGCGGCCTGCGGCCGATCTTAGGGGTTTTCTCCTCCATAGGACGCGGCAGGTGGCTTCGCTGAATACAGTTTTCCTGCGCGCGTCTCATTATCTTCCCTAGTGTGACGCGCGCAGGGAAACTTTATTCAGCGAAGCCACCTGCCGCGTCCCATGGAGGAGAAAACCCCTAGGAGCGGCCGCAGGCCGCCACGCAGAAAAACTAACAAATATTAAAAAAATTCACTTTTAGCAAAATGAAATATCCCCCAAAAAATATGAAATAACCCCCAAAATAATTGCATATGAAATAATCTCCAAAGAATTTAAATTTTGGGCTTTTTTTCATTGGGGGTTGCTTCATAATGAAATAATCTCCAAACCGTAAGATGAAATAATCCCCAAAAAAAATGAAAAAACCCCCAAACAATTTTACACAATTTTTTTGGGGGTTATTTCGTAGCGCCGTTTTTTTCTTACGAAAAAGTTTGTGACTATAGTTGAGACTGTGTTTGTTGTTGCCATATTCACAACAAATTTTATTTATTTAAAATTTTGTTTAATAAAATGACAAATAAAATTTGGTTTTTATTAAATTTTATTGAATTTTATAGTTGCTTTGTATAGAAAGTTAAGACTTTCTTTTAGTCTTAAAAATTGTCTTATGACAGTCACAAATAGGAATAGGCTTGTTTGTTGAAAAATAATTAATTTAATTTCACAATAAAATTAAATAAAATTGCATATTAATTATAGTATTAATTGCAATTGTCTGAAAAGACGTTAAAATTCAAACTCAAACAAAAATCAAACTTTGCTCTCTGGCAATTCTTCCCTAACTACGTAAGCGCCATCTATCGAATATACAAAGAATATATCATAGATATGTCATCACTTACAACATATGGGAAAGCAGTGGACATTAGAGTGAGGTAAGTTTCTAAAAATAGAACTGTTGTGTGGTTGGAGTTGTACTTCAGAGATGATGTATGCAAGAACAAAAACACCGTGTATTGAATAAAAACTAGTTTTAATCACAACAAAATTCGACCTGACGATAGATCAGTGCGCTTAAGCGCTCTGTCTAACGTGTAGTGCGAGTGCATGTGGTATTAGAAATCAGTTTATCTATACCACGGTCAGTGATTGCGCAGAAAAATTTCATATAGACGCAATCGAACAAATAAAAACATAACAAATATTATATTATTCAAAAAAAACAGGGTCACTGACGAAGGTTCAATACCAGAAACTGAGCAGTCTGATTCAGAAAAAATTGAAAATTTGCAATGTAGTTATGATTTTTAGAAAATACACTCATCCTTCTCTACCACGCCTATCACAATTAAATTAAATAAAATTGTATTAATTGGAATTGTCTTAAAAAGACGTTAAAATTCAATCTCAAACAAAAATATGTTTCATTCAAAAATTCACGGAATTGTTTATCCACCGTATTTCAAAATTCGATTATTCATTTAAAAATTATCATTAGATTTCAGAATATATTTTGCCACATTCAAGAATTAGTTGAGCAGTTAACCGGTTCAGTCATTTTTAAGAAATTTAAAAATTGATTCGATATTAGTAAAGATTTCTCAGAAAAAATCATTTCTTGCCATTGGCAAATGTTTGTATTTTTACTTTTTATAATAATAAAACCAACTCTGCGTTAATAGATTCGGCACAAGACCAACTGTAATTGATATTATTTCTTAAACAAAATCAATTTCTTTATGAACAAAAAAAAACTCTTTCCTTAATACTAAAACAACCTGTCTTCAACAAATTAAACAAAAAATAATATTCTAAAAAAATAAATGAACGGAATAATACTAAACGACACGTGACCATTTTAATTAAAATAAATAATAATAAATAATGGCAATGGTACAATAATATAAAACTACAAAAATATTAAGTTAAAAATTTACCTATTTCCATAATGAAATGTACGAGTACAATACATAATGGATTTTTGATTTAATGTTTAGCAAACAATACAAATGTATACATTTCACACAAAATGCGTTTGAAATGTTAATAAAATAAAGGGGTGCAAAAAAAGCACCCTTTTTATTGACTGACAGAAATATGAGTGCCGAAGTTATTCGAGCAGCAGCACGTTTGTTTAACTAAACAGCCTTGAGCTGTCATTTTAACAAATCAACACTAGAATATTTTAAATATTTGGAAATGAAAACTGTTTTTAACATGGTTTTCCTGGTTAAAGCCGAAATATAATTGGCTTAAGTGACTTAATTCAGGTATTTTTTTTTTTAGATTTTTTAGATTAGATTAGTTTTCTTTATTTTTTCATAAAATTTGTTTACAATAGTTTTTAGTTTTTATTACTAGTTTACATCTTATATAAAGAAAAGTGGCTTGGTTTTATATAAAAAACCGTTTGCCAGAGTGTTAGGCCGTTACCTATTTAAAATTTTTACGTTCTATCCTGTTTAGTTTTATTTAAAAATTGAATTCATTTATAAGCATTCTCCTATAAATAGTTGCCTCTTTAACATAACCGTATAGATTTAACCAACTTGCATCTTCACCATTTAATATGTTCACTATGCTACTATCTGAAAGCCGTATATTACCAAAATGTTTCATTCTTAATTCGTTTAGAATAGGGCATCTTCCCAAAAAATGTTGCATTGTCTCTATTTCTCTTAGGTTGCACATTGAGCATAATCTTTGACTACCTATCCTGTATTTGTTGCCATTTAACCAAAGTAAATCACCTCTGGCCTTCATAATAAAACTTATTTGCACCATATTATAACTCTGATTACAATAAGTAGGACTTTTGGTGGGGTCGAGTAGTCTGTAAATTCTCTGTTGACTTTTCTGAGAATTCTCAATATATTCTTGACGTTTTGACCATTTCATCACCTCTATTAAATTTAAACAAGAATTATTAAATGATAGTTTGTCATGGGTGTGATCGATGTAGCCGACGTGATATTCCAACATTTTATTTTTAAGGTCACTGTGCCAAAAAATATCTCTTTGCATTATCTTCGTTGAAAGTATGTGTGGTAATCTGTTAGTTTCATAATCATAAATGGTCCTGGAAATGTACTGTAAGTGTATGCTATATGTGTAGAAGTGACCGTCTTCTTGCCCAGTTTCCAGCATTACAACGTAAGTAGGAGCACTTTCCCCAAGCCTTAAAACTCGTTTTGTGAAATACCGATGTAACTTATCCACATCGTCGAACCAAGAGTTGCCCCAAACTTGTGAACCATATGACTGTATGGATCTACATACAGCGAGAAACATTTTCCACTTAGCCTTTAATGATATTTCATTTTTGCCAATAAAGTTTTTCCACGTTGCGTTTATACAATTTTTTGCTGCTTTATTTTTGGCCAAAACATGTTTTGAAAATGACATTGTTGGTGTTAGTATGACTCCTAAATATTTATATTCATTTACAACATTAACAAGTACACCATTAAACGTCCATCTTTCTGTTCTTGCGATCCTACCTCCTCTTCTGAATATCATTATATCTGATTTCATTAGATTGACCTCCAGACCCCATGTACTGCAATATTTTTCTAAGTTATAAATCATTTTTTGTAAAATATCTACGTTTTCTGACAAAATGACAATGTCGTCAGCATACATCAGCACTCTTATATTAATGTCATCTATAAATAAGCCACCACCTAAGTGGTCATGCATATCATTTAAGTATAGCGCGAAAAGGAGAGGCGACAACAAGCATCCTTGTTTTACGCCAGATCGTGTATCGAACCAGTCAGACAAATCTTCACCTGTCCATACTGCAGATGATGTGTTTTGGTATAAGTTTTCAATAAACGTGATTACCCTAGTAGACAGGCCAATTTTATTTAGTTTGTAGATTAAAAGCTTTCTGGGTATACAGTCAAAGGCCGCCTTGAAATCTACAAAGAAAGCGTATACTTTTTTCTTCTCGGAGAATTTAATATTAACAATTGAGGCCAAGTTATATATATTGTCTATGGTTGAGTATCTTTTACGAAAACCCGCTTGAAATTCATTTAATATTCAGGTATTGGTATAAAGCCAAAAATTTATAAATTTAAAAAATATAAATTTTCGTTTCATACTTACACCTCAGTTAAGTCACTTAAGCCAATTATGTTTCAGACTTTAAACTTTTCTAATCGTTTTTTGGAGGGTTACTCTAACCGGCAAGCCCGCCTTCAGGCGGGGTATTTTAAATTGGCCATGAGTGCTCCAAATGAGGTTCTTGTAATAAGAGTTTAAGCAATTTCAATAGAAAACAAAATTTACAAAATATTTTGTTCAATAATTTCTTGTGTGCTTGGCACGGTTTGGCAGCGAGAAAGCTTTAAAATTAAAATTTCGTAAAATTTTAAAAAATAAATCTTTTGAAATAAACACAATTTTCAAAAATCTTGAAAACTTATATCTGTTGACTAGAAACCGTTGATACTAAACACCAAATGAACCGGAAACGAGTGGAATCGGAAAGTATTATGTAGGGTACAGAACGGACAAAAATATACCCTTATAATATAAATAGGCTAGGTCTGGGAGAGATCCCGAGTGATCAATTTCTATAAAACAACCACATGTCGATTTTTTTTTTTTATTTACGTGAAAACTAATACAAATAAACATGCTCGGATAATATAAAGTTAGTTACTCGTTCCATTTTATTTAACGTATTCAGTGTTACAATTAATATCGATTTCCGTTTCATTTCTATGTAAAGTAATTTACATTCAACAAACGAATGCTTTTTTTCATTATCATTAGTAGGGCAAATGCTAATGCCAAAAAATTTAATTACAATTCAATGGTAATGAAATTTTTTTTGGCATTAGCATTAGTTAACGAATGCTAATGAAATTTCAATGCTAATGAAAAATCCCAAGTATGATTTAAAAACCTGAAATACTATTTGCTTTTGGCACTTTTTATATTAGTTGATTGTTCTCAGTGGCAACTGACATCCTCAGGAGCAACCAGTCATAAATAGAGAATAAAAAGTTCCGGAAAAGCAGAAATATTTTTCTAAGTTCCTGGGATTCTGCTCGGAAAATAAATTAGAAAATTATTCATATTAAATCATTTTTTTATTTTTTTTGTATGAAAATGTCTTAAACCATCTGAGATATTTTATATAAAAATAAGTCTCCATTATAAATTTGTGGTTCTCCTCAGAATTTGAAGTTTTTCTTAAGACTACTTTCAGTATAAAAAGCTTAAAATAATAAAAATAAGTTCAAGAAAAATTGTTAAACTAGAAAAATCATGAAATAAATTGAGCCTGACCGAAAAGATTAAAAGGCCTTTGAACAATATTTGGTAATTTAAAATTTTTTGAAAAAGTTTCAATAATGGCAACATTTTTTAGGACTTTCAGTGTCTAAGTTAAGGTCGAAATTTAAGATTAATTGATGCGGTGAAGTTATAGTAATACTCGCTTAAATGCGCAGTGAAAAATGAATATTTTTTGCGCATTTAATTTTGGAATAATTTATCTGAAATGTTATGAAAATTTTGGAGAAAAATATGAAAATTTTGGAGAAAAAAAATCGCAGATTTTTAAACAAACTCCTTTTCCTATATTTTACATGAGCAATATATGCTTGATATTGAAAGACGGGTGCCACTGTGCAGCCTTAATGTGTTGACCAATTTTCAATCGTTTTTTTTTTTTTTGTCTTGTAGAGGACTTAAAAAAGCAGTCCGTTGAGTAGAAATATTTTTAAATTGCTGCTTAGTATTTTTTTTAAATAAAAAACTACGATTTTTTTTAAAATTTTTGAATTTGCGTTGGTACCAGATTTTGCCTCTAAAACGACCCTAATGAAATGGTTACCAGGTTTTTGAATAAACCATTTATTTATTTTTTTATAATTGCTTAAATATTGCCGTTTTTATTGATTTTTAAAGCTAGTAAAGCCCTTAATTAAAAAAAAAAACTGAATTCAAAGAACGATGGAAAAGCAGTTAAGGCCTAAGATGAATGCAATTTCAAAACTTTTTCGAAACTTAAAAACATTTACATTTGAATCTTTTGAAACCTTGAACAAAAAATCGGCAAAACTCTGAGATTTTGTAAAAAAAAAATATTTTTATGTGGATTTCTATGGTTTTAGAGTAAATCTAGGGGACTTTTGGGCCGATTTAGTGGGATTTGTAAAAAAATACTTAGCAACACATATTTGAGATGTGTCAAAGCAACTTTGAAATAAATATCAAAATCTTCGATCAAACTCTTTTTGCAAAAATCTGTTTGGAATTCGCTAAAACTTATAGAGATGCGAAACAAAAATACAAAATAATTTCAAAAGTAAAAATGTTTCTTTTATTTTGGAGTGCATTTAAATTGGTATTACTATATTAAAGACTTTGGTATAAACAAAGTTAACCGAACTGACTAAAAAACCGTGTATTTAATAAAATGTCTATGTTGAGCTAAATGGTACAATTTTTTTTTTACGGTCGCGCCCCTTTTATAATGGCGGATCTTCGAAGTTTGAACGGTTTTTTTGCGATTGCCTTCAAAAGTGTGTGTAGAATCGATGGTCATCACTAGGAAGCTGGTATCGGAACCTTCGAAATTAGAGATGGGAGTAGGTTAAAATATATTTTATTTCAGTACTAGGACGTCTATATTGTAGTTAAAATCAAAGGAATATGTACTTTAAAACTACTAAACATATAGTTAAAACCCGGTCTTCTCACTTTTCTTTTAAATCAAATGATTTTTTCATTTATTTTTTACTATTAAAAAATTACCTCAAAATCCGTAAAAATAAAAGATTTTCTTTCATATTTACTATCAAAAATCTTAAAAAACTTCCAAATTCCTAAAAATTAACTCCCAAGTTATTAAAAACAATCATTTTTCTGTAATATTTACTATCATTAGATTTTTATTTCAAATAAAGAATTTTTTGTAAAAAAAAAAATAATGTTAAAAGAATAAAATAACTTGTACAGAAAAACTGTATTTATGTGTGGTTTGTTTATTTATAAGTCGTAAAACAAGTTAACAAAATATTTCTTTGTTGTTTAAATGTAAATTCCTTAAAAAACAAAGTTTACTGATTACTATTTAAATAAACTGCAACCAGTTGCTGTTAAAATATTGTGAGTTTAGTCTTTCTGCTACATAAATTTTTAAAGAAATCTTGCTTGTTATATAGAAAGTCCTTTAAGCCACTTATGCCGAGAGACTCTATATGAGGATGACTCGACTTTTTCAGTTTTCGTTGGCAATTTTAGTGAAATAGTTTTCGGACATTTAGAAATTAGAAACCAAAAGATTTTTACTTTACTTTTTATACTTCCTTGTGTCTGGATAAATTTGTCAATACAAATGTTTTCTTCTTTTTCTTGTAAGTAAACTTTTGAAAAATTTAAATTTTTACAAAATTTTAGTAAAATTTTTGTAATGTAATGTAAATGAATGCGTATTATTTATTCAGGCACTAGTTTAACCCATTGAATTAAGTTTGGAATTTCGAAACGGTTCGTTTAGGAAAGTTTTTTTTATATGACGCCTTTGCCTATCATATAAATATATTTTTTTAATGAATTGTGTCCACCAGATTTCTAATGGGCGTTAATGGGTTAACTAAATAAAAAATGAGTATATCTTAGCACGCTATGTCAGTCAAGTTTTTAATAGAATAGCTTATTCCAATAATGATCTCAAAATATTATACTGATCGTATATACTTGTTCTACTGTCACTGCAGTACTCTGTACGTATGAGTGTTATGAATATTAGTTTTAATAATACGTATACGTACCGTGCCTTATTATAACTATATTTTCCATACACAATATTCAACGAATTTTACTTATAAAACGGAGTCGAGTAACACTATCAAAGCTTTCTGAATAGGTAGAAAAATATTAGATAAATTGGCAATCGAGAATGAAACAAGTCTCCCAAAGATCTTAAATTCCGCTAATATTCAATGATTCATTATTTCAATAATATTAACAGATGAGGATACTACTGCTGCAAAGCGTATTGTTTTGTCAAATATTAAAAATAAAGTAGTTACTAGGTATATACTACATATTATTGTGGCCTATCTTGACCACTTTACGCAAAAAAAAATCTTTTGCATATATTTGCAGGCAATTATATATATGTTTGCAATGATTCAAATGTTCAGGCCTAAACAAAGACTTATTTGCATTTTAAAATTTTTTAAATATTATGTTTGGGACATGCAAACATACTTATAATAAACAAATATATATTTGCAGCCAAACATATATATGACGTTCTTCACTAGTTACAAACATATATGTATTTACAGGCAAAAATAATTATATATCCAAGCAAACATGTTGCATTAGAAATATGGGTAACGAAAATGTTTTCTGCTGGAAATATAAATGATGGTATTTACATTTCCAGGGCAATTTTTCTTCCGCGAGTTGGTGGAATTTTGCTTTGTGATCTTAAAAATTATGATAGAGGGCGTCAGTTTATATACACTCTCCAAATTTCAACACACTACTACGATTGTAAAAACTTGCGACGCGATCGAATAAGTTGCCGAATCGGTTCGAAATCCACTATATTTATATTTTTTTGTTTTTTTTTTTTTCAAACTATAAATAATGCAAGAGTTGCAAACGATAACCAGCGTCATGAGGTAAAATGTCCCAAGTTTGCATAAAAATGGCAACAAGGACCTCCAAAGTTCAAAAAAGTTCGTAAGAAAAACATGAATAACTTTTGATGGGTCCAACCAATAATAATGGGTTTGACAACAAATGAATAACTTTTGATGGGTCCAACCAATTTTAATGGGCTCGACAACAAATTAAATTTATTTTAAGTACGTTTCAAATATTATACAACTTAATATAGTTTTATTTTATATGCATCAAGTTATAGCGTTTTTAACAAATCTATTAAAATCTCGTTTTTAATTTTTTCCATTATTTTTTAAATGTATTCATAATGCACGGTTTTCAAAGTAGTAATCGAAAGAATATTAATTTACTTTTTATTTGGTTTCCAACACTCCTGCACTTATTTAATTTCTTTTTTAACCTATTGCAAAAATCTATAAGTTAGAAAATTGTTTTTTTTTTTTTTTTAACAATAAAAGTTTTAATAACCACCTTTTGAATCTATTAACACCTTCGTAGAGCCACAGCAAGATAATGTGACAGGAAATGTGACCGGTCTTGGTACTAGCTCGCACAGTTTTACTCATAGGGTATTGCAAAACTTTCCAATTATACAGAAACGCTGATTCTGCGCTGCTTCGCTTATTTCTGTTCTAGAAACAGTTCATGCGAATAAACCTTGTAAAAATAGCAGCAAAAGCTTCTAAAAATTAGTTAAAAATGACCTTGCAGAAAAAACTGTTAAATTTAGCAGATGTTTTTTTGTTAAATATTAATAAAATATGAACACCAACAATAAGTCTGTTAACTTTACAAAATTTTACTTATATTCGATGTGAATTTTAGTTAATTAAAAATAGCATTTTACTCTATAAAATTAACAAAAATTTTTACTAAATATTTTTAGACTGAAAATAGCAAACAAAAACTGTAATATTTACAAAATTTTAGCTATATTTACTTTAAATTAAGTGGTATACAAATACCAGTTTAATTTGCTAAAATCAACAGAAATTTTTGCTAAAAATTTGTAGATTGCTGATTTCATAAGCGTAGGGTAGACTTTTACATTAAAAAAATTTAAAATTTTTTTTTTAAATTTTACATTTTTTAATGATTTTTTTAGTCGACTATTATTTAGTAAATGTTTTTGCTGATTTCAGCAGATTATTTTGTTACTTTCAATTAACTAAAATTTAGCTAAAATATAACTAAATATTTGTAAATTCAACAGGTTTATTTTTTCTATACTTATATTAGTAATATTTAGTAAAAAAAAATCAGCTAATTTTAGCAGTTTTTTATGCAAGGTCATTTTTAACAAATTTTTAGTAGCTTTTTTGCTATTTTTACAGGTTTATTTCTATGAGTGTTTCAAAGATAGGCTTTCCTAAGCACTAGCTTAATATTATAATACCCTACACACAGAGAAATAAAGTGCCAACCGAATTGAAAAGTGTATAATAATAGTAACAACTTATAAATTCAGTTAGTACAACGTTATTTACATTAGACTTCTGAATATTTTAGGTGTTGCAACAACAATTCTGTTGAATTTACAGAATTTTGTTGTGAAAACGAATGTAAAGTTGTTCCAACTGTCAGAAATTCGTAATAACCGAATTTGAGTGATAGCAACCGAATTTTAGTTGGCAAATAGCTATGTGTGCTTCTGTGTGTATGAACAAAACTTTTGGAACTCGTATCAGGACCGCTCAAGTGACGCACCGCTTTTACATTTCGTTGTGGCAGGAAGGTCTCAATTGATTCCGAATACGGGTTATGTACACTCTTATTATTAAAGAACATTTTATTATTGTATTACAACAGAAAAGAAGAACGAATTTTTATACTTACAGATTTTTGCAATAGGTCAATAATGAAATGATATAAATGCAGGAGTGTTGAATACTAAATTAAAAGTAAGTTAATATGCTTTTGATTTATATTATAAAAATCATGCGTTATGAATACATTTAAAACAATTAATTGCAAACTGTAAAAATGAGATTTACATATACACAGAATAAATTATCAACCTAAAATATCTAATTAAAGATTTGATTTGAATTTAATTTGTTTTTAAACAAATATTTAATTGAATCAATTAGTATTTTAATTGACTTTTAAATATATAAATACATATTTTATTTTAGACGCAATTATCATATTATTTTTTCATACACTGTATGCATAAATAGAAAATTTTCAGTATGAAATACCAAATACATTTGAAGTTAACAAACAAAACAAGCACAAACACACAAACACACTCAGCATTGTAAAAACACACATGCCAACGTATAGATTACACACTTTTTTTATGAGAATCATATTTTTTTTTTTTTGTAGAATAATAAAAGGTTTAATTGATAGTATCATTGCCGTGATAGGTGCAAAATCAATTAAAATATCAATTGATTCAATAAATTTTTTAATTGAAACCCGTGTTTAATGGATTTCAAATACAGCTGTACTATAACTGGACATCATTGGAAAGCTATTTAAAATACATTTCACTTGATGTACAAACAATTAATATTGGTTGGGTCTATCTAAAGTTATTCATCTATTTGTTACTATATATTTTGAACTTTTGAGTGCTATTTATGCAACTTAGGACATTTTGACCTTATATATTAATAGGGGATTTTGAAAAACTTCGGCAACTTATTCGATCGCATCGCAAGCATGGTGTCGAAATTTGGCCAGTGTACGTTAAATGACATTCTCTATCATAATTTTTGAGATTATTCATCAAATTCATCCAAATGATCAAAATGTGTCACCCTACTGTTCTACAAAAAAAAAAAAAACAAAATAGAAATTAAAATCAAAACTTTCCTTAATATTATATGACTTATACCATTTTGCAAACACATACATACGTGCAGAACAATTCAAGCATATCAAATTATATCCTTCATACTTTTGCTAGTCTACCAACTAAATAAAACAACATACATGTTTTACAACATCTTAATCAAACTCCCCTGAAAAGTCAAAAGTCTTGTAAAACTAAGAACTGAATCCTTAGACTAACAAATATTCTTTCTTCTTCATCAACAACAACAAAAAAAGAAAAGAAACTCTAGGGATTGTCTAAAAGGATTTCCACAACTGCCACAAAATATTCAAATATGAATATATTTTTTTTCTCGATTTTTATTTTTAACTAAGAAATTTGTAAATCCTTTTATTGAAATGTTATATCTTAAACTTAAAGGAGTATTAAAGAAAACAAATGTGAAAACATAATATGCTCGTAAGGAATATAATAGCTATAGGGTCAAATCCAACGTCTACCATACAAGTAATGATAAGTAGAAATAATAAAGGAAATCATATGTAGGTATAATTTCTATGTTGGTTGGTAGTTAAGGCGTTTCATTTGAGTAATATTTTATTTTCTGCGAAAAACATCAAAATTATCATAATAAACGGAAAGTAGTTTCTAATGATTTATGGTGTTTATAAATGTATTTTTTGTTGTATGTTTCATTGGCAATTGGCAAAGAAACAAATTGTTTGAGTAATATATTAACTGCGGAGCCTAAAAGTAGACTATATTTTTTTATGTGTATAGTTTACTTAAAGTATGCTAACATTTGTTCACACCTTTAATATCTTTTAGTTGATTTAATAGTTTATATGCGTTGATTTTTGGATAAAAACTAAAATTTTAGAAACTTATGACAAATTTTAAAATATCAGAAAATTTTTGAGCTATTTACTGTAAGTGCGTTCCACTGTTCCTTAAAGACAAATTGTCGATTTTCGCTCATTACACACCCCAGTATTATTGAAAACGGTTCGAAATAGAAGAAATAAAGTTGTTTGGAAATCGTTAACCCGCGTCGAACTTCAGCCAAATCATTGTTGATATTAAAAATTTCCAAAAAAAAATTAGTTTTGAAAGATTAAATATTTCCTTTAGTATACTCTAAAAGGACGCACCAATTTTTAAAATGCCTTATTTCGATATATCGATTGTTATTAATACAATATAATAGTTTAAATTATAGAAAGAAAAAAAAATTGGAAAAATTATAGTTTGTGTGTGGAGCTGAGCGACTCCTTTCCAGAACATTTTTTGAAAATCTATTATTTTATCAAAAGTTGAACAAAATTTTAATGTTTTCATCAAAGTAAGCATAACTTTCGAAAAAATATCACATTAATTTGACTAGACTTACAGCTATCATTGTTATTATTAAAAAATTATTTAACCCTAGTGGCAGAAGGGCAAAAACGACACATGAGAAGTAATTTTAATTATGGCTACAAGATTGCAAAGCTTTAAAAAAACTTATAATTGTCCATAACTTTATTATGTAATTTGATCCACATAGGGTTAATGCTTTCACTTTTGACAAAAAAAGACCCACTAGGAAATTTACAGAACAACTCTTTCAGATTTTGAGTATATTTGTATACCCTGTTAAAAATTGATATATATGGATTAGTACATGAACATACATGTCCACATGCATACATACATGATTCATACGTATTGATAAACATTTCTTATCCACACATAGAATAGATTGGTTGGAATTCCATTGCAACGAACAAAATTTAATCATTATTAAATAATTTAATTGTAAGTACTTCAAATGCATCATCAGAATAATTAAACTATATTGTAAACAGAAAATATATAAAATTAACCAAAAAAACACAGTCACATCATTCAAAATATTGAAAAAATATTATCTTCTGCATTACCTTTAATACTAACAACCTACCACTTTTCGGAGATTTTATCCCTTGAATTAAATATTTGCAGCTAAAATCGAATATTACACTCACAATATTTTTTCCGTAACGACTACTGAATATACACATTGAATTAACTGAAAATCAGTTAAAAACAGGACTACTTACTTTTCGTTTAAAACAATTGTATTTTTTAGTTTATTTTCAACTGTTGAAAAATTAATTGGCAAAATCCATAAAAACAATAGATTGTTTTCGATTATATACTCAATATAATATAACAACTTTGTTTTGAATAGAAAATTTTAACTGAATATTTTAACTATTACGGAAAGTCCGTTTTTTTTGTTCATTTTTTTTGTTGAATAACAGACAGAATGTTAAAAAATATATTTCTTTGGTAATTTAACTGTATATTCTATTGAAACAGCTTTACCGATTAAACTTTTAAATAACTGTTGATTTTTTATGGAAAAGTTCTAGTGAGTGTAGTTTCGCCTGCAAAAAAAAAAAACAATCACTCTATCTTAAATATAAGTTTTCGTTACCAATTTTTAAAAAATATACAGTTTTTTAACTGTATATTATTTCAATTTCTGTTGTACATACAAATCTATTTTTAGACATTCATATATAAACTTGAAAGAAAAAAAATATTTAAGGTTGAAATTGGAAAACACAAATTCGAATGGGGTTTAGGCTAGAAGTTAACTGATTGCCTGGCAAGCAGGAGATAGCGGGTTCGAGCCCAGTTGGCGGCATAAGAATTTTTTATTAATAAAATAATTTTGAAATGATATAAAATTTTTGTATAGTGTTGGTAACTCTAATAAAATATTGAGATTAGCAACCGAATTTGTGTTGTACATACATAATTAAATTTGAAACAAAAAATATTCAAGGTTGAAATTTAGAAAACCATATTAATATTGTGTTTTGGCTAGAGGTAAAGTACTTGTCTGACAAACGGAAGATCGCCGGTTCGAAAGCAGATCGAGGCATAACATTTTTTTATTAATAAACTAAATTTTGTTGAACGCATGTGAGTCTTTTCATAAAATATTTTAGTCGATAAACATAAAATATTTAATTGTTACAATAAAAATTTTAAATTTGTAAATAAATGTTGGTTTTTACAATAGTATTAAAATTTAATAATAGTGATAGTACGTGGAACCTCGAATCAGTTCATATGTGAGCATGAATGAGTTCATACATGTTCATAAATGCATGCATATATGTTGAAAAAATATGGTGGCCATAATGGTCCCAGAAATAACAAAAAAACATGTGAGCTACTTCAAAAACTTTCGACACCTGTTGAAACTAACTTTATATGAATCTTATTTCGAAAGTTTTATTGCATAGACAGAACCTATGGTCAGAATTAGATGTTAGAGCATACCTAAACACTAGGGCATGTAAAGTTTCCATTACAAGTCATCCCCTAAAGAATTAATTGCCATTTAAAAGAGGAAAAATAAAAAATTTTCAAACAAAAAATTTTATGAACTTTTTAAATATTTAGCAAATTTTTTTTTTATTATTTTATTTGCTTTTTTAGGAAAAATAACTTGTCTTGAGAGCAAAGTTACACTCTTAGAAATAAATCTGTAAAAATAGCAAAAAAGATATTAAAAATTAGTTAAAAATATTCTTGAGGAAAAAATTGCTAAAATTAGCTGAGTTTTTTACTAAATATTTGTAATATATTAATAGCAAAAATAAATCTGTTAACTTTACAAAATATTCGTTATATTCGATGTAAATTTTAGTTAGTTATTATTATATGTATTATATATTTGAGCTAAATTTTAGTTAATTTAAAGTAACAAAATAATCTGCAAAAACATTTACGAAATATTAGTAGACAAAAGGCATTAAAAAATGAGAAAATTTTAAAGTGTTTCTAAGTTTTTTTTTTTATTGCGAATAAAAGTGTGCCCTTATAAAACATACAATCTTTTAACAAAAATTTCCTCCAAAACGTACATCAAATAGAATATTTTAATAAGCTTAATACTAAAATCCGAAAGGCATCAAAATATTTTAAGGATTTTGAATTGGAGCAAAAAAAAAAAAATTTATTTTGCCATATTAAAAGTGTTTAATATGATTACCTGCAAATAAGTAACCCTCAATCGGCATCAAAATGCGTGTATTCCTGTATAATCGCAATTTTTTTTTAAGTTGTAACATATGACGAAAAACTTTGTTGAGTGTATTTCGATATTTTTGGTGGTGTAATATATATTGTGAAATGTGATAAGTACGTTTATTTTTGTCAGAAAAAACACTTAATTCTAATTTTTTTGCTAAACTACTAAAAATTTATTCAAAATGACGTTGTTAAATATTAGTATGATATAAAAAACAAAAAGGAAACCATTGAATCAACAACATTTGAGATAAATTTGAGCTAAGTTTTGTATACCTGCTAAAATCAGCAAACAAATTTTCTAAATATTAGTAGACAAAATAAGTAACAAAAAATTTTAAATTTTCAATGTTGTTTTTAAGATTTTTTTAATGCGAATTAAAATGTGGCGTTCTGAAATCGGAAGTTTTAAAATTTTTAGCAACAATTTCTGTTGATTTTAGCAAAACTTTCTGCTATTTGCATTTATCTAAATTTGCACTTAATACAGCAAAAATTTTATTGACATTACATTTTTTTTTGCTGTTTTTTTTGTTTACAAATATGAAGAAAAAGTTGTTGCTGAATTTAGCATAGTAAATTGCTATTTTTACTAACTTAAATTCAACTTGAATATAACTATTTCAATTTAACGGTTTTATTTTTTCTGTTTTTATTTTAATATTATTTAGCAAAAACTTTGATAATTTGAGCAAAAATGTCTACATCACAATTTTTACCTAATTTTTATTAGCATTTTCTAAAATTAAAAAGCTAAAAGTTGGTAAAGTCAGCAAAAAAATTTTGCTAAGTCAGCAAAATTTTAGCCAGGAGGGTGCTTGCAAAAAAATTGCTAATGTCAGCAAAATCTTTTTCTGAAAATCAGCTTGCTGACTTTTAGCAAAAAAAGTAGTAGATTCAGCAGAAGCTTTGTTAGCACTTAGTGGATTACAAATTAAAAACCACTTGCTAAAAATTAATAAAATTTTTGCTGAATATTAGTAGACTGAAATAAACTCAAGCAATTTCCAGAAAAATTGAACTTTAGTTAATTTATTTGCTGAAAATCATTAAAGATATTTTTGTTATTATTTCAAAAATAATTTACAATAATTTACAATACGTTACAAAACATAAAAATGTTCATACTCCCATACTAACGATATAAGTTAATGTAATATCTAAAAAAATATAAATAATTATATATAACACAAACAAACGTTTCTTTCAACTACTTACATCAATGGTTGTCTAAATGATGATATCTTTTAAAGGAACGCAAATACCACAGAAGAAGAAAAACAAAATACGACATATACAACCCTTTTTTGAAATACCTGTATGAATTAAATGTATATATACTATTTGTTTGCAATTTTACCAAACTGTTTTAATAATCTCTCTAAACATTTAGTTTAGAAATAGACATTTAATCTTTATTAAATTTAAATATTTTATTTTGTCTTTTATTGAGTTAACCCACTTGGCGCAACCGTCCTTTTAATAGAACATCTGACAAATGAGAGAAAAGCGCCATTATGCACGTGCATTTCTGTACATATTTTTTTTTATTATTATTGTTTATGCTGTGTTATTTAGCTTCACAGCTCGAAAGCGTCAGTTGGTGAAAGCAGTTCTGGGTATTTTAATTGCTTATTGAGTGCTTTGCGAATAGTGATTTTTTCTAATAGTGCGTAATTTAAAAAAACATTTAAGTAAGTCATTTACATCCAGTTAATTGTTATTTTTTGTTTAAAACTTAATAAGAGTAACATCTTAGTTAAACAATAAATAAATGGAAAGCTTGCGTAATGCTGTATTGCAGCGCAAAGTGTACTTGTCTTTGAACAGTACTTTTAAAAAGACACTCGATTTCGGGAAATGTATAGGTTTTAAAAAAAAAGTTATTTTATAAAAAATGTTAAGAACCCCATAAAAATTTAAGTTTCGAAATAAAAATTGAAGTTTTCAAAAAAAAAAAAAAAAATTCCGGCGCTATCTGGGTTAATAGACAATTACTTTCCCAAGCCGGCGACAACCCAAAATTTAAGTTGTTTTATTCCGCAATTTTGTTTTATGTGTGGAAAACAGATGCCAAAAATTTCCATGGTTGATTTTTTTATATGTCTTACAAGAGTTGTACTTTTTAGAATCAGTTTCCTCGTCACTACTACATTTGGAAATGCCGCGACATCTAAATATGCGTATAAATTTCAATCTGGTTTTCGTCCACACAATGAATGTACTTGTCAGCACAATTTTTTTCAGCAAAATAAATTAGCAGCTAGTGCTTTAATTAATTTTAGTTATAATTTTAATTATAATTAAAAAGAAATAAATAAATAAATAAATAAATAAATAAATAAATATTAGTAAAACATTAGTTCAAAACAGTTAAGTGCTAATTAAGTATTACTAAAATTTTAATTTTTTTTGTTTGTCTTATCGATCTTCTGCAATTACAATTAAATGTAAAATCGACCCCGTGTAATTGAAACTGGTTTTAAGCCACAGCAAAAAAATCGACCTGACTTTAGATCAAGCGGTTAAAGCGCCTGTCTAAAGTGTAGTGCGAAGTGCATGTGGCAAAGAAAGCAGGTTCAAGCCACTCTCAGGATTGCATTTAATAAATAAACATTTCATATAGATGCAATCAAATAATAAAAACCATAACCAATTTTACCTGATTTACAAGAAAAGTTAGTAAAACAAGTTTTCTACTTCTCTTAAAGATTTTCATACTTTAATTTATAAAAAAATGCCTTTGGTTCTGAATATTTATTTTAATTAGATAAAATCCTGACACCATGAAATTTTTATAATTGAAAATTATATTTAAAGGGCTTTTGTTTCCTTTAAGAATATTAGTTTCTGATAATTTTTTTAACAGAAAATACAAATTTTGACCAATTTTTTCAAAATAAAAATTTTAATTTCAGCTTCGATAAATGTTTGAAAAAATTTGGTGATTTTTTTTTTTAAATATTCCTACTCCTTTAAGAAATATTTATAATAAAAACACATTTAAAAGCAGAAATGCAGTTCGGTCTTAGTATTATAATAAAATAAATTGTCCGCCAAATAACTTTTTTTTTTTTGAAAATGCTATAAAAAAAACTACTGAATATTTTCTCAAATTTCTTTTTTATTTGAAAGTACAATCCTTCCGGTTAATAATAGAAAATAATCTCATTCAAATGGCTGCCTCGGCTGGCCATGCAGTAGCCTACACGATCGGTCCAATTTTTAAGCACATTATCGATTGTGTGCAGCTGTATTTCCTCCTCTTCAATTTTTGTGAACAAAAATTCGTTCAACATGGCCTGATAACGATCGCCATTGACTGTAACGGCCACTCCTTGCTCATTTTCGAAGAAAAATGGCCCAATTATGCCTCTCGACCAAAATCCGCACCAAACAGTGACTCGTTTTCGGTGTATCGGCACACATTCTGCAACATTACCATGATTTTCAAAGTAATGTCGCAATATTTCCCAGCGTTGTTCAAGCGTATTCACAACCATATTTGTTCAGCGGAAGGATAAAACTAATTATCTGTCAAATCAGACATGAGCTAAGTGTTACCATTCACGAAATAAGCACTAGTTGAAAAAAAAAGTTAGATGGCGGACCCTTTATAATATTGCTAATTGGTTCTAATATTTATGGGTAAAAACAATATTGGCAAACAAATGATTTGCAAAAAAAATTGTGCTTTCCTAGTACAATGTTAATTGTACCTTTGTTAGTTTTTAATATGGTGGGTTTTACACAATCAGCAATGAATGGTTCGCCAGTACAATTTTTGAGGCAGACAAGAAATAAAATTTTATATTAATAATAGCTTTAGGGGAAACAAATAAACCACATTATTCCGTTTTTGTGGTTAAATTAGTATTAAACTTGAAATAAATAAACATAAAAAATTAAACTAAAAAAATCGCTAAACATTAGTAAATTATTTTTAACAAATTTAAAAAAAAAATAAATAGTCATTCATTTGAAAAACCAATACAGGTTATTTTAACTCAACTGAAAACTTTTTTTACAGTTATATTAGTTTTTTGTTTTTATACACATCGAGATTATTTTTATGTTATTTTCAATTTATAACGAGCTTTCAACCTCCGTATATTTACAAAAATAAAGCAAATCAAACATATTAGCTAGGTTGATACTAGTATTTCGATCTGGCTAAAGATCTCATCAGAACCCGAAGTTTTAGAAAAGTTAGAGCCTCCATAATAGGCAGAACTGTAACAAAAAACCTATTAATAATCACCTATTAATTTTATTTAGCAACATACATTAAATTACATAATATTCTGAGTGTATACATAAAACACATAATTTGTCAATATTTAACAACGCCTACTTCGCCCACTTTTACGAACAATTGTTGATTAATTTTTAGTGTTTTCATAAAGGTCGTCAAATACTGTAAATTTAATATTTATGCGATATAGTTTTCGTGTAACGCGACATTTGGCTTAGAAAGCCCCTTATACGTTCCTAAAGTATACTAAAATTTTTAATCAGATTTTATGTTTTTAGGTGATGTATGAAAAATTTAATAAATTGTTAAAATTCAGAGAACTTCCGCACTATTCGCTGTTATAACGTACCCACTGTATATTGAATCTATCTAAAACCAATTCATTTTGACAAATTACATTAAAAACTTTCATAAACGCATATCAAAATCATATTAGAAATTTCTGGCAAAAAAGTTAACAATCTAAAAGCGTACAATATAAATTAATTAAAACATTCCATTTGATGAAAATTACATTTGTAACTCCCACATACATATGTATGAGCAAAAGTAAAAACATAAATAAATTTACACAAACACAGAAATATTTGATATCAAAAAACAAAGGATATCAAAAAATTCCACAGTGAATACTTATTATGATACAAATGAAATTAACACAGACTCGAAAACAAGGACTAAAGGACAGACATAAAAGTTGACATTAAAATTACACATACATATTTAGAAAACAAAAGGCTTAATAAAAGCAATATAAAGAAATATTTGGAGCAAGAATATAAAAAAGGATGTTCAAAAATTTCACATATGTAATTTTAGATTTGTATCTACTCCCATAAGCTAAAGACAATAAAGTGGTGGGAGTTCAAAAAGTATTCATATGACAATTAAATTTTTAAAAGGAAGTTATGAAACAAATTATTTACATTGACTTTGAATGGGTTGAAAGAAAAAAAGAAAAAAACACAAATTGTAATAACTAGGGCAAGGAATTTCATGGAAATGCATGTTTTTTATGCATATTTAGTTCAAAACTCATTTAGACTAAATATTTATCCGAATCATCATCAAATTTAGGAAAAAATGGCATTGTTTTGTAGTTCCCTATTTTTGCATATTTTGACCAAAATGCATATTTTAGTATATTTTGTGAAAGGCGTGGTAAAGAAGAATGAGTGTATTTTCTAAAAATCATAACTACATTGTAAATTTTCAATTTTCTGAATCAGACTTCGCAGTTTCTGGTATTAAACATTCGTCAGTGACCCTGTTTTTTTGTATAATGTAATATTTGTTATGTGATTTTTTTTTTTGTTCGATTGCGTATATATGAAATTTTCTGTGCAATCACTGACGTTTAATGCAAATTTTGTGATTTTTTTAAAGCATACTTTGATCTTTTCAATGCTTATTAGTTCATATTTTGTCTTTAATTGTAGATTTTAAAATTTTGTTTAACCAAAAAGTAAAATTAGGCTACAATTTTAAAGTTGGATTTAAAGAAAATAATTTTTACATATGAAAAATCTTAGCGACTGCAGAAAAGTGTTAAATTTAGTTCCTATTTGAAAAGTAACGACCTAACTCACTTTTTTTTCTTTTTCCATATTTTAAAGTGGGGGATTTAAAAAAAAAAACAAATGTTGCATATATTTTATGTTTTTAGTTTTTACTTGCATTTTTTAAGCGCATATTTTCGATTTTTAAGTGCATACTATTCCTTGCCCTAGTAATAACATAAAATACATTTAATACAATTTGTAAAGTGAGCTTTTTGATATTAATTATAGGTTTTGAAAACAATATTAAACAAAACTAGAGACAAGGGCTTCCAAGTGCATGAAGCACAAAACAAAAATGGGGGTTATATTTTCGTAGTATGTTAATTATATAAAATAACACACTGAGGAAAATATGGAAGATATAAATAATAGCTGTTTTAAATTATAGAGTCTCAATTAATTATAACTATAAAAAAGAACTTGACGTTTTACTAACAACGTAATGCCAAAATCGAAACTGTCCCAAAAAGAGATTTATAAATGAGTTCTGTAATAATGTGATGGTTTTTTATTAAATAGACGAATCCCCAGAAGAAGTCGACAAATAATCAACGAAACGTCGGGACAAAACTGTAAACAAAAATTTAGTTTTTATTTACATGAATATTTTAGGTCTTATTAGCTTAAAAAAATTAACAGATTTTAAGGATATTTATTGATAATGTTAAGTTTTCTTTGATCTACGTTTATTTAATTATTATTTTAAACGAGCTTAAGATCATTTATTTATTAATTATAATTATTTATTTCCAATATTTCGCCTCCACATTGGGTGACTACTTCAGGGAACAATTATTATATTTATTGATTTTAATCAGACTTGGGCGACGTCAATTACATTTCATAATCATTCACTTGTGAATCATTAATAATTTCAGACATACGCTCATACTTGTGCACTTAAACTCTTCCTTGGAAAATTTGTAAAATTTTAATACCAAACATGGGGATTAGTAACAACATCTGGGTATTTAATTACAGGGAAATTACTCAATTACACCCAATTATATGTAATTAGAAGTCAAAAAGCAATTGGTCTGTAATTAAATACACAATTATTGGTATTGTGTCCCATGTCTGGTATTAGCTAAATAGAAATTTTACCAAGCAAGCGTTTAAGCCTACAAGTGTGACCCCTACGGATAGTATTAATGATATAAAAATTTTACAAGTGAATGATTGTGAAATGTAATTGACGTCGCCCAAGTCTGATTTTTATACACTATATTTTCTGTTATTGTAAGCAATAGAAAATGCTATTCTCATGACTCTGTACACTCAAAAAAAAAAAAAATATTGTAAAAAACTGAGTAAAACAATTTTCAATCTCACTTTACTATCGGGTGTTTTTTATAGAGTGACACAAGTTTGTAAATATATTTTTAATATCAATTAAACGGGCTTTATTGGAAAGAAGATTTTATGAAGTTAATGTTTAAATATGATTTCTGCCATGTGGCCGCCACGGCTGGCGCGTAGAAGGCGCAAATCTGGAACACCAATTTTCAACAACTTTTCGCAGCACTTGCGGGCGTATTTCGCCGATAACTCTTCGAATGTTAATTTCCAGGTGTTCAATTGTTTGTGGTTTATCGACGTAGACAAGTGACGTAACATATCCCCAACGAAAATAATCCAATGGGGTTAAATCACACGATCTTGGTTTGTACTTTATTGGGCCATTACGTGAAATTATTTTCTCATCAAAAGTTTCTTGAGTAAATCAGCCCATTCGCCGAATTTTCGGAGAATACGATGGTCGTTTGGCTTAAATTCCTGCACAAGTCGAATCTTGAAAGCTTTTAAGCCAAGATCCTTTCGAAACATCTTCCATAAAGTGGAAGGACACAACCCCAGTTGATGAGAACGGCGACGAATTGATTTATTAGGATCATTTGCAATGCTTTCCTGTACAGCGGCTACAGCTGCTTCAGTGCGCACTGTTTGGCGTCTCACGGGATGCACATTATCAGTAACCGTAAATGTGGTCCGAAAACGGTCTATTATTCTTCGAATTAGACGCTCTGAAGGACGATTATGTACGCCATAAAATGGAAGAAGTACACTATGAGTTTGACAAATAGAACTTTAACAATTTGCCCTCGTTGCTCTGGTGTAAGTCGATTCTTAATGGAATTTCAAAGCAAACTAAACAAAAAGCAACTATCAGCTATTAAAGCAGTGATGCCAACTCAATGTTGTGACACTCTAAAAATGCACGCTTTATTATTATATTGGCCTGGGTTCTATATTCCACTACGAAGTGAAAGTGGAATCGTTTTTAATTCCACATTTTCAATTCCGCTGTATTCTGAAAAACGAGTGAATCGTTTTTTTCACGACGATTTCATTTTCATTTTGTTCTTAGCAACAACATAAAAAATGCGGGAAAAAAACCAAATTATCAGTTTAAAGTGAATGAAATTGCAAAAAAGAAGAGTGCATTTTTTAACAAAAATAAAAATTAAACAAAAAAATACTTATTTTTAAAATAATATAAAATGAGTTTCGCAATTGCGATTTCCTGGTATTTAATTAAAAAAGAAAAACAAAGAACGGAAAATCTAAATAGAAAAAGGCTTCGTGACTGTTCAAATCCTTGCTAAATACCAGAAAAATCGTAAGACAATAATTAAAACTGAGTCGCAAGTGTTTAAAATTAATAAATAAAATAGTTTTATTGCGTATTTTAGATTAAATAAGTATGCATTTATGATGGTTTTAGAAGAATTATCACCAATGGCTAAAAAGACAAGCATTCCAATTATTTTGCAATTGGACACATCACTAGGCTATTTCGGCCAAGGAATTTACCAACAAATGATTGCAAAAGACTTCAATCTGGCAGTGGCAAGAAGCACAGCGTCAAAAATTTTAACAAATATGTGTAATGTTTTGAAAACTGTCATATGCCCAAAATGGATTACATTAGAAAGAAGTCGCGAAGAAATTGAGAAATCAAAAAGAGAAATCAAAAAGTTTAATCATCGGTTATGGTTCCTCATTTTCTATATTTTCAGTACCTTCGTCATTTTTATTAAATTTTTGTAAAATCACGTTTACTACATTGTCGGAACTGGAGACATCTAAGTTTGACAATTCAGTAGATGAATTTGTGGTTGTTTACCCTTCGCTAGTCGTCCCGAATGATTTAGCAGCTGGAACACCTTCGACTGCTGTATAAACGACAGAAAGTTTGGCAACTGAATCTTCTTTGGATGATATGTGTTGGATATTATTGGGTCCTCCACCTGTTGCCGTTACCTCTGCTCTATTTTCGGGCCATTTTTTTACGAATCGTAGGCTTCCAATCAGCCCAAGCCTTTTCCAACCAGTTGCATCGTTTTCTGGAGATTCTAAGCTGTTTAATGTACTTGCTAAGTACTTCCACATGAATGTTAAAAATGGGGCCTCTTGTTCCGGATTCATGTGTTTTCCCGTAAAAAAATACAACACTTTTTCAGTTAAATAAACGTATATTAACAACATATCACATTTACTTACATTGTTTGATTTTTTTTTACGTTTAATATTCAAAATAATTTTATTTTCTAAAAAGTTTGTTTTTTTCACTCAGTTAACTAATACCGTTTTACAATTACGTTTTTTGTAGTGAAATTGTTTTATAGAACACATCAAATCACTTTAATTCCACTAGAAACTAAATGAAAATGAAATTTTTCTTTTCAAATCACTTATGTGGAATTGGGAACACAAATTGAGCGGAAGTTTCACTTTCACTTCATTTTCGGAATGTAGAACCCATGCGATTAATTTTATTACAAAAGTATTTTTTAGTAAGACTTTTTGCTATTCTTATTTAACAAATTACTTAGTTTTTTTTACTAATTTTGGTTGCTATGTAAATAATTTAATTTCACTAACTTTTAAAGTCCAATTTGCTAAAATTAGCTAAAAAAAAAATACTAATAATATAATTTTTTTTAAGCTAAAAATTATTTGATAGAGAAAAAACTTGAATTTTATTTATTAGCTACATGAAAGGTTACATTACATTGATAAAAATGTTTCACAAATCATTTGTCATCAATTATTCAACATATTTATGAAGTTTTAATAAATACGACGAGGAGTTACACAACGCAACAATTTATAAAAAGTTTCATAAACTTTGTGAAAATAATTCTTTATTCATGGTAAATTAATTGTATTTATTATTTTTAAGATTAGTCAAAATATATTTTTTTATGATGTGAGCAAGATTATTCAAGTTCAAGATCATTTTTTTGTTTTTTTATTTTAGCATATGACATTTACAAAAAATGTTGATGACTTGGATTAATTAACAAAAATTGATTTTTTTTTAAAAAAAGAAAAAGATAGTAAAACGTCTTGTAAATCAGGTATACTATTTTTCAGCAAATTTTTGCTAAAATTATGTTTTCAGCTAAAATTTTAGTTATACTTATTCAGCACTTAACTGTTTTGAACTAATGTTTTACTAATATTTACCTAATGTTATACTAATTTATTTTGGAAAAAAATTGTACTGATTACCACATTAATAGTGTTAACGACAACCAGATTGAAAGATATACTCAGAATGAATTAGCTGTCGCGGCATGTCACGATGTAGTAGTGACGAGGAAAATGATACTAAAAAGTACAACTCTAGTAAGACATACATATAAAACAATTAACTATGGAAGATTTTTGTATCTGTTTTTCATACATAAAACAAAATTGTGTTTTGAAACAACTAAAATTTTGCGTTATCACCCACCGGCTTGTGAAATTAATTGTCTATTAATTAAATAAAACACAAAATAAAATATTTAAATTTAATAAAGAATAAATATATATTTGTAAACTAAATGTTTATAGAGATTAATAATCTAGTGTGGTCAAATTGCAAACAAATATACAGCAGGTAGATAGACTAAAGCGAAAGACATACATCTTAAGCTGATTTTTATGTTTCCTTTTTCTTAGTGCAAAAAAGGGTTGTATATGTTATAATTTGTTATTTTTTCGTTTCGTTTTTGTAATTATCTGCGGCATTTGCGTTCCTTTAAAATATAGCATCATTTAGACAATCATTGAAAGAAAATTTTGTTTGAATGAGAACTAATATATGAGCTTGAAGTTAAAGATTATAACCATTGATCAAAAAATAAATTGAAAACTTGTTTGTTATGTGCAAGGTCCACCTCTGGTGGATATTCAATACACGTTTTTTGTTTTTCTCTCCTTTTTATATTTTGTTTAGTTCATAAACAACACAGGGGGAGTAAACTAGACGGTACTTTGTCTTTTATACAAGTGGACCTTGCACATAACAAACAAGTTTTCAATTTACTTTTTGATCAATGGTTATAATCTTTAACTTCAAGCTCATATATTAGTTCTCACGTAGTGAGTAAACTAGTTTATATGAATGTTTGATGTTTGGCATGGGATTGTTACCGCTTTCAAAACGTGTTCTGAGGATGGGAACCTAGAAAATTCCCGAAATAGATCTACCAACACATTCCTGAAAGGGTCAAATAATAAATTTGAAAACAAAAAACTCTATAGATTATTGTTAGGACAATATCCTAATAAAGAAATATAGAGTATGGCCTCGAACTTGAATAATTTTCATTTTAAAAACATATCTAAATTTAACTTTTCTGAATATGAATTGAAATTTTACCTTTAAAATTTCAATACAAAACTTTCCAACTTTAGTAAAACTAATAAGTCTCCTATTTACTAAAATTAAGTAAACTTTTTTCCTTAATTCAGCAGTTTTACTTTAATTTTTATTTTGCAATAATTTTATTAATATTTAGTGATTTTTACTAATTTCTTCTACGAATTTAATTTAAATATTTTTAAGTAAAAAATTTGGTTATTTTAGCAAAAGGATTTCCATTAAGAGTTTACTAAAATTTTACTAAATTTTAGTAACATTTATGAATGTGTTTACAACTTTTACTTTAATAAAAAATAATATTAGCGAAATTTCCTGTAACAATTACAGTTTTTTGTGAAACTTTTAGTCTTTTTTATTTAAGTGTACCCTTTTCGAATGCCTTGCAAATATTTCAATATTATTGATTTTTATGTCATGACAAAAATATATATTACCTCAAATACCCTTAGTAATTTTGTAAGTATGTTCGTATGTATCGTATCTGTTTTAAGTATTTACTTTTGCCATGCCTCAAAAATATTTGAAGTTGAGTAGTCATTGGGCTCTATGACAAGATTAATGACTCTTCTATTTTCTTAAGCTAATCGTCAGTCAGTCCTTGTCATCACACAGTTGTATATTAAGTTATTAACGGTTTTCATATTCATATCTTTTGAACAATCAATTGATTTTTGTAATATTTCTTTTTTTTTTAAAGGAATATTTAAAAGGTGGGAAATGAGTTACAAGCACATTTTATATAATTTAGATCGATTTATGAAAGAAAGTGGAATGTGTGCCACCTACAAATTTGACTTAGTTTGTCACATGATGATTCCCATTACATTTAAAAGCAGTGATCCGGGAATGTATATGATCTCATAAAAATTCTTCACCCATAAAAAAAAATCCCGAGCCTATAGTTTAAAATTAAAGTTAAGATAACAGAAAAACGTACCTGGATTTGCGACAGCAAAATTTTCAATGAAATGGAGAATTATGTTATGGCAAATTAAGGAGTTCGAAAATGTTATTAGTTTACTGGACCACTTATAGTGTATGACACAAAGAAACTTAAAACAAAAAAAATCTTTTTTAAGATTCTTTGTGCGATAACTCAAAAACTTTATCTGATTTAGTCCTGCTAACTTATTTCATATTAACCAAAGTTTAAGGTTTAACCATAGTTATGATTGTCAAATTTATATGCAAATTTATGTGGGTAAAGTTGAACTCTGTTTATTTAGAGAAAAGTTACTCGCCGCTAGTAAAACTAATAGTATTTTAAATCTCCCCGTTCCCAAATTAATCAAGATCCGAGGCTCCAAAACCAGTGCTTCATAGTGTTATATACACACAGAGAAAAATTTTGTAATTTGCCAACTGAAATTCGATTACTAGTAAGACTCAACATTCGTTTTCATAACAAATTTCGGTTAATTCCACTGAATTGTAGTTGCACCACCCAAAGTATTCAGAAATCTAATGTAAATTTCGTTGCACTAACTGAATTTATAAGTTGATACCATTAAAATGCAGTTTTCAATTCGGTTGGCACTTTATTTCTCTGTGTGTACAGACCTGAAATGCACTTGGAATTAGGGATTTATTTTCAAACTGAACATTTTTTAGGCTTCTTACAGGATTTTTTAAAAGAGCATTGCTAGGGTCGTACTTTAACACAGTATGCTCGAAATTTCAGTACATTTTTGTTCAATCATTAAACAACAGAAATTCTGACATGATAATAGAATTTTGAAATTCGGTGATAACTACCAAGAAATTCAATGTCTACAACCGAACCATTCGATTGGTACAAATATGGCTGATACGACCCAATCCGCTTTGTGGGTTTAGGGATAACCATAATAACTGATTTAAATGGTGCTTTGCTGGTGCCTCAGCCCACAATCTCAAATGATCATATTTGGATTACACTAGACTCCATGATTGCAAAACTTCGGCATTCACAACTCAAATCCGAAAAATTGGCTAAATTTTTAAATTCAAATCATCTTTTGGTCCCAGTAAACAAAATTTCTTCACACAGACATCGCAAAACATTTGTTTTCTGCAAGGACGTCAACAAACTAAGGAAACCAACATAAAATTATTTGTTCTGAATTTTGACCCAATTTATCTGGCCCACTTAGAAAAAAATATTTATTTGTTCTAATATCGGACACATGCTTTATTTAAAGCAGTTTTTGGTTAACAAAATGAACAGAAATTTCAATTATACTGGGTTTTAGTACGACCGTAACAATGCTCCAAAATACCATTTTTAAAATATCCTGTTGAGACTTTAAAAAAATGTTCAGATCGAACAAAAATTCAACTTCTAATTGTATTTTAGTGTTCCGAAGTGTTATACGATATATATAACACTTTGGAACACTGGCTTTGCTATCTCTAATTTTTTTAAGGCTAAATAGTCCATTAAAGGGGAACTTTTACCCATTCCCTTTGGAACTTTCAGTAATGTTGTCATACAGGATATCTGCGTTTCAATATCCTTACTTCCTGGGTGATAAAAGAACATTGTGTGGGAGACTTTTTAGTTTTTGATGCGGAATTTTACCTCGTTCCTGTCAACTATTCCGTATCCCAGGAAACACATCTTAAATTCCATATTCCCTGCCTAAACGGAAGTCCTTTTTCCTCCTACACATTGAAATTTCCAAAATTCCTTCTTAACAGCGATTGGCGAAGCCGTTAATGGGTAGACTTTTCCTTCATTTAATACTTATTTTGAAAACCAAAAGGTAAAAAAATAACTTTATCAGTGAATTAACCCATACTCCAAGGAATACAAATATGAAATTTCTAGGCAAAGAAATTTGGATAGGCCTCCGAGAAATTTTGGAAATAATAATTCCATTTCTTTCTTAGTATGCCGATTGCAATTAAGTTTGAAATAGACATAAGTGGAGCAATATCAAATCTGAATTTTGGCGTAGAAGCTCCCGGACCCCCCGGGAGGTTCTACGCCAATATGACACCCAAAGTAGGGCACTTTTTGTATATAAAATTTTGAGTGTTCTCTATTTTATTGTTTCTCATACCATTTTCAAAAAATTAACATTTTTGTAAGATGCTAGTAGAGACCAACAAAGGTTGAGGGTTAGTTCCCGAGATATTCGCAATTGCAAATTTGAAATTCCAAACTTGGTCCGACTCAACTCCAGTTTTTTACAAATAGCGGTACGAAATCGAGGTCATTTTTCGCAGAAGAGTTAACTTTTGAAGATTTCCTGTCAACGAAATATAAACATGACATAAAGTGTTTAGTATCTTTGGAAAGGAAAGTAACTGTAGATTAAGACATTTTCAAAAAGAAACAAATTTAGCAGTCTTGGTAAAACAAAAACTTGGGTCATCCAATTAGGAAGGAAAATATTGCGGTTTTTGTAGTATATTCAAATCACAGTTTTTTTTTTTAACTCAGCTCGTTTTTGCATGAAAAAACTTTTCAGAAAATATTTATCTAGAGGCAAAAGCTTGTTGGGCTTTTTGGTGAAAAAATCGCAAAAATTTAATTTATTTTCAAATTATTACTTTAATCGAATGTAGTTTTTGAGATGAACAAGATATTGCATTATTTTAATTTTTTATTTATTTTTTTTTTTATTATTTAATCTAGAATTTCTTTGATTAAATAACTAATATTTTAAACAAATAATTGGCCTCGATATCGTCCCACTATTCGCAGAAACCTGGACATGAGTCAGACCAAATTTGGAACTTTAGAGTTTATAATGGGAATCTCAGAAACCATAGGAGATAACCCACAAAAGTAAGCGTGTTTTTTTGTTGGTCAAACAAATATGTAAAATCGGATGAGGAAACAAATGGGGAGCACTCAAAATTGTTTATGTAAAAAGTGCTCTACTTTGGGGTGTCATTTTGACTGCCCGGGGTTCCGGGAGGTTCAACGTGAAAACTAAAAATCGACACTACGTATCTTATGCCGGCTCCAAACGTCATTGCAATCGGACCTGTATAAGTTTTCAAAAGTGTCGCCTTATCCAGAAATAACGAGAACACATACTAAACTTTAAGTGCATCGCCTTAGCGGTTTGTCCAGGCCTTGACCAAATTTGCAATAAGGATTATATCAGTGAGGTACGTCGTATTCGAAGAAAAATTTATTTAAAATTTCAAACAGTGACCTTTTCCCCTACGAAATTTCAAAAAATCCCTTTTTAGAGGACGTCTACACCAAGAAGAAAACATCAATGCCAAATTTCAAGTTCCTAACTCAGTGGCTTAGTCAAACTCAACTATGAACAGAATATATTTCGGGATTAAACTGGTATTAGGAAACGTTGTTAATTTATGAGCACATATTAAATATTTCAATATTTGCTTCTTTTGACTTAATCGCAAAAAAGTAATTTGGGTGGCAGAAGTGATAATGATTTTGAACAAAGCATTTCTACAAACGCTTTAAATTAAGTATGTTATTTTTGATTTGATATCAATACAAGTCAAAAATAATCGATTACTCAAAAAACTTAACATCACTAATTCAACAATTTAAATCATTTTCACAGACATACCTACAAATTCAAGAATCTCAAACATTCAAATGGATTGTGTTAAACAAATTATATTGAAAATGGATAAAAAAAACTTAAGTCCACCGAACGATTGTCAAAGTAAACGCATTTAAAAGACGTTTAAATATTAAAAAAAAAAAACTGATATGCCACAATAAAATGAAACTTAATATCAAAGTGTCAGACCGCAAAGTGGCACAGCAACACCAACACATCTGATTAGAATGAAATGAGGATACCAACAGCAAACCTGGTTAGGAAATGTTGTAGCAAGTGAATTATGTAGTGCATTAAAGCCAATAACATTGAAAGGAATTATAGCTAGCCCTATCCGCCAAAAATACGTAAGCGGCATAAGCATAATTTAACAGGAAAACTTTTTTAATTTTTACTTTGGTTTATCCAATTGGAATGCATTTTAAATATGGTATAAAATAGCACATGAATTGTGAATTCAATGCATGCTCAAGCGTGTCCAAGATTTTGAATTGTTCATTAAAGCAAAAAAGACTTAAGCTACACTTTGCTGTCACTAAATATGTAAACTAACTTTAGTTTGTGCTATAGAAATTGGCGCTAACGTCTTTGTTTTTAATGAAATTCGTAATGGTACCTCCTAGAATTATGCAATTTTGAGGAATGATGCAAATTATCGAAAAATAAAGATTTTCATCAAAATCCGTCTTATTGGCGGATAGGGCTCGATATTATGGGTATAAGCTTTTGTGGGTTCCCTATGTAGTTTAATGAAAAATTATTTTTAGAAATACTACCACTCATCTTAAGATTAACTTAGAAATGCAAAATTTTTCAAAATTTAACTTAAGTAAGGTCAGTTATTTGTTTAAATTTTTTTACTTAGGCCCGATTACTGAAGGTCCAATTAAAATTTAACAAACAGATTGTAAATATATATGGGAAACAACAACAAATGTGTCAGTTAAAGTCATAGTTAATAGCTAACTGGACATTGTGAAAATGAGGCTTACTTGTATTCAAATGCGTATTACAAAATAATTTGAAAAGTTCAAAATTTAACAAACCTTAAGCAATATTTGGCACTCTATTGTTCTTTAATAGATTTAGCACAATAGGGTCATATCTCGTACCTAACACTTGAGCATATCATTCCTAAACATACACTTTAACATTCCAACACTTGCATCATAACAAAAGGACACTCAAACTCCTCCCATAGTTGTACTTTAACTGCCTGGTTAACAAACAATCAAAGATGAAGAAATACAAGTTCAAAATCAAATATTCAAATATTCAAAACTCCTGCCATAGATTAAGTAGAAATGCCCAAAATATGTCAAAGTGGTTAGCCAGTGCAACCAGAAAATTAGAAAAAGGGATTGATGTCCTTCTAACTACCGTACATATTGTTTGGACATATCCTTACTGGTAAAACAATTGCAGCATTTCAAAATTGTAAATCCATGAAAAGACATTTGTATATTGTTGGAATGGTAGTGCTTGCTAGTCAATTCAACAAGTTAAGTTTCTTATTGCATTTGTTGTAATAGTGCAGAGCTGGTAAAACTATGACACGCGTGTCATTAGTGGCACAAGAGCGAATTTTCGGCGGCACGGGACATTTTCTTAATGGTTTTCAAATACCTTAATTTCATACACTTATAATAATACATGCATAACTATACAAAACTACCCAGGTAGAATTATTTTTGTAAAACTTTTCGTGCTAGAAATTACCAAAGGTATAACTAATATTGTACTATGAAAACACTATTTTGTTTGAAAGGCATGTGTTTTGCCAGTACCACCCGCAAAATTCTTTGCCTGTATTGTTTTTTACCATTATTACAAGCAATTAGAATCATTTTTTCAAATGTTTTATTATATTTCATACATTTGAATATGATGTATAAGGCTTAGACCGAACTGTATTGTTGCTTTTTTAATGTATTTTATTATACACATTTCTCAAAATTAATTTAATTTAAGCAATTTTAAAAACAACTTTAATGACAACGGTGGCAAGCTCGCTTAAATAAACGGTTAGCCACTATTATCAATCGGGTAACATGCCTATAATGCCAAGATTGTTAATCCCACGTTCTGCCAACGCATAACCGACAGTCGCCGACGCCTTGCCAACACTGTGTCGATTTTAATTTTTCTGCCTGGGTAGCGTCAAAACAACACAAATGTTCCTTAAATTTAAAAACTTTCGTTTATCTTACGAAAGTTTTATCGCATTTTTATGCATGGATCAGTGCACGAAAAATCTGTAAAAAAAAGTTTTCTGATGGTTAAATAATTATTTTCGCTATTAAAATATGTGCTTTAAATTGAAAATTGTTCATAATGATTGTTAATCGCCTTTCGAAATCATATAAAATTGTTAAAAAAAACACTTAAAAACCACAAAAAAAAATTTTTTTAAATGCAGAAAATCTTATTACACAATTTACACAAGTGTTCGAAATTATGAATACAAAAAAAAAAAAAAAAAAAAAAAATCAAAAACGACACATTCTGTTTCTTTCGTGATGACATTTTCAAAATTTTGCAAATTTGAAGCGATTTTAAGAGAGAAAGAAAATATGTCTAATTTTGGCACGCTACAAAAAAGGCTTGACACTCCAGTACTCGTGTGTGTTTTTCACTACTGAAAATAGCAAATGGTTATTTGGTGCTTTATTAAAGTGCTTTAAATTCGTAATTGAAATGCCATAGTCTTGTTATAATTGAATGATTTCAATTATTAATTACACTTACAGAAATTTTTGTATTAATTAACTTTCAATTAGAAAAAAGTGTTTTGTATTGACTAATCGGCAAAAGTGTTTTTTAATAACAAAAACTGATGCATTTTTGTGGAAGTAACTTCTTTCGCTTAAAATCGCTAAATTTAAAAATAAAAATTAGCAATATTAAAAAAAAATTCAAAATTTAAAAAAACGCCAAAATTGGAAAACAACCAAAATTCAAAAAATTACAATATTGTATAAAATCGGCAAAAAAAAAAAATCGCCAATTTTGTGTGTTGTTTTTAAAATTTTGGCGATATTTTAAATGTAAGCTTTTTTCTCAGCTGATTTGTTGTTTTTAAATTCTATCGATTTTTTCTTTTAAATTTCTCCTTTTTTACAATTTCTTGTTAGTTTGTGTGCAATAAATTAATTTTCAAGTAAACATTTAATAGATATTATAAAAATTTTAATTGAAAGTGAGTTTAAAATCGCACAAGAGTTTAATCGAAGTTTAATTAACAATATCTTTATATTTTGTTTCAATTATAAGATATGTTCTTTTGAGGTTTTCTAGCAATGTGTTCTTTGCGTCAGTCTTGAGACGAGTCACAGAGTGCAACTGCCCCAATGCATGACAACTAGACGTTAAAGGGATACGACGCTATCATATCAGCTTGTAACATCTCCTACGACCAGTCCCTCTCCCTTTCCACGTACTTTACCACAGGTACCCAATTTCACCATGAAGCGTTTCTATTATTAAAATTGTATGTAAATTGTTGTTGTTTCGGGCAAATGCGGTAACGACGTCAGGAATACCGAAAATCGAGAAAAATTTAAAATCCTTTCGGCGAAATATGTGTGATCATAAAAGATTTATTTAATAAAAAAATTGGTCTGTCACGGTGAAAAAAAAAAACAAAAAATTGCAATCACTTTTCAAGTAGCCTAGTGTAGGTTGTAAGTATAGCTGAGTGTATTACATAACCGGTCCAAGAAGATTCAATGTTCCTAAAATTTTCGAGATAACGGTAAAAGAGTACTTTTTGCGACTGCCACATTTAAACATTTGTAACTCAATAATTTTTCAACCAAATTTAAATTTTTAAAAGGCAATTTCTTTTTAATAATATACACTTTCATACAAGTTTAATTTAATTTTTATTAAAAATAAAAATTTTGTTTTTTTTTCGAATGAAAATGACAATAATTCAAGTTCGAGGTCATGCTCTATATTTCTTTATTAGGATATGGTCCTAACAAATAATCTATATTTTTTTTGTTTTCAAATTTATTATTTGACCCTTTCAGGAATGTGTTGATAGATATATTTCGGGAATTTTCTAAGTTCCCATCATCAGAACACGTTTTGAAAGAGGTAACAAAACCATGCCAAACATCAAACATTCATATAAACTAGTTTTCTCACTAATAAATGAGCTCGAAATTAAAGATTCTCACCATTGATCAAAAAATAAATTGAGAACTTGTTTGGTATGTGCAAGGTACACCTTTGGTGGATATTCAATACACGTTTTTTGCTTTTTTTCCTAGATTTTATTTTCTGTTTCGTTTATAAACAAAAAGTTTAATATAATTTTTATTAAAAATAAAAATTATGTTTTTTTCGACCTTTAATTTGATGTTTGGCTTGGGATTATTACCTCTTTCAAAACGTGTTCTGATGATGAGAACCTAGAAAATTCCCGAAATAATCTATCAACACATTCCTGAAAGGTTAAAATAATAAATTTGAAAACAAACAAAACTCTATAGATTATTTGTATTGACAATATTCTAATAAAGAAATATAGAGTATGGCCTCGAACTTGAATAATTATCATTTTCATTGCACAATTAAAGGCCAAAAAAAAAAAATAAACATAATTTTCATTATATACACTTTCTTTATATTATTAATATAAATACGTAGAGATTTTTTTAATAACAATAAAATTTTTAAAAATTTTTAGAATTTTTTTTTTAAATCGGTTAAAAATTGACAAAGTTGTGTCACTTTTTCTATATATACAGAGTGAATTTTGTTTTTTCTTATGCAAATTATTGTATTAGTGCGAATGAGGTTGAAACAAAATAGTATACCTTAGCTTAGTAAATTTTTAACCGATTTTAACAAATAATGGCTCATTTTACTAAATAAGACATTAAATTTAAGAAAGGTTCGAAAAAACTCTCGTAGAAGTTGAAAAAGTTTAAAAGAAATTGAAAATTTTAATTGGGATTAAAAAATCATTTCCTATATTAATAATATAAAGAAAATGTAATTTTCTTTTAAATAACCGTTTAAAAATATAAAATCTGATAAAAAATTACTAAGTAACAAATGTGTAAATGCTCCAATGGCAACAAATACACTTGTACCGTTGTCTCGGTACATCTTGTGGGTATATTACAACTTTTCAGACCGGTTTTGTAATACACTCTGCTAGACTTCCAACCTACACTAGGTCATGTGACGAGTGAATTTTCTGTGTAGGACAGTGTAATTAACGATTTCAAAAGGTTTATTGGTAATGAAGCATTCTGGTCTTCTTCAAAATTAATGACCGCTGTGACCCCAATATATTTCGCAGTGTATTTAGTATTTTTTTTTTTCAATGTCTAATTGATTCTCCTAAATTCAATAAGCTTAATTGTAGTTTACATTTGCAGTACGTGAATGTACAAACAATACCAGTTAAGGAATTGTATGAAAAAGGCCTATTGACCATGAAGCATAAAATACTAATGATTTGCACTATATATATGAGACATGGGCAAATGCGGCCCAGAACGAATTTCGTGCGGCATCAATGTAAAACCCATAAAACCCCCAAAAGAAAAAGTAAACAAGAAAGGCATTTAGTAAATAAAAAAAAAAATATCAAATAAAATTTTAATTATAATAGCATTAAATCAATGAAAACTTTAATAAAAAAAAATAAAAATTACGGAATAGAAAAATTAGTTCAAAATTTGAAAATATTATTCAAAATGAATCCTCAACAGAAAATTACATTGTTACACAAAAAAAAAAACACTATTAATCTGAAGTCAGAAAAATAAAAACTCTAGCCAAGTTGCTGGCTTTTCTCCATTTGAACCCAGCAAAACCATACATTACCAAATCATGGGTAAAGTAATGTATCGCCATAGGGCTTCATGCATTACTTTACACGTTACTTCACTGATGAATTATACAGGCAATGAGCCTCAAAGTAATTCATTACCTTGTAGGGGGTAAAGTAACTGGTTACTTATATGGTTACATTGTGGGAAAAAGTAATGTGACTATAAATAGATTTTCATAAAAAAAATGCATAAAAATTTTTTTTACAGATATGTTTTTTTTAATTAAATAAATAACTTTTTTTTTATTAAATAAATAACATGGTCATGCTGGGATTCGAACCTGGGGTCTCTAGTATTTAACAATTAGTTAGGCGAGAACTCTACCAACTGAGCTATCGATACATACAATATTTTATTGTTTATAATGTAGATGAGTTGTTGTGCTTCGTGATTTCGTTCGTGATATCAAAAATAAGCACCTTACCCTCATGATTACAAAAAATCACAAAGTAAAGTGTCTATAAATAGATTTCAAAAAAGATATTTTAATAATAATTTTACGTTTATAATTCATGCACTATGTAATTGATGATCGGTAAGTCAGTATTTTATGTTTTGAAGTAATGTAAAATGTAATGAGGTCTCATTACAAGGTAATCCATGAGTGTTCAATTATCGGTAACTCTTGTTGGAAAATAATGATACAGGTAAGGAGAACACATTACAAGGTAATGCATTACTTTATCGCACCCATTACCAAAGTTTTGCTGGGAACTTAAACACTGAGAGAAAAAAAATGTTCTTAACAATACAAAAATGCCATTTTGGCGAATTGTCCGTTTAGCACTTAAATTTAGTAAAACATTTCCACATAGTTAAACTTTATTCATACTACACTTAAAGAAAAGCTTTATTATGTTTATGAAAATATGAAAACCTTGATAAATGCACTCAAAAAAAAATCGTTTTGCTCTATCTTTGTAAATATTTCAGATAACAATTCTTTATTAATTATATAAAATATTATAAAATTTGTTTTATAAAATTTTAAGAAAAGTTTAATCATATTTATGTAAACTTCATATATATGAAAATTATCCAAAATATGTCAACATTTTAAGAATAAGCTCCGTATTTTATAATATCGATTCGAAACATCTTTTTTGCTTCAGATACGTATTAGGGAGGCCATAATAATTTGAAAAGATTTATTATGAGTCTGTGCCAAAATCTTGTATGCGTTTATCATCCAAAAGTTAAATCTAAAGAATTTATTTAGTTAATTGAAAGCTAAAAGTCGTTTTATTGCACTGCTATGTAAAAATTTCATATTTTGCCCTCTTATTTGGCCCTTTAAGACCATTTACATGCCCACCCCTGTAAATGCTGATAGGAATTGATTTTGTATATTGAAATATTCGATTGATTTAAATGCATTTACAAACAATAATTTGGTAGTATTACACATAATCATTTAAAATCTTAATTGCTTTTAATAGAAATTTATCGATTTAGAGGATACCAATTAAAACTAAAGAAGTTTAGACTACAATTACTACATTTAACAAAAGTTTCTTAGTTATTTTAAGAACTTCAAAGCACTTATTTAATATCCTATTAAATTGCGTGTAATGTTTTACTTTCTCTTAATACATAATGTATTTTGAGGGCTTATATTCAATTGCATCTATCTTTAAAACCAGAACTTTACAGTAGAGCATAAAAAACTGTTTAGTTCGGTTATTAAAAGTGTTTTTAAAAATTTTATGTTCCACAATATATTTTAAAGCGACTACTGAATCTCACGTATAATTTATTTTTAAAATTTTGCATTAATGGCAATTTTGTAGAATATAGAGGATTTTGTATTTTAAAAACATGTATGTGTAAAAAAATGTTCATTAGATAGAGGGTTTTGTAAGTATAAAAAAAAATAACAATATAATGAATTAGTTTATGACTTCCGTAGATTTTTTTAAATTTTTTATTAAAGTTAACAGCTTTAATACAACATAAGGTGTAAAAATAATAAAAAATAGTATTAAAAACAAAATAACTTGAAAATTATAAAAAAAAGTGACATAGTGCTTTAATTATAAATTATGAAAAGTTTTTCGACCTTTGAAATGAATGACTTTTTTAAATAATTGAGCTTAGGTAACGTTTGTATTTATAAAATATAATTTATTATTTCATATATTTGATGTTGTTCATACTCCCTGAAGATGTCATTCAAAGAATGACGAAATATTGGAGATATGTATATAAAAAAATTATGGATATTTTATAAATACAAACGTGACCTCCCAGCAAAAAAATAACCTGGATTTGGTAGGCAGTAACTACATTTGTATGTTTTGAAAATAGCGCTTCACCGCCTTGCATACTAAAGGGTCCGCCATCTAACGTTTTTTTTTTCAACTAGTGCTTATTTCGTGAATGGTAACATTTAGCTCATGTCTGATTTGACAGATAATTAGTTTTATCCTTCCGCTGAACGAATATGGTCCGTATGTTCGTTATCTTGTGAAAAAAGTGAAAGAAACTGGCATCCTCATCGATAAACCAAAGCGTGAAAAGCCAAAAACAGTGCGTACACCCGAGAATATTGCTGCTGTGGCAGAAAGTGCGCGTGAAGCGCCATCAACATCAATTCACCGTCGTTCTCAACAATTGAACATTTCGGAGACATCATTGAGACGAATTTTGCTTAAAGACCTTGGTATGACGCCATACAAAGTCCAATTGGTTCAAATACTAGTTCCTTACGGGTAGTGTGGTCTCTTCAAAACGGAGTCGCTTTTTGACTCTACTTGATGCTCACGAGTAGCGTGAGCTGCCACTTAAACCAACCAACCACTTGGTCAGGAATTTCAAAAAAAAACAAAAGTTATTTGGCGGACCCTTTATAAAGCAATTAGGGAAGGCATTCTGTCGTGCTTCCCAGAATGCCTTCTTTAAAGCAGTGAATAAAGCTTTAAATGAAGCAATAAAGTATACCATGAAGCACTAATGTTGTCAACATACAAAAAAGAGCTTCTTAGTGCCTAAGAAGGCACGAATTTATTGCTTCTAAGAGCACATGATAGAAGCGCTTTAAAAGAGACTTACCAAGAGGGACATCGCGAAAAAATCATGTCTTCTTTATTTGCGTTGGAAGCGCTTCGTTATCAAATAATGCCTTCCGGAAGCTCTTCTGGGAAAGCAGTATTTTTTTGCTGGGCTAGAGCTCATTTGCTAAGTTTTTTTGGAGTTTGTCGTTGATAGATTATCGTAGAAAAAAAAGGCGGAATTACACTTTTAAAGTATTGTAAATTCTTCAATTTTTCTTTTTTGTATTTGAAGTGGGCCCGAATATAAGGGTTTTGGTTCATTGTGACCCTTATATGGTTTAAAACGATGAGCTAGATCAATGTGTTCAATATAAAATTTACTTTATATTTGACGCTGCCATCTGGAAGATATACAATGACATACCGCAGGATTGTACGTATAAATCATTGTAATTATGAAAAAAATCGTAATTTAAATATACTGTATTGAACTTATTATTGATTTTACCATTTTATCTGGCTTATTGAGAAACTTTAACATAATCGTTATATTGATTGATTTTTCAATTCAATCTCTATTTTTGCGTGAGCACTGTCGCACTTCTACCTTTTTTTGAAGAACTTCTGTTCAATAACTTTATTGCTTTCTGCATTAAAATTGGATAGAGCATTATCTAATAATTGTTTCGATTTTGATAACCACAACCGGCAGATACGTATGAAAATATTAAAAGTTTTAAAAACCAAAAATAAAATTGTAAAATTTACCGATTTTTCAAGAATGTCCTTCAAATATACAATACTCAAATCAAGGTAAACTTATGTTCATTTTTTTTTATTTATTCCGGATTCCCGGATATTAAGTCAATAGTAAAAAAAAAATTTCGTTAAAAACTATAATTCGACCTCACGATTGTAGAAATTGGCCAGTTTTTTACCTAAATGCATAATTCGGTAAGAAACATATATTGCAATAGGAAAAATATAAAAAAAAAATCGAAATAAATTGTTGTATTCTGATATGAAGAGATAAAAAATTTTTCATTCACAAAAAAAAAAAAAAAATTTTAAGATAGAGAAATAACAAAAAGCAACTAAAATTGCAAAAAAAAATATGCTTCTACTTTAAAATTGATACCATATTCCACTTAATATTTTGCCATCAAAACGCATTTCGTGAATATTTAAGATAGAGGATATTGAATATAGGCCCTCGATATGTTTCATTAGGGGGTACAACCAAAATAAGGCCCTATCAACCATGCTGTAGCGATGTTGTGCTGAAACCGAAAAATGTTTCCCTCAGGTCATTTCGGAGCAAAAACGTTCCGCGTCGAAGCCGATTTCTGCAAGTCCTTTAAGACTTTTTTTTTATTTTTTCAAAATTTTTTATTTTTTCAAAATTTTTATTTTATAATTATTTAACTATTTACATTTCTTAATGTCATTATATGATTATAATCAAAATCACAATCTAAAAACTATATTTGTTAAGTGAAATTAACTTAAGATTAAGAGTTCGTGTTGATTTGCATTGGGGTGAAAAATTAAAAACTTAATTGCATTTGACGCGGAACCTTTTTTAACGAGATCGAAAATTTAAAGATGCAGTTCTTATTGTTTTTTTATGCACAACATGGTATGGATAGGGCCATTTTGATATTTTCAAAAATTGTGTTCATTAGGGCATAACCAGAGAACACAAAAATAAACAAAATCCTAGATGTTTTATAGCAAAAAAAAAATATTGGAAAAATTTGTAAAAAATAGTAAAAAATAGTAAAACTACAAAAAGGTAAAATACTTCAACCTTTTTAAAGAAAAATAAAAAAAATAATTTTAAAGCTCAAAAAAGTTAAGAAAATTAAACATGAAAAAAAGCAAATGTGAGTAGAAATGCCAAAAAATGCCACAAAAAAAAAAACGAAAAAAAGCATATTTGTCTTCTCTGGTTAAAACTTTTGATTTTATTTTTTTTTCAAATTTTCCCATAAACGTCCATAGAAAAATATAAATAAACGCAATATTATGTATTCGACATGTTTTGTTTAATTGTTACACTTAGAAACTACGTAGGTTAATATCACTGCAAATGTAGTTAAAAACAAATGAAATTTCACTTAAGGAAAGAACGATTTACATTCACTAAATTCAACTAGCATCGTTATTTGTTTTTTAATGTTCAAAAAATGACTAACAATTGTAGTAAAAATGAACCACATGTTAGTTAAAAATAAACAAACATTTATTTTTAATCTTTTTAAATATGAAAAAACCTACTGTAAAAAAATTAATGTAAAATCAATAAAACAGTCATTTGATGTGGTTTGTTTTTTGAACTACAAGGTTAGTAAAAAATTTAATTTTTTCTACAAATGACTGACATTTACATTAAAAATAAAAGATACTGTATTACAACCCAAACAACTACATATTTTTAAAGTAAAAGTTCCCTGAGTGTACAAACACTTTTATTATCCAAAACTAAAAAATAATATTTCGCTGAAAATGTAAAGTAATTTGAATATAACTCTGAGTATCAATCTTAAAGGGCACCAAATATTTTAAAATTTGTCGTGAGTGCAGTTTTTCCGGTAGGTTTCTGTTTCAAAATGGTACGAAAAACGCGTTTTATATTATTAATACAATATTGCCCTTCACGTGGTGATTGGTAAAAATGTTGCCAAATAAAAGTTATAACCCTAATGTTCGTATTTATAGACCAAGAAAATTGTTCAACAAAATATCGTTGCTTAATTTATGCAAAAAAATGTTACTTAATTTTCCAATGTTTATTAGGTCTGCTTAAAGGCCATAAATTATATTTAAAGTTGCAGTTCACTTGTAATGTCGGAATGTAAAATATTTTAAATTATGGCAGTTTATTTAATATTTCTATGTTATTCTCAAAATACAGAAACGATGCGAATGTACATAAAAATTAAATTATAATGCGTTAAGTGGTAAATAAAAATGTTTAATTAAAATACAATTAAAAAGATTTATTACATAGATCTATGAAAATTTAAGCATGCAACATAGAATATTATTAGAAAATAAATAATTAATGCTAAATATGATTATATTATAACAAAAGTTAATTCCATTGGCCCCAGCATTTAATAATTTTCAGTTGCAAAAATTAGGCCTTAATTACCGATAAATTCAGATAAGAATATTTAAGGTCTCAAAAATGTCTTTAAGTTACTTTTGTTAATCTTAACGACATCTGATTCAATTGTAAATTATTTCAGGATGAAGTATGATTTAAAATTTATTTAAAGTTTTCCCAGCTCACCAAACTTTGTTAAATAAGGATTCGAATACTGAAAATATGTTCAATACAACTTAAAAGTTATTCGTTACTTTGTACACTAACAAAAATACAAAAACAGAAATAAGAAAATGTTTTAAATTGATTGCAGGCAAATTACTTTAATTTACTCACTGACTTTTGATAACAGTATTGCAATTCCTCTGAAATGCAAAAACAGAACTCCTTTTAGCTACAACTACGAATTAGTTTTTATCTCACTAAATGAACCACACAAACAGACAGGCCGAACCAATTTATATTAGGGTAAATATTTATATGTCCGATTAATGTCAAACTTACAGTATTTGTTGAAATAAATAATTCGCATAAAACATGAAACAACTATTTTTTAATAAAATTATAGTTAAAAGTTTTTTAATGAAATGAAACAATACTTGTGTGTATGTAGTGTGACCAAACTCCAATTTAGTCGCAGTCAACGCTGTGTCGACCGTGGCTCAACTCGTTAAGAGGCGAGATTACGATGCATAGCTTGTTGCTAAGACGTGAGTTCAATCACCAGTCCGACACCAAAAAAATAAAAAGTTTTTCATATAGAGCAAAATTAACAATATAAAATACTTTGTTCAATGGACACATAAATTAACCACGACGAGTCCCAGGAGGGGGACGAAACTGCGGCAGTCTGGTGTATCCCTTGTGTCCGTAACATTTTTCAATAAAAATGTTTCTCTTCTTCTTCTTCCTGTAAAGAGACTAACTAAAGAAATATTCTACAGTAATTATATAAAAATTAATTACGATTGTCATTATCTGACGGTTGCGAAACACTTTCTAACAGAAATATTCAAGTTCGGGCCCATACTCTATTGTCCTAACAAATAATCTTAGTTCAGTTTTTTGTTTTCAAATTTATTATTTGACCCTTCAGGAATGTGTTGATAGATCTATTTCGTGAATTTTCTGTGTTCCCATCATCAGAACACGTTTTGAAAGAGGAAAGAATCCCATATCCCATATATCAGCTCGAAGTTAAAGATTATGACAATTGATCAAAAAATAAATTGAAAACTTGTTTGTTATGTGCAAGGTCCACCTTTGGTGGGATATTTAATACAGGTTTTTTTGTTTTTTTTTTTCTTCCTTTTTAAAAAATTTAAGACCAAGGTCTGAATTTTTAAATTCGGCCAAGCTTTATTTTCATTTTTTATTTATAAAAATGTTATGTTTTTATCGATATAGAAAGTTTTGCCTTATAACCTCGGCTCCGTTTTGGAAAGAAATATTCGTTGAATATTGTCATCTCAAATATTTAAATATGCATTTGTTCAGACTGAAACGTATGATGAATAATCTAGCTTGGGGCAAATTTTTTTTTTGCATTTGCCACAATCTGCAGCAGCATTTGCCATGTTTTCAATTTAATTTCCATAAAATTCCATTTTTGCTTCCACCTTGCCAATAAAATGGCCATTTTCTACCCTTCTTGGCAATATTTTTTTAGAGTTTTTTCCCTTCAAATTCAAGGATTGCAGAGTAGCAGCGACTTTATGGCGATAAATTTTGAAGATGATCAATTCTTTTATTGCAAATTGTAAAGCAGTAACAACGTTAGCTAAACCGCCAAAGAATTTTGTAGACCAATTCAAATTTAATTAACAAACATTGGACGCAAACTACTTTTTTCAACTACACTCACAATATTTTTTTCAGTAAGGACTACTAATATACACTAAATTAACTGAAAATCAGTTTAAAAAAAGCAACTGCTTACCTTTTCGTTTTAAAACAATTGTATTTTTTAGTTTATTTTCAATTGTTTGAAAAATTAATGACAAAATCTACAAAAAACAATAGATTGTTTTCGTTTATTTCAATCGTCTGGGCAGCGACAGGCGAGGCTGTTTATATCTCCCTCTGGGGAGAGGTCGCCGGAAACTCTTGTCTATGAACAAGGGGCGAACTGAGGACCGTGACGTGTTACCTCACGGGACAATGCGGCCTTAGGTATCAATTGTACAAGATGGGACGATCCTCTACGGATACGTGCAGGTTTTGTGAATTGGAAGCCGAGACCTCAGAGCATGTTCTCTGCAAATGTTCGGGGGGCTCTCCGACAGGGAGGGTGCGTTATTTTGGTTGGTCGAATAGTAAACGCCATCGGACGTTTGGAATTGTTTACCTGGTAGGGATAGCTGGCTTCGTAGGGAGCCTGAACCTATAGGGTGTATGTCGTTGGCAGCACAAAATACCAACTTCTGGTCGCGGTGCATAGTGCCACTCTAGGTCTAATCTAATCTAATTATTTCAATACTATATATAATATAATATAAAAACTTTTTGTTTTAAATAGAAAATTTTAACTGAAGTATTTTAACTATTACCGAAAGTCCGTTTTTTTTTGTTTATGCATAACAGACAGAAAGTTAAAAATATGTTTCTTTGGAATTTAAACTGTATTATTCATTAAAACAACTTAGTCGATCAAAATTTTAAAATACTTTTGAATTTTTATGGAAAAGTTCTTGTGAGGTGTAGTTCAAATTACGGTCTTTACTGAAATAAAGCTAAATACACAAAATCCAATAGCATTCCATTAACAAACTGCGTTTAAACTAAGATTAAAGACAATCTATATACTAAAAATCGGCATAGAGCGTGTGCTATCTAGTTTATAATTTGATATCTTTTGAGGCTTCGCTCGCCAGATTTGTTACAATCAATGATCCGAATTAAAGAAAACCTTTTATTAAAGCTGAAAATATTGTTGTGATAATTTCAATGAAATTTGTGGACGTATTAAATATGCTCATGATGCAGAGTCTATACGCAATGCAAAATTAATATTTCAAAAACCTGGAATATAAATCTGATTGAGCTTAGTTATATAAAAAGTAATTCGAATATGTTTTGTTTAGGCATCGCCAAATGAAAACAAAAGGACTCTCAACAAATGAAACTTTAGATGTTTAGATTGCGTAAAGGAAAAGATTAAAGATGACACCACAAATAAATTATGGAAAAATTTAATAAAGTTTCCAATCGAAATAGTGGCCTATCAACTTGACTAAAATAAAAAATATGTTTTTAAAATGATTGATTGAAAAGCATTCATTATTTAAAAACTAATCCCTTCGGATAACATGCTTTCAAATATGATGCTGTTACATATGCAACTGTTTTAGTTAATTCTCTATTTAAACGAGCTTAAAATTTATTTATTAATTATAATTACTTATTTCCAATATTTCGTCTCCAATTGGGTGACTTCTTCAGGGAACAATTATTACAATTTGATTGAAAAACTTGTTAAAAAACTTGTTTTTTTTTTAAAGGCGTAAATCAAAAAAAAAATATTTCTTCAATATGAAAAAATAAAAATATCCCTGAAATCAAAATAACAAAAATAAAATATCACAGAAACAAAAAATAACTATAATATGAAAATGCATAAGATTGTACGATGCAATCAAATTTAATAAAGAAAATTTAATAAAACTTCAATATTAAACCCTGTTTGCTATTGTTGTTTTTGTTCGTGGGCACAAAACGTCATCTAAAAACAGGGTCTTAACTTTTTATTTTTAACACATTTTGCTATTTCTTGTGCCATTTTGAGTGGTTTTTCGTGCTATTTTGCCATTTTAACTTTTTTCGTGACAAAAATATACTTGCCCTGATAATGTAATACATGTAGTAAGATTTATATACGCATTGCAGGTTCTGAATATTTAAAAACTTGTTTTTTTCTTCAAATCCATCGAAAAAATCTGTAAAACGTTTAGCATTTTCCAAATTAAATTATTATTAGTGAACTTAAAGCCCAATACTTCCTTACCGGTAGTTCTATATACCGGAATATAGTAAGAAGGAACCAAATATTTATTTTACATATTTCCATTGTTAATAAAAGTGTAAACCAACTCTGGTAGTGAATGTATATTTTAATTTCAAAATACAGATTTTAAACTTAAAGACCTTGAGTGGGCATTAAAGATAATTTATAAAAATTTATTCAGTGAATTAGACCCCATCTCACAACACATATTTTAAATTTTAGAATTTTAGTCCAAGTGTCTGTGTAGGACGTTTAGAGTGAGACTTGCCCTGTTTGTCCCTTTCAGTAAAATGTTTAAAACCCTGTTTTAAGGATGTCTACATCAAACTAGAAGAATCCAATGGTTTGGTATGTATGCTTAAGACGAGGTCTTTCTCGATTTAAGCCGCTTTACCAAACGATACCAAACACTTATACTACATGTTTATATATCATAAACAGGAAATCTTGAGAAGTTATCCCTATATTTACTCAAATATTTCTCATTATGAGTATTTGTTATCATATCTTGCATCGCTGAAGACGGGCTAAAAGTGAATACAAAGACTCATAATAAGTAATATTTGCTTAAGGTAACTTCTAAAGATTTACTGTTAAGGAGTATAACTCACACATGTGAGCATTTTTGAAAAGAAATTACGAGCACTACGCTGCTCCATATTTTTAAAACGACAACTGTATTAGATTAAGATTCTATGAACAAAAAAAATTATCTAATTTTGTCAAAATTTCGAAAAAAAAAATGTAGGTGTCGCTACCAGATTTTAAAAATATTCCCGATTATCGAAAAGCACACACTATTTTTATTAAAAATGGTTTATTTTAAGAAATTCCCAAAAAAATACTATTAATTTTTTTGGTATTATCTATAGATAACACCGAAAACTCAGGAAAAAATATTTAGTTTTTATAAGGTTGTTAACTCTCAAACACCCTAGGCCAAAAAAAGCTTAAATTTGAATAAAAAAAAAAGAAATTTAAGTATTAAAATAAGATAGGTCGATTTTTTTTTAACACATTATGAGAATTAAAAAAAATAATACTGAAGACATCGTCATTTACTTTTGAGGAATGCCAGTATTTAAGATATAAAAAATATTTTAAAAATATATTTTTGGTGAAATAAACTTATTTAAACATTGTAAATTATTTTTTTTTTGATCCCAATAACTCAGTTCCAAAGCAATAAATATTGGCCCATTTTTATCCCATGTTGGTTAAAACTGAATTTTTTTAAATAAAAAAATTAAGAAAGAACAAAATTGTGTTCACATTAGCAAAAACATTTACTAAATAAATCAGCAAACAAAAACTGTACACTCAGGGAGCTTCTGCATTAAAA